>JAXQQM020077072.1:0-146766 GCA_034641835.2 Pinus albicaulis
TTATAGTTGAATCCATTAAATATCCTCCTGTTCCATTTATTTCAAATTTGAAAACTTTCAAGACTATGTATAACAAGCCAGTGAACTTTTACTCTATAATTACATCAAGAAAAAATATGTATTTGTAGAATAAACTATACAAGATGAAGAAATCAAAGGACGAGTAAATGGCATCCTTTCTATTAAAGATATTTCAATTAATATATCACTTTCAGGGGCTTGGATAGACAATTTATGATTAAAAAATGACCATTTTTGTACTGAATGCATTACCACCAGAATGGATAAACTTTGCAACAAGAATCTACTACAAGAAATACCTGACTCCTTTTGATGAGTTGTGGGTTCAATGCATCTGGGAAGAAACTCGGATAAAGGAAAAGGATGAAAATAGAAAATATGAACAGTCTCAATCCTTTATAGCCTGATTCAAGAAGTTGAAGAAGGGAAAGTTTGGGAAGTCCAAGAAAAAATATATGTCCAAGGTTCAATGCTTTAAATGCAATGAGTATTTACACTATCAGAGGGATTTTCCAAACTAGAAAAACAACAAAATAAAGGAAACACGTGAGGCTCACATGGATGAGGAAATAGGAAAACCTAAGAAGAAGCCAAAGAAATAATATGTGAAAGATATTTACTATTAAAGAAGGCATCTTTCTTGTCAAGTTTTTTGTAAATTTTTTATTTCCTTTAGATAGTATGCATTTATTTTTACTTCATTTTGTATGGCATCATAGAAAGAAGCATATGATAGTAGCACAATTAAAGTCTACTTGGTTAAGTTGCTTTGTAGAAATCGAGTCTAGTCTTTAAGAAGAGATATATAAATCATTTTGAATATTGTTCATCCATGAATTATCTAACATTATCTTACAGGTGATCATGTTGCTTAGGTGAATCATCACGATCTTGTAAGAACCATCATTTTGGAAGATTCTTGGAAGACGAATTATGACAAGGTTATTATAAATTACATATAGTATGGAAACAATAATTTTAAAGGGATGAAGGAATGCAATGGGTCAAGAATATAGCTAGATGATGTAATAAAAAGAATATGAATGCATATTGAAAGTAAATTTTGGATAAAGATTCATAGATGCAGAATCATGTAACATGCTTTACATGATTGGGTGATGCCTAAATGGGAAGAATTTGACTTACTCAAGGATAAATGAATAATTAATACTTTCTCTATATTATATAGAATAATGAGTAACATAAAATATAATCTTTGAAATAAAATCTCTAACTTGATAGTCAAGTTTGATCCCTGGGAATTCAAATGCATGATGGACGATTCAAATGGAGATGGATAATGAGGATGTTGATTCTTGGACACAAAAGTCATGATAAATAGGTAATTATAAGTTTAATTATTTTTGGTTATCTCGTTAACATATTGTTTTGCTACATAGAAGTATATTGCAGGAATACATTAAGAATGTTGAGGCAAGCTTAACATAGGAAACCTAGAAAATATGAAGTTAATATATATTCATCTTGATATTGAAGGGTAGCAACATGAGAAGATAATATAAAGGTCAACAAGGGAGATCAATTTCATGCAGAAGCCATGATTAACTTGAAGTTTGGAAAGGATCGATGTAATACCTTAATGTTAAGATGAACATGATGAACAAGAAATATGACCTAAATCATGTCACAAGAATGAAGAGCGAAGATGACTCCATGATACCTCGAAAGGAGGTAAGCTCGATACAAGAGATGCAGAACAAAGAGGGAGCCATGTAGATATGAAGAACAAATAGTTTACTCTTATAAATACAAGCTACAAGTATTCTGGTGTTGACTTCACAAATACAAATAAAGCCTAGTATCTTCTCTATTTTTTAGATGGAGCAAAGGAGTCCCCTTAAATAGGAGTAAAGGATATATTCCCTGGTCAAGAGGGAATAGGGATATACTCTCTAATTGAGACGGAGTGATGTTGGAAATGACATGTGAATTCTCTTATTCATGTGTCAAGCACATGACAAGAACTAGCAGTTGCAATTCTAAGTCAAATCCTTGAAGAGAGAATGGTGTAGGATTGGATAAGCATTCATCATTTCCTTAAGGATATAGCATCCAAGAAAGAAAAGGGACTAACACTATTTGAGGATGGGAAAAGTATCTAAGGAGCTGATAATGTTGGTCATAATGATGATTCTTACAGTATAGCTTGCTAATCCAAATCTTATTATGAGAACTCTTTAGTTTGATATTGATGTTTTACTAGTTGTACGATTATGAATACCTCCATAGTTAAGACGGGGTGTTGGAAATGTAACTAGTTTCGGTATTCATAATTGTTTTTGTACTCATTTTAATATGTATCTTATGTAAGAAACGAAGGAAGAAAATAAAATTTACTATTGTAAAACATGGGTTTCATGCTCTTTATTAATGGTCTTCTAGGTAAACGCATGTTCTTCACACTTCTATGGTTTTTTAGGTCATAAGATTTATTGTCATGAGTCAAGAGAGTCAACATCATTTTTATAAGACCATTTTGGGAAAAATATATCTTGTAAAAGAATTATTTTTATTCTAGAAATTATTGGAAACCTCCAAAGTACAATTCTACCATAGAAGCTTCAAGTCGGCATAAAGGAGCGAATTCGACCCCTTGGAAAGCCTATATAAAGGATAATTTTGACCTCCTTTCACACTCACTTTTCAACAACTTTGATCTCAAGAAGAGAAGTTTGATATGTAGCTATGATGAAAATAAAATAAGAGCAAAGGTCTTGGAGGAGAGAAGAAGGAATAAAATATTGTTTGGGATAATATCTCTCACACATGCAAAAAATCTAGGGTTTCTACAACTATAAAGAAGCTCAAAATTATAGGCCTGAATTGCAGAAGAACAAAGTGTAGTATATTGTTGCTTGATAAGATAATACTCTATCTTGACCTTGTTGACCTTGGAAGGACTTATTTTTCTCTAAAAAGGGTCTCTTGAAGAAGTTTAATTATGGTTTATGCGACAACTACATGACCAAAATTGCAAACCGTATTTTATAGACGACGTTGTAGTTGTAGGGTCAAAGTTGTGGTCAAAGTTATAGCTGGAGGTTGGTTATTGCAATATTGAGTTGTGATATTAGAAGGGCTGACTTGGTACTTGGAGGAGGATTTGATCTACAATTTGGGTCTTTGTTTTATCATTTGAATAATATTCTATAAGAACTGGGTTATCCCCTTGGAGAGGTTTTTCCCTAGCTTGGAGCCTAATTTTTGTGTCCACTATCTTTATTATTATTCTCTTGATATTTGTTTGATGAATAATATATAATAAAGAAACACTCAAGTAATAATAAAGTTCACAAGAAAGTATTAAAGTTAAGGAAATTTGACTTAATAGTCTGCCACAGTGCATTTTCTAACATATTTGGTGTATCTAGGATATGTGATAGGGGAGGAGAGCTAAAGATAGATGCTAGCAAGATGGAGGCCATCATGAAGTGGTTGGTACCTACTAAAGTTTCTAATGTCAGGAGTTTTAATGGAGTAGCAGAGTGCCTTAGGAAAGTCATCGCCTCGTTTTTATTAGTAGCAACACGACTCCACGCCAGAACAATAAGTGGTAAGAGTTTTCAGTGGGAAGGAGTCAATAGAGGGCCTTTAAGGAGTTAAATAAGAATACCAATCAAGCATCGATTATATTGTTACCAAAATTGCAGGCAACCCTTCAAAGTGGAGACATATGTGAGTGGTTAGGTTATGGGAGCAGTCTTGATGTAGGGAGGAAGGCCTATATGCTACCATTCTAAATTATTTCATTGGTAAATTCTTAACTACCATACCTATGATAAGTGGTTGTATGCCTTCGTATAGTATGTTAAGAGGTAGAAACATTATATGATAGGAAAGGAAAAAATAATCCTCTCTGACCACTAACCACTACAGTACCTATAGGGACGGAGTAAGCTACAATAAACTAGTCATAATAAGTGGACGAGGTTTCTACAACAATTTCATTTAGTGATCAATTACAAAAAAGGAATCATAAACAAGTTGGATGACATGCTTTCAAGACAGCACACATCAAATATCAGAACTTTGGGAACTTTTATGCACATGGAGCCTTTCATCCATGATGCATATAAAGAGGCATATGAAAAGGAGGGGGGCTTCAAGGAGGTATTTCAATAGTTTCAAAGCCAAAGTAATGTGCATGATGATGAAAAAATAATTTACTACCATCACTATAATGGGTTACTCTATAGGTTATATAAGTTATGTGTTCCTAAATATGATTTATTGCAACTGATTAATGAGGCCCACACCTAGAAGGTTGCAAGGCACTTTGGTGTAGAGAAGAGAGTGGAAAACTTGAAAAGGTATGTGTATTGGCCCAGGATACAAGAAGAGGTAGCATGTTCATAACAATATGCATGGTTTGTTGTACCAAAAATCATAGTAACATGAAACAAGGTATGTACTATCACTTTCCTATAACCACTCATCCTTGGGAAAGCATTTTTATGGAAATTCTAGGATGTTTTCCAACAAATAGGAAGGGACATGACTACTTTCTCATGGTGGTTAAGAGGTTCCGCAAAATGTCTGTTCCAATTCTTTGAAAAAAAACCATTAGTGGGAAATAAATAGTGGACATGTTCTTTCTTCAGGTTTGGGTTTACTTTAGGATACAAAGGAGAATTGTTTTAGATGACCCATAATTTCTTAGTGCATTTTGGACAACATTGTGAGAGAAGATAGACATGAATTTGAAGAAGAATATCACATTCCATCCACAAAAAGTGGGGTCAACATAAGTAGTCAACAATACTGTGGTGCAACTTTTAAGGGGTTACAATATCAAAGAATATGAAGGATTTGAATGAAAATCTAGTATATATACAACAATTTTATAACAGAGAAATCCACACTTCTTTTCATATGTACCCATTTGAAACCTTTTCTTCGATATTTTCCACTTTCACCTTTTCATATTACGTATGGCCAACAAGGAAGAGCGAGGGAGGATCTTGCAGGGGATTCATTAAGGGTAGAATTTTTTTGAGAAGATCGAGAAGATCTATTTACTAATATAGGAAATGTTGTAGAAGTCATAGGAAAAATAGAAGGTAAGGCATGATCAACAAAAAACAAAGAAGTCATTTAAGGTGGGCGATAAAGTGTGGTTACAATTAACAAGGAGAGACTACAAGGTCTTGGGAGGGACATCAAGGCTCTACGATAAGGTCCCTTTGAGATATTGAAAAAGATGGGATATAACACATATAAACTCAGTATCACCATGCTTGTGCATTTAATTAATGGTGAATGCAAAAAAAATGAAACTCTATGAGCCTTCCAAGTTGGATCATGAAGAGGAATAAATCCCCCCTTCCATAAAAGATTTTTCACCATATGCTCTCTTATCACAACAAACTTAGTTTTTTTATTTTTTTGGAAAATTTCGATAGTCTCACTGTCAGCATTTTAATTTTTAATAAAAAAGGAAAATTTCTAATAGCGGGGATATTAGCGTTTTTTGAAATATGATATAGTATTGTGAAGGAAATCGCTAACAACAAGTGTAGCACCATTTTTAATTTTAGCTGAGAGGCCAATTGTCAGTGCCAAAACTAGTTTTCAAATTTAAAATAATGACTGTGTTGACCACGTCAGCATCAAAATTTCTAATTAAATGTTTCTCCATTGTTTTCAAAATATTAAAGTACCAGGGTAATCATTTTTCATCCTCTGTAATCAGTGAAAGGTCATTAACATGATTTTATCAGGTGATACAAATTTTCTTCATAATCATGGCTAGTAATGACTTGATGTTTCACTCACTACCTGTTTTACCTCGACCATATGTTCAACCACCTTAGTTTTCACCGTAAGAATCAAATTAATGTAATTTCGGGGTCCTTCACACTTGGCGTTGCCAAGTTTTTTTGTTTTCATGGTTTCAGGATCAAATCCCAAGGACAACACATATCTAAATGGGGAAAGGAGGTAAGTTGGACCGGACTGAGCCCAAGACGTCAGAATTGTTGGATGTTTACCCCGATATTCTCTGGTTGTTTCAGCAGGAAGGATGGAGCATTTTTCTCTACCATTGTTTTGACTATCATGATCTGGTGGCTCAGTTTTGTTTGCGCAAGGGTTCGATGGAAACTGTCTGGAGGCAGGAGGTATGTATTTTATAGTTATATAGCAAACAATCATTGAGGCCACTAACTTACCCACAGATGGTGATAATATCTTTCACAGTGACATTATGGCAGGGATTAATGTTCCCTACTTCCTCAAATAAGAATTTAGAGGGGAAAATTAGAGAGCTGGAGTTAAAAAGGAATGGTTGTAGGATCAATGGTATGCTCCCCTACACCTTTGTCAGAAATATTTTATATGTGAAGATCGGTATAATCTAGTGAACTTGTACCATTTTTTCTTTGTAGCTCATCTTGTTGGACATATTATAAGAAAACCATGTTTTTATCTATTAGATATCCTTAAAAACATGGCATCTAGATACATGGCTCGTACTAATCCTTCCTCTCATTTTATATACCATAAAGCTCTAATTAAATTTCTAATAGACAACCAACTAGCCAAACAAGGAAGAACATGGAAAAATAAAAAGAGGTAGACCACAGACTGCTAAAAGGGGAAGAGAACAAAAATTCAAGCTCATGTTGAACCCCCTCCCAACAAAGGAAACTTAGGAGCTCCATCTACCTCATCTAGTCTGAAGGTCCCTAAGGTTTACTAAAGGAAAAGTTCCAGACTTCATAAAACAAACCCTATATCCCCTGTGAACTCATCAGTTGATATTGAATCTTCCCATACTTCAACTATACCCCCATATATTCCCCCTGTTAACACAGTTGAAATATAGGACCCTAAGGGCAAGGAACCAGAGGTAAAAAAAAAGAGGAGGTGTCATTTCCTATTGTATCCAAACATGACAGTAGACATACCAAGCCAACCAACAAGTTAAGCTTCAAGATCAAACTCCAAATTAACCCATAATTGGCTCTTGAGGTGATTGATGTTGATAATATGCCCCTGAAATACCTTATTATTAACAGAAATAATAAGGCTATAGGCTCTAGGAAGAAACAAAGCAGAGAAACTATGAAAAAGGAATGCATCGAGACAAGGCAGAGTAAAAATGAGAGATTAGATAAGGTAGATGTGTTACTCGAGGATTCTAGTACCCTCAACTAGGATGTTAGGGAATCAAACTCGGATTTTTTTCCTATCTATCTTGTGAAACACAATTTTCACTTAATCGCTGATAGTCAGCCTCACAACTTTTAAATGCAGCATAATAGTCGGGATAGCTGACATTCCCATTGTCAACATTTTTTATAAGGTTGACAGAGTCATTTTCAGTTATTTTTGAAATTAAAGCTACATATGTCAAGTGATAAGAAAAAGATACAGGGGAAATACTGACATCCTTCCTATCAGCAATTTTGAAACAAGCAAGGAATGTTGGCATCGCTATTGTCAACATTTTTTCAAACAGGTGGAAATGTTGACCTCCCAGTTGTCATTGAAAATTATAAACAAATGACCAGTATTGAGTGACATCTACATTATCAACATTTTTCCAGCAGAACTAAAGAAAAGTAGGATGATCAAAGGATCATTTTTTATAGAGTTCTGAGCTCGGTCTGCAAAGGGACCTGTATTTCTAGCAAGGATGTTGAGCTACAGTTTAGGGACCTGTTCTACTTTCAAGGGAGGAAGTTGACCAGATATTTTGTTTTACGTAAACATCAACATATTTTCCTATAGTTATTCAAAAAAATACTGAATATTTTTAAGTTTATATTTTATATACATGAACTTGAAGGATATTTATAATATATAAGATTTTGTAATTAATATGGTGACTACTATTATGAAAAATAGTTATGTAAGCCTTATATAATAGTTCATGGAGAATGAACAAGGGTTGAAAATTAATTGAAAAACATATTTTTAGTCTGATATATTTGAGCAATCTTGAATATATTTACAGTTTTTAATGAGCAATTTCTAGCAAACTCATGTGTTGTGTTTCCATGTCGGTATTTCTTTATTATGAAATTTTTTTGTCATGTCTAAGAATATTAGTTTCTATGATTGGGTTTAATTTATGCTCCTCTCTTGAATTATCAACCATTAATATTTGTTGCATCATTCATTTATAAACATTGTCTTCTTTGATTCCCTTTTTCTTATAAATCTCCCAAACAGTCAAAGGACTCGTTTCCTTCATGATTTTTACAACTTTCTCATTGGATCTATAATTTCATTTTTTTAACAACTGGACTCCATGCCCAATGGTATGTTTTGAAGATCACCCAACCAATTTTATCCCTAGATCTAAATCTAGCCACCTGAACTGAATTGTAGAAAGCCTTTTACTGCAGTGACCATAGGGTAGTTGAGTTTGATGGAGAGATACCTCTTCGGGTTGAAGGGCCATATTTCAACCTAAAAGAGGTTTTAAGGTTACTTTAGGATTTTTTCCTACAGCCCAGGTTTTTCCTAAGTGATAACATGCTCAAGGAGAGTTGACAAGGATACAATTTTGTAGAAGAGGTCCAGAACTACAAAACAAGGGCAACATGACCTTTAGAAAATTGAGTTGAAAGGATAGCTTCCAAGCAAGGCTAAATAGTACTTTAGGGAGAACGTATAGGAAAAATTTTCCCACCTTATTTCATAGAATATTTTGTAGACCAAAATCCTCCCAAAATGGGGAGCTATGATCCAGATTATATCATTATATTATTTGTCATTCATTCTAGTACTTTAAAAGTGGAAAAGGTGGAGGAATCAACTCACAAGACTATTTTTATTTATCTACCCCATTTTGTTGAATTTGAGTCTGAAATATTTTAGAAAATGTATGAGGAATTAACTACATTTAATTGGAGGTAATTTTTTCCACTTAAGTGAAACACCCCCTAGAATTATTCTAAACACAAGTACCTTTCCAACAACCAAATGATTGCCTCAATCAAAGTCCACACACAAAATTATGCCACCAAAAAGTTGAATTTCATGTTTTGACTACCATGATTCGAGAGGATGTCATGTCAGGCCTCATTATTCATGAAAAAGGGGATAGCAACATGGTCATGATGATGAAGGCTATATAATATTCAATATTGTAACTATAGAATAGAGTCGAAGGAGTCAAACTTAACCACTAGTAGGTTATTAGGTTGTGTGATAATCAGGCCTATTCGAGTGCATTTTGTTCCATAGATGAGTAGAGTAGTTGAGAGTGCATAGAGAAAGAGAAAATAGAGATGATTTATGCATTGTAACAACCCATGGGCCACATGTCTCACTATATACATGCATCCATTTCCATTCAGAGAAAGAGAAAGTAGAGCAACCTCAACTTTTAGTTGGATTTTCTCTCATAATGGCTTACCCGATCATATCTTATGTTATTACGGCTCTGAGAGATTTTATTTTTCTCTCTTCTCTATTTTCCACATTTTACATATTAAATGCATGCAAAAATAATTTAATAAATCCATAAATCTAAAGAAAATAACCCTCATTGAATAGATTTTAGAATTTAAATATAATTATATCAAATTTATCTTGATAAACTCTGTAAAAATTTAATATGTATATATATATATGTGTGTCATTTTAAACAACAACAAAAAAAACTCCAAAACCTAACGTGTTTAAACAATGCCTAATTAAAATATTAATATCAATAAAAATTCATTAGACTCATTATTAATATTTAAAATAAAAATACTCCACGTAAGAAATAATTGCTATAAATAATTGATTATATTTTATTATTATCATATTTAACTCATAATTGAGACTTTTTTTAACACATTTGCTCTCCTTCTCACAATCCACTCTGAATGTATAAAACTTTCTTCTAGCTTACGCTACGTACTCTGCATAACGCTTCTTTGTAATGCAATCAACTAAGGCGCCAGACCTTTTTGTCATTTTTTTGCTATTAACGTGTAGTGTTATAATATATCTCTCTACCTTATATTATTTTTATTTTAGGTTTTTCGTGTGTTCAACTTATTTATTATTTAATTCTTTAACCATATATATTAAACAATGAAAAATTATATATTTTTTAAATTTTAAAGAATGAAAAATTACATTATTATTTTTGAAATTTTATAATAAATTCTAATAAAAAATTGTTTTATCTGTTAATTAAACTACACTTTAAAATATGTATCTTATCATGAGTGCATTAAACAATGATTGATACCAACAAAAGGTGTTACATATTTCTTATTATTAACATTTTCGCTTCAATTACTCAGATATTGAAATTTAAATATTCAAGAATGATTGGTGTAAACGAAATGTGCAGTTACATATTTCTTGTTATTAATACCTAGCCTTCAATTACACACATTTTGAAATTTAACTGTTTCTGTTATTAATACATGGATTTAATTGCTCACACTTTGAAATTTATATGTGAACAATATTCATGTGATGTCTAATCAATTTCATTATTTATTTATTTTATGGATGTTTTGTCTTTTTCAATTTGATCAATGTAAATGTGAAAATAAATCAATATAGATTTATTTTAAGTATAAATTTAATATAAGTTGAGAGAATCAAATAAAAAATTTTAAAGTGTAAAATATAATGTGTTATTTTTAATTATTTAAATTGTATTTGTAAATCGTAAATAAAATTTATATAAACAAAATAAATGTTTTAATTATAAAGACTTAATTTTTTTATGATATATATGTATTTTTTTAAATAATACTTAATTGATATTAAAATATTTTACATAAAATGTATATCAAGACATTTTATCACACAAATTGGTTTTTTATTATTAATATATATTTTAAGTATATGTGAATATAAATATTTAATAAAAAAGCTTATTGATAATTCACATTGAATATTTTTTTTATAAAATACATTAAGATATTTTATTTTAATAAATTTTCTGTGTATGTAGTGGATATCCACATAAATTAGTTAACATAGACCTTAAAAAATTTATTTAAATTTCTTGTTGAATTTTTTTTTAAATTATAAGATGTAAATATTTTACTTGCACATTTTTTTTGCTTCCAATTACTTTACAACATATTCTTTCGTTTTTATTATAGTTGACATTATTTTTCTATTTAACACATAATTTTCTATTTGTATTTAGTGCAATTTTTTGGAAGTTCAAATTTCTTTAAACTCTCACAAAAAATCATTGAAATTACAAATGTTATTTTTATTTTAAAGGAGAACAGAATGATAAACAAAGTTATACATTCCCTTATACTAACCTATTAGCTTAATGAATCTCAAAACTCGATAAATATAATATCACCAATTTTGCCTAAAGAGAAATGTGAAGGAATATATTATCACCCATTTTGACATTGAAAGAAAACAAGGGGACTCATGGATGAGAAATGGTAGCATGTCATGCAAGAAACTCATGGAATTCCAAACTTGTAGGCGCATATAGTCATTGAGCTTGTGGCGGACAATACTACTCAACTGCACCCAATTATATTACATTAGGTGTGATTTGTAGAAGAAAATGGCAGGCATGTTTCATTAGTCAAAATTACTCTTTCTTCAATGCCAAATTACACACGTTCAGTCCTTCCATGTGGGGGCATGAGAGGGGTGTGCAATGGCCTCTCGCTCAATAATAAATACACAACTTCATTCTCATTCTCAACCACACCTACAACCTCACTGAGGTTATAGAGCTCAGCTGATTGGGCTGCCTTTTTTCAACACAGTGTATTGTTTCTGAGTAGAGATGGCCGCCACCAAGCCCATTCATGTTGCATGCATACTTTCCCTCTTCATCATATTAATTGCCATTACCATGTATGGAGCACAGAGTGTGTTCTAATTTCATCAATTAATATGTCTTGATGTTTGAAATAGTCATTGGATTAATCATAAAGTCCATGCATGCATTACTTACTAAATAATATGTTGGGGTGATGTACTGTATGTGTTCAGGCACCATTATGAAGTTCGAGGAGCTTCCCGTGGAACTCTGCGCCTTCCCTATCTCATCATCTGGTAATAGATGTGTGTTGGTGTAACATCCCTGTAAACCATTGTAATTTAATTTTTTTTAATTAAGATGTTTTACCAAAATTGTTGGATCAAGAATTCGTTAGGGTTTTAGTTTAGTTAGAAATTGCCTTCTTTTAGCGCACACAATATACACAGTACGAGGTAAAATGCCTAAACTGGAGTGATTTTTATTAAAACAAAAAAGAAGAAGAATTGGACGACGAACAGGCGACTTCTTTCAGTGCAAGAATCTGCAACCAGAGACATCTTCTTTCCCTCACCTCCTTCGGGCTTCCACTTCAAAGTTCCTTCCAAGGGGAATATTGTTACACTTAGCTCTGCTATAGTATGCATAAATGAAAGACGGGTGTGAATGATTGGAAGCAGTGAAGCTTGAATGTCCTAAATCTAAACTCACAATGTTAGAGACAACTTTTGTCGATGGTGGAGTCAAATGTTAAAAAAATAAGTAATTCTGTTTTATAGATTTTAATAATTGCAATAATGTTAATTCTAAACCTGAAATGCGTGTTCATGAAGGAAGGTAATGCATCTCTAATCCAAGTTGAAAAATGAGATTCAAGAGATAGGTATTATTATCTTTCTCTTCTTGAAAACAAGAGTTATTGTATTTATGGAAAATATAATGCTTACAAAATAAATAACACTAAAGTTAAAGTTTTTTTAAAAAGGATATGTCTTTTCCATGTACACAAAAATTCCATTGTTGTGTTGAAGTTTCCTTGAAAGGAGATAGGAATTTGGTTTCTTGAAAAAGAAACATATGCGTGCATGTTTGAAAATTTAACTAATATGAATTTGATTTTTCTTGGAGAGAAATATGTATATTTTGAAATAATAATTTAACTAATATGCATTTGATTTTTCTTGGAGAGAAATATGTATATTTTGAAATAATTCCTGCATGTGAATCTTGCAACTAAAAGAGATAAATATAGAATAAAACGTGGTTTTACTTAATATGTAATATTGTGTATTTTCATACCAATAGTCCTTGTGCCATGATATGTAGGCATGCATAGGAATTTTTATGTAAAAGATAAATAACCACGTGAATTTTCTTGAAAGAGAGTATGTGGTTATTTAGCTAAAGTTTCTTGAAACGAATAATCTATGGAAAAGATTGGTATTATGCTAATTTATTAGAAAGGTATTATGATAATCTCTTAGAAAGATATTGATCTTAGTGAATTACCATGGTAAAAGACATAATCTATGTCAATTCTTGAAAACATTGTTACGTTAATATTTTAGAAAGGTATTTTTCTTAGTGATATACCATGGTAAAAGACATAAGAAGTATTTTTCTTAGTGATATACCATGGTAAAAGACATAAGGAAAGTTACTATGTTAATTTTCTTAAAAAGAATAATCTCTTGAAAATATTGGTATCATGTTAATCTTTTGCCTTAAAATAGTATTTCATGATGATAGAATTCTAAGAAGAGCATATGTGTTGCCTACATTAAAGGAAAAGCTATCTCTCTTGCATGCTCAAAAAGGGAGAGTTATCTGTCTTGCATGCACCAAGAATAACCATTGTGTTATAAAGGTATGTTCTTTGTATGGATAAAATAAATAAAGAGCTATTTTAATCCTTAGGAAAATATGTGAGTACCTTTATGCTAACATAGCTATTATGTTAGTGCATGTTAGTTTCTTTTGAAACAAGATCATGCATATTCATACAATTTTTAGATTTCATTGGAAAGAATATACATTTGTATGTGGGAAATGATAACAAGTTTTGTTATCCCACATTGGAAAAGATTATTTGTCAAAGAAGATGAATTACATATACAAAAATTAAAGTAATGTTTTGGTTTCCTTGAAATACATATATATATGGGTAATGTTGGTATAATATTTGGAGAACAAGACATGTATTCTTATGCTTTATTCCATTATTTTTATGGAAAATAAACCATGTCTTTGCATGCCTATTATGTTATATTTCCTGGAAAATGAAATATGTGTTTGCATGTTCTCTTGTGTTCAGCATTCCGTTGGGAAGACTCATGATGGAAGCTCTGTGCTCCGTTGTGTAAGAATTCCTTTGGGAAGACTCTTTTGGAATCTATATGCATTTGCATCCATGGGAGCAACATTTGTTATGTTAGCTTTCCTTCCATACACCAAAAAGTAATAGCTTAAGGGTTATTTATTTTGATTAAATTTATGTAAATCACATGCACGAATATTGTAATTGTTATATTAGTTCTTTTAAAGAGATGCTGGGGAGATGTAGCTATTGTCTTGCAGGAATGTGTGGTTATGTGAGGGAAACATTAGTTAATGTGATGACTTATAACTAGCACATATGCAGTATGTGTTGTTAAATGGACAATGTCAAGGTATTTTACTTTCATGTCATGAATATACAAGAGTATATGGAGAAGCCTCTCTACTATAGATATATGAAATGGTTGATTAATACTTTATGAATCTTGACATCAATGTATGTTGAAGGTATCATTAGCAAAGAATGATGGCGACATGTACAAAAGAAATATTATGCTTATTGTGGTGGCGGGTAAATGATTCATGATTCATGCAAATGAGTGCTAGTTGCAGGATGGTCCAATGTATGATGGTCCATTGTAGGTACATCCATGCCACCAAGATATGAAAATATGAAGATTAGTGGGTAAATTCTATCATATTTATTGTAATGGCTTTAAGCTAGATATTTGTATAGTTCCTTGTAAGATTTATAAACGATGGTTAAGGGATGGTCTCCCTTATAAAATTAAACGTTTGATGGTTTTTATCCTATGGGGTTTCCAGGGTATATTAGTGTTCAGTGATGTGATTGATTATTGTGTTGAATTGATGATGTTGATTCATTTCTTGTGGTGATGTTCATAATGTCAAGTAAGTGATGACTAGATGAATAACGAAATGAATGCAAGGTTACATCATACAGTTATATGTTAATGTACAACAATAAAGGTTGTTAATGGTTAAGAAACTTACTATTATTATACTAAGATTACACTATGTACTGGTGAACATTCTATCTAATGAGTAGTAAGGAATATTTAATAGTGATTTGGATAAGTTACTCATGGGTAACTTGTATAAAAAAATTTAACTCCTAGCATTTCCATGTGAATTTATCTATGTATGTTACAAGTGGTATCAGAGCTAAAGGTTGCAGCATTGGCGCCTTTGGGATATGTTAAGCGAATAGAAATTTAGGTATGCTACTAATGGACATCAATTAAGGTATGATTCTAGAAATATACATATTGATTAATATATGATTCTAGAAATCTACATATTGAATGATATATGAAATAGTCTACTCTTGACATGAGAAGTGTGATTCATGTTTATAACTACATTAAATGAGTAGTAAATGTTTTTGAAAAACAGTTTTCATAACATTGGAATCCTGTTGAGGATGAAAGACAATAAAAACTTTGTTGTACTTATGAACAACCTGGGTATTCACTAGTGAAATTGAGAAGACAATGAAACCTTTGTTGTATTTATGAACAACCTGAGTACTCACTAGTGAAAGTGAGAGTCATTTATTAACAGTGGTTATACGACATATTACTCATACATTTAGTGAACATAACTAAAGTTATCATACACTACTTGAAAAATATGAATGTGTATAGTGATGGTGTGTGAAACTAATGCATGAATGCAAAAGGTGAGGAAAGTCCTTATATAAGATGATAGAGTGTTTTAAAATTAAATTCAATGAAGCCTTTTATAATTTAAAAAATACTTAATGGGTCAAGTAGTGAGACTTGACTATAATGACTAGTTGATTGACTCGTTTCTGAATGAGTCGTCATGGATGCATTAAGATTATTAGTGGCATTGAATGACTAGTTTTTGAATGAGTCGTGTCATCAATGCATTAAGATTATTAATAGTATTGATTAGTTATGAATGAATAACTAATGAAAGTTATATGCACGAATCGATTTTGACTAAAGCTATTTGAAATTTGTGCACAAATGATTATGGTAATTACTTCATGTGTCAGTATCTTGGTAACAGAACATTGTGGGAATTGGAAATGTTTGCACTCATACCCTAATCGTTATTGATATATACGCATTAATGAATATTTGTATATAATTGTATGCATGACAAAATTTTATGCAGGAAATTAAAATGATTTCATAAGATAATACGTACTTAAAAAATGGATATTTACGATTAGAATTATTGCTTATAGTAAGCATGGGTAGCTTAATGGAAACAGTAAGCCTGTGAAAATAAAACATTGCAAACATTGCAATGCGAATTGCAACAGTAAATGTTAAAGTATCATGCTATAATGTGCATGATTTTGTTATTTGGGAAATAATAATGTACAACACGTGTATGTTAGTCATGTTTCTTGTTAATCTACATATCATTGGACCCATGTTAAGGGAAAGTATGATGTATGATGTACATAAAATTTCTTTTTCTTTATGTATAATGTGCATAAAGTTCATTATGTAATCTACTATGGGAAAGGATGCTAAAAGAGAAATTTAACATGCTAGACAGTTGTGAACAATTTTGAAAGGCTAGAAGACCTAGGTTGATGGTGGTTGCTTGCCCGAAGGGGTTGATGGCACTTACCTGCATGGATTTCATCTCCCTAGAGATATATGATCTCAGTAGGGAAGGGAGTTGGCCAAGATGGTGAAGGAGAAAAACCTGAGGCAACTCTATTGATTTTGGAGCCTATTGGAGGTGGCCCAAAATTCCTCATAGACAGGACCCTGTCAGAGGAATAGGCATGATGTTGCCAAGAGGAATCCATACTGGACCTCAAATGGTATTTTGTCAAATGATTGTCTGGATGTGAAAATGACTCGATTTGGTTGCGGAAACAAACTCCCATGGGTTGGGAGGAGCAATTTGTTTACCATTGTGGTTATCATAGCAGAACAAGTTAAGTAATCATTATGCGTTATATTAAAATTAATTTTTATATTATTATGTAAATACCTTATATAGATATAAAGAGGAAAGGTGCTTAGCGCTCGGAAAAAGAATTACTAAATGTATAAGTTCATTTATTTTATTACTAATTTGTTTGAATGTCTTAGCAGAGGTTAGGATATGCCTATGGTGCATTGATTGACCATTGGTACGATTAGAGAGCTAAGTGCTCTCTGAGTACTTTTTGAAGTATTGTGTGGATGTCTTTAGCAGGAGCTAAGACAGTGTGCACGTGATGCATTGATTAGAGGTTTGGTGCTCTCTGAGTACTTGTGGAAGTACTCTGATTAAAACATCTCTTGATATTGCATGAATGTTTGATAGTTGCAATTATTTCATTTTATTGAAACTATGTGACTAATGTGATTGAGTTTGTTAGTCATACATTACAGGCTCTTTTCATGGAGTGTTGATGGGTGTTCAACCATTCTCAGAGAGCTTGTGTAAAAGTCATCACTACTTCCAATAGTAATTGGTAAGTAATGGTAAGTTGGTATAGATATTTTTTCTATATCTTTATAAAATTGAATAATGGATAAGTGGTTAAAAATAGAAATGGAATATTTTTTTTGAGCTATACATGCTTATGACTATGGATAAAAACATTCTTGTTTCAATTAATGGCATTTAAGGAAAAGAAAGTGTTTCATTGTGAAGGGGAAGGACCCCCTTTGGGTTCTTTATATTATTATATCATGAATATAAGTTTAAGTTTCAGTAAGAGAAGCACACCGAGGATGGTGTTCTCTTAAGGGGGGGAGTATGTAACATCCCTGTAAACCATTGTAATTTACATTTTTTTTAATTACCATGTTTTACCAAAACAGTTGGATCAAGAATTTGTTAGGGTTTTAGTTTAGTTAGAAACTGCCTTCCTTTAGCACTCACAATATACACAATATGAGGTAAAATTCCTAGACAGAACTGATTTTTATTTAAAAAAAAAAAATTGGACGACAAACAAGTGGCTTCTTTCAGTCCAAGAAGTTGAAGCCATAGACATATTCCTTCCCTCACCTACTTCGGGATTCCACTTCAAAATTATTTCGAAGGGGAATATCGTTACACTTTTCTCTGCGAGAGTATCCATAAAGGAAAGACTGGTATGAACGATTGGAAGTAGCAAAGCTTCAAGGTCCTAAATCTAAACTCACAATTTCAGAGACAACTTTTTTCGATGGTGGATTAGAATGTTAAAAATATAACTAATTATGTTTTATGGATTTTAATAGTTGCAATAATGTTAATTCTAAACCTGAAATGTGTGTCCATGAAGGAAGGTAATGCATCTCTAATCCAAGTTGAACAATGAGATTCAAGAGATAAGTATTATTATCTTTATTTTCTTGAAAACAATAGTTATTGCATTTATGGAAAATAGAATGCCTATAAAATAAATAATAGTTAAGTTAGAGTTTCTTTAAAAAGAATGTCTTTTCCATGTACGCAAAAATCCCATTGTTGTGTTGAAGTTTCCTTGAAAGGAGATAGGAATTTGGTTTCTTGAAAAAGAAACATGTGCGTGCATGCTTGAAAATTTAACTAATATGCATTTGATTTTTCTTGGAGAGAAATATGTATATTTTGAAATAATACTTTAACTATTATGCATTTTATTTTTCTTGGAGAGAAATATGTATATTTTGAAATAATTCTTGCATGTGAATCTTGAAACTAAAAGAGATAAATGTAGAGTAAAATGTGGTTTTACTTAATATGTAATATTATGTATTTTCATACCAATAGTCCTTGTTCCATGATATGTAGGCATGCATAGGAATTTTTATGTAAAATATAAATAACCATGTGAATTTTCTTGAAAGAAAGTATGTGGTTATTTAGCTAAAGTTTCTTGAAAAGAATAATCTGTGGAAAATATTGGTATTATGCTAATCTATTAGAAAGGTATTATGCTAATTTCTTAGAAAGATATTGATCTTAGTGAATTAGTATGGTAGAAGACATAATCTATGTCAGTTCTTGAAAAGATTGTTATGTTAATATTTTACAAAGATATTGCTCTTAGTGATATACCATGGTAAAAGACATAAGGAAATTTACTATGTTAATTTTCTTAAAAAGAATAATCTCTTGAAAAGATTGGTATTATGTTAATATTTTGCCTTAAAATAGTATTTCATGATGATAGAATTCTAAGAAGAGCATATGTGTTGCCTACATTAAAGGAAAAGCTATCTCTCTAGCATGCTCAAAAAGGGAGAGTTATCTATGTTGCATGCACCAAGAATAGCCATTATGTTATAATGGTATGTTCTTTGCATGGATAAAAGAAATAAGGAGCTATCTTAATCCTTAGGAAAATATGTGAGTACCTTTATGCTAACAGAACTATTATGTTAGTTTATGTTAGTTTCTTTTGAAATAAGATCATGCATATTCATGCAATGTTTAAATTTCATTGCAAAGAATATACATTTGTATGTGGGAAATGATAACAAGTTTTGTTATCCTACATTGGAAAAGATTCTTTGTCAAAGAAGATGAATTACATATACAAAAACTAAAGTAATGTTTTGGTTTCCTTGAAATATATATATATATATATATATATATATATATATATGGGTAATGTTGGTATAATATTTGGAGAATAAGACATATTCTTATGCTTTATTCCATTATTTTTATGGAAAAGAAACCATGTCTTTGCAAGCCAATTATGTTATATTTCCTGGAAAATGGAATATGTGTTTGCATGTTCTCTTGTGTTAAGGATTCCATTGGGAAGACTCGTGATGGAAGCTATGTGCTTCGTTGTGTAAGAATTCCTTTGGGAAGACTCTTTTGGAATCTATATGCATTTGCATGCATGGGAGAAACATTTGTTATGTGAGATTTCCTTCCATGCACCAAAAAGTAATAGCTTAAGGGTTATTTATTTTGATTAAATTTATGTAAATCACATGCATGAATATCGTAACTGTTATATCAGTTCTTTTAAAGAAATGCTGGGGAGATGTAGCTATTGTCTTGCAGGAATGTGTGCTTATGTGAGGGAAACATTAGTTAATGCGCTGACTTATAACTAGAACATATGCAATATGTGATGTTAAAGGGAGAATGTTAAGGTATTTTACTTTCATGTCATGAATATAGAAGAGTAGATGGAGAAGCCTCTCTAGTATAGATATATGAAATGGTTGATTAATACTTTATGAATCTTGACATCAATGTATGTTGAAGGTATCATTAGCAGGGAATGATAGTGACATGTACAAAGGAAATATTATGCTTATTGTGGTGGCAGGTAAATGATTAATGGTTCATGTAGATGAGTGTGAGTTGTAGGATGGTCTATGATGATCCATTATAGGTACATCCATGCCACCAAGATATGAGGATATGAAGATTAGTGGGTAAATTCTATCGTATTTATTGTAATGGCTTTAAGCTATATATTTGTATATTTCCTTGTAAGATTTATAAATGATGGTTAAGGGATGGTCTCCCTTATAATCCATTGAGTAAGGGTTGTTCACCGTCACAAGCGTTTAATAATAAAATTAAACATTTGATGGTTTTCACCCTACGGGGTTTCCAAGGTATATTGATATTCAATGATGTGATTTATTATTGTGTCAAATTGATGATGTTGATTCCTTTCTTGTGGTGATGTTCATAATGTCAAGCAAGTGATGACTACATGAATAACGAAATGAATGCAAGGTTACATCATACAGTTATATGTTAATGTACAACAATAAAGGTTGTTAATGGTTAAGCAACTTACTATTCTTATACTAAGGTTACACTATGTAATGGTGAACATTCTATCTAATGAGAAGTAAGGAATATTTAATAGTGATTTAGATAAGTTACTCGTGGGTAACTTGTATAAAAAAATTTAACTCCTGGAATTTCCATGTGATGTTATCGGTGTATGTTACAGCTGAGAAGGATGTAATGAATGACGACACCTTGCAATTTCAATGCCAGGTATTTTTTATTATTAAAAGCCTCACATTACACAACTAGCATTGTAATTAATAGATATGTTTATATTGGTGATAATCATAATGTTAAGAGAGACTAACAATAATTGTGCATCATTAGTCACTAGTTTTGTTGGTGGAGCTTAAAAGGGTGGGATGGATCGAAAGGGAGGAGTGCATAAATGCTTGTGGCTTGGAACGGATGGTTGTGGGAATGGTAACTGATTCTCTACACGAAGCAGAATTTAGTACCAAGTTCTGCTCCTTTGAGTGCCGCAGCAATTTCCCAAACATCGTGGATCTGTATGTCAATCTCACTGTAGGAGAAGGTCGATACCTCTGATCTTGTTTCTCCTAATCTCAACAATTCATTTTTGTAAGTATTTAGCTAACAAATTTGAGGCATAGTGTTGACAGGAATATCTTTCTTGAGCATGTGTGAATCTTAGAAAAGTAGATCTCCCAATCTGGTCAAGAAATATGAGTCCACTTTGTCGAAATCAAAGTCAAACATCCGTTCCAAATCTCCTGTTTCCCCGGATCTAAAGGCTACAATAAAATTGAGTCAGAAGTTGCTGTAATTTTACTCACTTGCTTAGGTAGACCATTATCATTGGTAATTTCATGGAGAAAAAAACAGAATTAAACATAGTTACCAAATTCGGTCGAATTGACCGAATTTTTTTTAATATTCGGCGGTTCGATTCATTTCTTGGATGACTACGCCAATTCAATTTCGGTATCGGATATTTTATTCATGGATCAATACAGGAGGAGGCAGATTAGATTCCCAATCAGAACTATTAATTTCTTGTGGCCAATGTATTTTTCAGAGACTGTTCCTGATCTAGGAAATGGCATACTGTTACCCATTAATGAATGTTAATGCTGGTTGATTTTTTATACTATCATATTTTACAAAGTAAATTCCTGGCTGTTAATGAAATCCGCAATAATTTTAGCTTATAATGTACAACAAAATCTATAGATCAAGCTATTTAGAAAAACGGGATAAAGTAGAGTATGAACACATTAATATGAAAAGCAATTACATTAAGGGTTATTTCATCGTTAATGAAATTTGTAATAATTTATATCTTATGATGTATAACATAAGCTATAGATTAAGCTATTTAGAATAAGGGGGTTGTAAAGTAGAATATGAACATATTAATATGAAGAGAAATTACATTAACATGGATATGATGTATAAAAGAAGCTATAGATTAAGGTATTTAGAAAATGGGTTCCTAAAGTAGAGTATGAACACATTAATATGTAGAGAAATTACATTAACATGGATTTTTTTTCATTTTTTTAATGTGTTATGGCCAGTTATCTCTTTTTATGTGTTATGGCCAGTTATATTATGATGTAGATTAAGAAAAAGGGTTCGTAAAGTAGAGTAAGAATACATGAAAAGAAATTACATTAACATGGATTTTTTTCATCTTTTTTATGTGTTATGGTCGGTTATATTATATTTTTTTTGTTTTTAAACTTGTTTTATTTTTAATAGATGTTATAAAATTTATTAAAGTTTTGAAAACAATAAATAAGTTAAATATTTTGAAAATTAAAAATAAATTTTTAAAATTTTTAAATTCAAAATTTTATTTTTTTATTATTAAAAATAAATCTTTAAAATTTTAAAATTTTTATTTTTATTTTTTATTATTTAAAGAGATGAAGTCATTAATTTCATGGAGTTATAAACAGTATTTATCAAAAATTTATATAAAAAATTTATATATTAACATAGTTGATTTGACATGTTATTATTAAAATATTTTATAACTAAAATGTTATTAAAAATTTTTATTGATTTGACATATTATCATTAAACTATTTTATAATTTAAATGAATTTATTTATTATTACTCGACATATATAATTCTTATTTTCACACAAAATTTGCATATAATCTTTAAAAAAATTAATAATAAAAGAATGTTTTAATATTTATTAAAAATATTTTATTTTAATATCTATCTTAAATCAAATATTCTAAAATCAAATTTATCTAAATAATATAAAGAAAGCAATTCTTTTTTATTTCAATTTCATTCAAAATTGTTTTTATAATAAAAATTATTTCAATGTTAATTATATATATATATATATATATATATCTTACTCATGCATTTTTTTAATATGAGTGAACTATGCGTAATTTTTATCATGTTGGTGTGTTTTTCTAATATGAGCGAAGTGTAATTTTTATCATGTGGAATTGGCATAGGGGCATGTATTCACATACTAAGAAGTAATGTTTATTTAGTTTAAATTTGATTTATCATAGTTTCATTAACATATTTGTAATTAACTTTTGATCTCTACTAAGGAGAAATATATCATAGTTTCACTAACACATTTGTAATTAATTTTTGATCTCTACTAAGGAGAAATCCGAAAGAATGTTAAATTTACACAAAATGACTTGACTTAGATACCCATTGAAATGGTTCAATTTCCAAATAATATTTTAATTTTACACATGTTTCATCCCAAACATTGTGTGGATGATCTCTATGAAGGAGAAATTGAAAAAAATGTTAAATTTACACAAAATCGTTTGACTTAGACATCCATTGAAATGGTTGAATTCCCAAATAATATTTTAATTTTACGCACGTTTCATCGCAAGCATTGTGTGGAAGCAAGATAAACGCGCTCAACTTCCACAAGTGGAACACCTTATCGATCAAAACAAATATGATGCATACATATATTTAGTATATATTTTTTATTAATATTATGCATGATCACGTAATTTATTTTATTGTATTTGTATAATACACCTTTAACACACTTTTGAAGTGGAATATGTTTATAAAATTGTCAAAAGATTTTTATTTCTACGTAATATGTATATAATTTATTTACATTATAAGTTACCATTTCAATTATCAAATTTATTTTACTATAAAATATGTTTTTCTTTTCTAATTAATTAAGTAATTAAAGGTTAATACTTTTCATTTAAATTTTATATACAATTATGTTTTAATTTTATACTTAATTGTTTTATATTAATATCAAAAAATAGTTTTAGAGAATAATTAATTATTTTTTATATTAATATTAAAAAATAGTTTCACAAAAATTAATTATTTCAAATAATATTAAGTTAAAATTTTCATAATTAATTATTACTATATTTTAAAATCTAATTTAAAATAATAAGAAAACAACATTTTTAAAATATTTTTATCATCGAAATGAATGAAATTATATGAATTATATAATTAGTAATCATATAGAAAATTAGTTATCACAAATGAATGCAATTTATTTTATAATATTTTTCAAAAAATATTTTTAATATAATAAAAATTAATTTATTTTATGATATTTTTCAAAAAATATTTTTAATATAATAAAAATTAATTGCATTATTACGTACTCAATCACACATATTGAGTTGGTTGATCAATTTCACTTGTTGATATTTCCAATGGAATAATAAATTATTTTTTTATGTTATTTTGATTACAATTCCGTGTTAGATATAAAAACATGTACCTCTAAAAGGGCCAAAGCATCCAATAATTCAACTAAAATTTGTCTATTTATTTATTATTATAAATATACCATATGCATCCATATTACATCATAATTGAAAAATATTTGTTGCAATACCAACTTCTAAACCGTTAAGCTCATAAAAAATTAAAATAATTTATGATTGGATATATTAAAAAAAATTCAAATATATAAATAAAATTTTAAAGCAAATTAAAGAATTATTTTACCTTTTTAAAAATTCATCAACCAAATTTAATCTAATTAAACATTATTTTATGTGTGAACTAGAGGAATTGACAACTAGGAAAACTCTTAAATTACAAGTAATTAACAAAATACAAACAATTCCCCTACATGTTGATGAAGATGGAATAAAAATAAAAAAAGTAGAAAAAAGAAAAAGAAAAATGAAAGGTCCTACCAAGCTTACAAAAATAAAAAAATAAAAAAAATACAAGCAATTTTATTGTTTCTTCGAGACATCCAATATCTTTATGAGACCAATAAGTTTAAAAAATAATAATATTATTTATTTTTATTTAGCCTAAATCATTTTTTGAAATATTGTAGTATTAGTTTTATCTTAATTATGATAACTTTTTACTTTTGTGCATAAGAAAAACTTAAAAGAAACATATTAAGTAGAAACTTTGCATATTAAACTTGTTTATCATTATGTTTACCTCTATCGCATAGATAATACTATTTTTATTTATCATTTTCATTTATCCTTTATGTGCGATATGTAACTTATAAATTTATAATTGGAAAATATGGGTAGTATATTCATCAAATTTTATATTTTCATTCATCATTTGTATGTCCTAGATCTGTTCATTTATCCTTTATGTGCGATATGTAACTTATAAATTTATAATTGGAAAATATGGGTAGTATATTCATCAAATTTTAGAAATATCTCTGAAAAATTTTGTGATTTTTTTGGTGTATTTTTTTGTTGAAATTTTGGATGAGTACTAAATTGTTACTTAATATTTATTGTTACAAGATAGAATTTGGTTTGATTGGGTAAATGAGTAATTAATAAGTGATGTACAAGTGCAAAATCACCCATAGATAAAAGTGCATGATTTAAAAGTATTCTACTTAGTATTTCGCTGTGGCTTGAAGGAAGAGTCACAAGCTTGAGTAGAATATGGTTTTATTTTATACTAGGGTCTATATTGACCTATAGAGTTATGAGCCACCAAAACCTGATTTGAAGAGCTAGAGAGAAAATCTAGATGCATGAGCTCAGATTCTTCTCTCATGAGATGATGACAAAATGTCTGCGAGCTAGGTATTTGAATGAATCACCAAGGACATCCCTTGTTGCATAGAAGGTAGATGATAAAACTTGAGAAAGACCCTTTAGTTTTGAAAAGATCAAAAAAATATGTTTTGCTTAATTTTTCTCATTGCCACATGCCTTTAACTGGGACAAAAATTTCGTCAATTCCTCAATATAGGCATGTTCATCACGTACCAAGGTTAACAATATAGTTTCCAATTCTAAAGTGTGGAATCCATTGACACATTCAAATACAAAATCCAACTTATCCCAAATTTGTTTGGGAGTGGTACATAAGTTGTTTTGAATATGCAAGCCAATCAACCCCATTTCTTGATCTTGTTTATTTCTATAGGAAAAATTTTCATTTTTTTTTTGTAGAAACCTGGTGGGTTTCACTTAACATTTGCTAGTCCCTTGGGTTGTAACATCTATTGCATTTCTCTTTTCGAGGTATTATAATTATGTGAAGTAAGAAACTCTATCACACTTAACTACACCATATATATATATACTTTCCTTAAAACAAAAATCTAGTTAAAAAGTTTAAAAAAAAATTATTGTCAATAAAGTAAAAAAAAAAAAATCATTTTTAATTGAAAAAAAAAATTCCATTCTCTTTTTTTCTTAAATAGAAAATTTACTTGACTAAATTTAAAACTGGAAAAACTTGTTCAAATCTCTGGTTCACTCCTATGAAACTCTAGACAGTCCACTTGATAAGATATATATTTCGATGTCACTAAACATGCTACTCCCATCTTTTGTTCCATCGTGACATTACAGCATTTTTTAACATGGAAAATTAGGATTCATCAATGGAGAGCCTTCAAAGAGAAATTTTGCACCAAAATTCAACGACCTTTATAAGGAGAACCCATGGTCGTAGAAAAATTGTAGGTACCTATATGGGAAAGGACGCTCTCTTTGTCGAAGATGTTATTAACTATTTTCCATCGATGAAAGATGGTAGCATGCATTCACACCACACAACAAACTATACCTCCTTTTCCACTTGCAGGTCAGCGGGTCACACCCATTTCTCCTCCACAAACACACACTCCCACAACCTTGATTTTATCAAGATATTGAATCACATAAGAACCTTGGTAGATTCACTTTGTGGATTACTATTACTATCTTCAAATGTATTGGAACGCCTAGTAAGTAATGATAACTATATATGTATGGTACTAAGAAATCAAAGAACTTGAAGAACAAAGAAAAATAATTCATTGTTGGAGGAAAATATGTTGCACTATAGCTTAATTTATAGGAGTAATGTAATATTCTAGCAATGGTTAGTAGATTAAACTTTTCTTTTCTTTCTTTCTTAATTTCCTTCCTTTATTTTCTTCTTCTTATTTTTTTTCCTAAAGAAAAAAACATCATATTTCATTGAAAAAGAGATTACATAAGTTTGTTTCAATATAGACTTCCACATGAACTATTTACATTGACCATTAAAAAACTATCCACTTAGCTTTGGGAAGAAAGAAACACAAAACATCAATAATTACATAAAATACACAGTCACGTCTAGACCACAATATGTTGCCATCCTACTCAGCCTAACGATTTACAAAATTAGTAACTAGTCCATGAGGTCCTAGACAATCATCACAACCTCAAAAGTCCAACAACTTTATGTCATTGATCGATCAAAACTACATGATATCAATGTGTCATGTATTAATTAATGTACCCTATGCAAAAGAAGAAAAGTGTATGATACCTGCATTGACTGACACTCCTCTCTTTGATAGGGAATCTGTAACCTAATTTTGCGAGCCGTATATATATGCATATAGGAGATATGTTGAAATGTATGCTCGATGGTACATATGCGTGTCATCCAAGAAAATAGGATAAATGGAATGAAATAGGTTGACCCATTTTCCTACTCTATGATTCCTTTTGAGTCCCCAAAAACATGAATTTCCTCGATGCCCAACCATTTGGCACATAACAAAGTCGCCCATAGGGAAACGAGTTCAGCTAGGCTATTTGTAGCCCTCATCCTCTCCCACCAGAAATGATATAATGTACCGAGATGAATGATAATAGATTCCCCACATCCACACATTCTATATACACACAACCCATCGAAAAATCCAACTTGAAACTCCCTCCAAATGTATTTCAATTGAATTTTTGTGTTACCATGTTTCATTTTTTTTGGCCCAATCTCCCTAAAATAAGTAGTAATTTTAATGACAATATATTATACATATGGATCTTTCTTCTCAAAGATATTTTTTTTCTGACACCTCCAGATATCCTAGAATATGTAAAATGGTAGGGTTGCATACTCCAAATACACGAGAAAGTAGTTTGAGGTAGTAAATAAAGTTTTTTTTGAGTAATTTGTTTTCTCTTAAGCGTATCACCCCCTATCTCAATTCTACATAGATATATTTCCAGCAATGCAAGAATCATATCAATCAGATTCAATATTTAAAAGTTACAACAACCAAAAATTTACCTTGTTGCCTTGAGCGTCATGATTTGAGAAGATGCAAAGTCATCCCCAATGGGGCTTCACTGGGGGGGGGGAATACCATACTACGTGGGTTCATATTAGGGAATATATATTCAGGAAAAAATGACATAATATATTAAGCATATAATAGGGGTTAAAGGGTTTGTATATGTTGTGTATAAAAAATGGAGCTCAAAGTTAATGAAAAAATATAAAGGGGTATAAAAAATATTTTTTGTGTATATAAAAAATGGATACCTACAATATCTAGTGAAAGTAGGGTTTTTAAAATTGGGAAGGTGTATTGGGTTAATATTGCTAGGGGGTTAAATAAAATGATTTTTAAAGGTATTTTCCAATATGTAGTCAAATTCAAGGTATTGTTTAGTATGCCATGAATGCACATTCTATGCCAGAGAGTGGTTGAGTGAAGCGCCCATTGTCGGGCCCCATTATTCATGGAAAATGGGCTAGCCATGTAATAATGATGAATAATAATATAGAATATTGAATATTGTAACTCTAATTTATGTTTAAGGATTCAAATTTAACCACAAATAGACTATTAGGATGCCTTATAATTAGGCCTCTATGAGGGAAAGGGGTTCCATTCTATTTGAGTGCATTTTATTCCATAGATGAGTGGAGTAGATGAGAATAGATAGAGAGAGAGATAAAATAGAGAGGGTTTGTGCACTATAGTAGTTCACGGGCCACAGTTCTCACTCCATTGTACTTGCATCCATTTCCATTCAGAGAAGCAGAGAACCGAGAAACCTCACCTTCTAGTTAAGTTTTCTCCCATAAGGGTTTCCAAGATCAAACCTTGTGTTATTAAGGTTGTGAGTGACTGAATTTTTGCTCGTTTTCTATTTTTTTCATTTTATATATTTCATGCATGAAAAAAATAACTTAATAAATCCATAGGTATAAGGAAAATAAACCTCATAGAATATATTTCAAGTTTCAATTCCAATTTTATCAAATGTTTTATGAAAAAATATGCATTAGAATATGCACAAAAATTTATAGATCATATTTGTATTAGAGCAAGTGTATTTGTAGGGATCATATTTAAGGATTTCAAAACCCTTATAGAGTCAAAATTTTACCCTATCAAGGATGTAGAGGATGAGTGGATTTGGTGGCATTACTTTACGTAAAAGAGAGGCAGAGTATACAAAAGTACACCACATGATTTGGAAATATGACAATAATGTTAGGTATTTCCTCAAAGGACTCATATGTACTCCTCAAGTATCTAGGGGGTTTAAATAGCCATATTTGGAAGCAAGTGATTCTATTCAAACTTTGAAAGGTGGATGAGGCTTGTGTATAGAGAAAATACATAGAGAACATATCCCAAGTTAAAGGAAAATTAAGTGGGTCAAAGTAGAAGCACTGGGAAGCTTCCATGGAGATAAAGAAGAAGTAAAAAGGGGGGAGACAAAAATATAGTAGCGATAACACACAAGTGAAAAGATCCCAACAACCACTGAAACCACAATAATATTGATGGTCATATAGAGAAGTGTTGGAAATTTCATTTAGATCTGAACCTTGAGAATATGAAGAAATATGCTAAGAATAAAAATATCATGGCCATAGATTCAAGTGATTAGGTGGAAAGAAATTGTTGAACCTCAGAATTGTTCTTTCTCTGACATCCTTTCTCGTCACTTTTTCCTACCTTTTCATAAATCCATAACTCCAATCAATGCTAAATAACATGTTTTATCTCATAGAATTCATTTGAATGATCTCTATGTTATATTTTGATGTTCTTGTTATTTGAATGAATTTTTGTAACTTAGCTATAGAACACATCCTATTATGTAGCTAATCGTTGTTTCCGCAACTATGTTAATGGTTTGACAGGTTCCGAGGATCGAATGAAGGAATGAGTCACATGGGCATCTTTAGAATGATCCACATATGGATCTCGTCCTATCCACCTGGTTTAATTCCACAGAAAAAGGTGCATATGCTCGTGGTCAAAGTGCAGTCAAAGGACGTGATCTGAGAACGAAGAACTCTCAATTTTCTCTGACGTAGAAAATTGAGAGTTAACCAATTAGATTTTTCTTCTATGTTTCCGTTGTAATAACCATTTTTATGCGGAAATAGCCCCATACAGTGACATTAAATTTTTTTTAAATACTGGTTGTTTGAAAACTGAAAACAGTCTTAGTTTTGTGAACGATTTATATGTTTTGAGACTTTGTTCTTTTTCATAATACGAAGACCGTGTTCATTGTTCCAGTTTCTTCTTGATGCGCGTATAGTCTGCTAAGATCTCAACTCATTTTGTCGCAGAGGGCCCCTGCATAGAAGGAGGCTTTCATTAGTTGTTTTATTTTAATTTCATTAGCTCTATTTTGTCAATTTATAATTTGAATTTACATTGCTTTGCAGCTGATCCTTAGATTAATTTTTTTATCATTTCATAGATTAAATTTATGAATGCTCTCTTAGAATTAGTTTTAGAATGACTGTGCAATACTTTTCTTACCAAAAACATCTCAAGAAACTAGTTATTTTATTTTCCAAAATTGGATTATGTTTGATGCATTAGAGCATACAATTACCTTAGTTTTCTTTACATGCTTTTACACTACTTTCCTAGATTAGATCCTCAATTAAATGTATAATTAGATACTTGTAAAGATCATGTCAATAAGATGACTTTTTTATTCTTCCAAATTGGATGATCGAGTATTTAAAATATATAGTAGTTGAGTTTTCCCTTTAAATGTTTTTACACTGCTTTCCTAGAGTAAATCCTCAATTAAATGTACAATTAGATGCATGTAAAGATCATTTCAAGAATATGAATTTTTCATTCTTAAAAATTGGATGATTGAGTATTTAAAATTTACAGTAGTTAAGTTTCCTTTACATGCTTTTTAAATGATTTATTATATTAAATATTTAAACTAAAGTATAATCAATTACTTGTAAATCATGTCAAGAAGATGACTTTGTCATTCTTCCAGAACTGCATGATTGAGTAATTGGTCATGCAGTATTTTATTTTCAATTCCTTTGAATTTTTTTTCATTTAGATTAACATTGTCATTTCAATTCTTAGTCATATTTTAATCCATGGAGTAGAATTAAATTTAGATAGATTAGAATTAGCTTTAAATTCCAAAATCTTAAGGTCATTAGAATAAATACTCTATTTTTAGATCAGATTCTAACCATTTAAAGTTTGAATCATTTTATGCAAATTAGAATAGTTAAAGAACATTTCATTTTCTTCCTTCTTTCAAAATTAGTTTTAACATTAAACTTAGATCAGATATCTTAGAGGCACTATAGAGTATCGATTATGGTATAGACAAATAGAGGGAGTGTAGCTTCAAGGCTTCACCAATGTAGATTGGGCAAGGAGTCCATCTGATAGGAAGAGCACTTCAAGGGGCATCTTCAGCATACGATCAACAACAGTTTCATGGTATAGCGAGAAAAAATATCAATTGCACTCAGTTCAGCTGAGGCTAAGTACATGGCATCTAGTTAGGCATCATGTGAGGACATCTAGATGAGGAAGATATTTGTTGGTTTGTTTGGTCAACAGATGGATCCAACGATAATACATTATGATAACTAGAGTTGCATTAAGCTCTTGCTTAATCCAGTATTCCATGACAGGTCGAAGCATATTGATATCTGATATCACCATCTCAGAGATTGTGTTCTGAGGTAGATTATGGAATTAGAGTACATTCCCACGGAGGAGCAGGATGCAGACATCTTGACGAAGGCGCTGAAAAGAAGAAAATTTGAATTCCACAGAGATAGGATCAGGGTAGTAGATAATCCCTTTCCTTTTGAGAGGGAGTGTTGAAATAATAACCCAAGGGGGCTTCTGATTTAATTTTCCCTTAATTAAATTGGAAGAGAAATTGTAATTTCATCTCATGACAACTTGTATTAGTTAACTAAGTCAGAATGACTGAGTTAGCTTAGGAAATTCGATTTTACAATCAAAGAGGAGGCATGTAGAGGATTTTTCTATTTTTAGGGGGCCCATTTATAGGTATTTCTGAGTTGTAATATTTTTTTTTTCGGTCAAAGTCTATTTTATACTATCATAGAAAAAGTTATATCATAAAACAATGTTGTTGTATTACATCTAGGCAACCCAGGAGGTAAGAAGTGCGAAGACTAATTTGGGTGCTCGTGAAGGCACACGGTGGTCTTGGTTATTATCCGCACAAAATGACAAAACATCTAGATAAAACATAACATCATGGGGTCGAGTTTAGAGAACCTTTTGGAGGACCCGCAAAGAGGCATCCTTGGTTATGCATATGGTAGTCGATGTGGTCCATTTGGGCCTATAAAGCTCAGAGGTGGTCATGTGAGCACCTCAGAATTCGGCACAAACTCTCCAGAGCTTCAAGGGTCTCGTTTTGGATGTGATGAATGTCATTGATATAGGCCACAAGTTCACTGCGATCCTCATACCTTCATTCACGCAAAGTGTCCAGGTTTAGTTGGATATGTTAGAGTTCTGTTGAAATCGTTTCAAGGGTGACCATAGCCTCTACGTGTCCCTGTGACTGAGCCGGACAGACAGCCATGGCCACCACCGAGTGTTATCTCTCGGTGGATTCCGAGTGCGAACTGGAGTCCTCGAGAAGTCGTCGACCCGCCATCCTGCGTCCAGAGCCTCCTCGTCGTGCACGCCCCCTCTCTCGCAGCATGTGCTTGCCGAACACCCGTCAACCTTTCTCTATGTTGCAGCTCCAATTAATCACAGGCCAAGCAGCCCCTAACACCACAACATCATCCCCCAAACTACTTCTATTTGTCCCACTATACGCCTCTCGTGCACCACTAAAAATAACCACTACTCCACCATCAATTGCATTGCAGCCTTCAATTGTCACAGTAATCTACCACCCTTTGCAAATCCTAGTCGTCGGAGAACCGAAAGGGTCAGTGAGCCCAAAGCAATACCACCCCAAGGCCCGACCTGGGGTTTGCCTTCCTTGTACGTCTCACTTACCAGCTGCCACTATCTTGGAGAAACACTAGAGCCACCCTTGCGAGGGTGTTTCCTCCGTTGGAGTTTCACACTCACCACCTTCCCCCTACTCTTCCTGCAGTGCTCTGTTGCTGCTTCTATGAGTCTACCACTCGTTCAACCACCATCCACAACTTCCTGTTAGCAGAGTCACCCACCTCATCTCCTGCTAGCATAGCTCAAGCCAGGGCTTGAGAGTCAACATCTGCACATCGAGGAGGACCATCTCGCCAACTTTCACCATCTCCCAAAATTTCCAAATGCTCACCCACTCGCCTGCTTCGCTCATAACTTCGATGTCTCCTATTGTGAGTCCACTAGTCCCGAGGCTCATTACCTATCAAGTGTGGGAGGCAAATGTGGCCATTTTCACGTTGCTTCAGAATGGTTCAGCAATAGCTGTCCTCCGCCCACTTGGATCACTGAGTTGACACCCCCATCGGGGAATTTGTGAGTTGTAATTAATTAACTAAAGAAATTGAGTTAAAATCAATTTAAATAGTTCTAACTAGGTAATGACCAAGTAAGAGGTCTAGTGAATTAAATTTGATATAATTCACAATGAGTGATCAATTAGTTAATTGGTAATTCACTATAAATAACTCTTGCATGTCGGTTCTAAGGAAGGCACAGTTGAGACTGAGGTTATAGGGATGATAACTATCAGTTCTATAATTAGAAAATTGTACAGGTCAGTTATAGAGTCATGTGGAAGCATATAATGCATTGCACAATCAATTCCAGAAATTTCTTATTTAATAGGGTGAAACTTCCTCCAAGAATGTGTGAGCAAGGTTGGCTGAGTAGAGGCTGAGAATTGGGTAAGTATTTGACTGATTTTTCCTAAATCAGAGTGAGACAGTTGGGAGCGTGTAGGAGTTTCTCGGTGAGAGAAAAGCATTGTATTGTTTCATGGTCTTGAATTTATACGATATATAGATAATGGGGTTTTAGGGAGTGTGCATTTCTGAGATACATCTTGTGTTGTGCAATCGATTGTTTCTTTCTCTTACTTGTTATGTGATTGTGCGATTGTGTTTTTTTTATGCAAATTGTAGAAGGATTCAATATCTTGTTTTAATACATTATAAGATCATTTTGAATCCCATTATATTTTCTACACTAGTTAAGAGTTGAAGGAGTCAAAATTTAACACCAGTAGGTTTCTAGGTTGTGTCATAATCGAGCCTATTTGAGTGCATTGTGTTCCATAAATGAGCAATGTAACTCAGAGTGCTTAGAAAGAGAGAAAATTGAGAGTTTCTATGCATTGTAGCAGCCCATGGGCAACATGTTTCACTCTTTCATACTTACATCCATTTCTATTGAAAGAAAGAGAGAGAAAGGAAACCTCACTTTTCAATTAGGTTTTCTCTTGTAAAGATTTACTAGATCATATCCTCTCTTATTATGGTCGACAGCGATTTTATTTTTGTTTGTTGTCTACTTTCCACATTTTACATTTTGGATGTATGAAAACAATAAATTAATAAAACTATATAAAATAACCCACAATTTAAATATAATTATGTCATATTTTGTGTAACAAGCTCTTTAGTAGAATGTCCACTAAAATTTATAAACTATTAAAAGAAAAAAAAAAGAAAAAAATAGCTCTCATCCATCCTCATTTTTAATCCACCTATAATATAATTATGAGTTAGATAACAATAACATAAGTGTTTGAAAATTAATCCACCTATAATATAATTATGAGTTAGATAACAATAACATAAGTGTTTGAAAAATATAGTCGTTTTAATCTCATTATCCGTATAAACAACTTGATATTTCTAATATTCATCACCCTTAGTAAATCTATAGTTAAAATAAATATTTACTAATATTAAATTTTAAAATATCGCTTTATATTATAATATGAAATGAACAAACTAATTCACATGGATCGTTGTTTTATCCATACTATAACAATAATAGAGGTCCATAATAGAATAAATTCATTTAAACCCTATAATTTTATAAACAACTTGATATTTTTAATATGGATCACACTTAATAAATCTATAGTTAAAATAAATATTTATTGGTATTAAATTTTAAATATTATTTTATATTACAATAAAATTATATTTATAAATAAAATATAATATAATTAAAATAACTAATATTAAAAAAAAATACACAAATTAATTAAAACCTGTAAATAATTATATTTTATTATTATAATATTTAACTCTTAATTGACACATTTCCTCCCTTTCTAGGTCACGCAATCCACTCAAATGCATCAAAGCTTCCTTCTAGGTTACGCAATGCACTCTTATGCATAATGCTTCTTTGTGATGCGATCAGCTTAGGCCCGGGAGTTTGGAACCCTTTTGTTATTTATGGGTAGTGTAAGAACATCTCTTCTCACTTTATATTATTTCATTTTTTATTATATGTTATCACTTTGAAAGTGATATTGCCGTAGCGTATTAAGAGTGAACTGAAGGTGCAAATTACCAAAGGAATCGTTCGGAGGGCGAGAAAAGAGTTTGGAATTTGGGTAAATAAATTTTAATTTTTTTTTTGTAATAGTAATGTTTTAATCTTGTTTTTGAGGGTAGAAATAGATTTAACATAATTAAATTTTTGGGTATTTAAAATTTTGAAGTTTGATAACTGTAACTTAGATTTATAAAAATTTCTGCCAAATTTTATTAAAATTTCCGTAATTTTTATGGAAAAAAACAAAATATTACATTTCAATTATGAATTATGAAATGTGTTTCTTGTTATTCCTCACTTCAATTACTCGTATTTTGAAATTTAACTATTTCTTGTAACTATTATTAGCACCTGATTTTAATCACTCACATTTTGAAATTTAAATGGTAATCGTATATATGTGATGTCTCATCTACCTCGCATGGATGGTTGGTCTTCTTCCAATATTTACACAACGTTCGAATATAAATGAATATATTATCACCCCATTTTGACTTTAAGAGTAGAAAGAGAAACGTGAAGGAATATATGATCACTCATTTTGACTGTGAGAGTAAAGAAGGGGACTCGTGGATGAGAAATGGGAACGTGTGATGCAAGAAACGAATGGAACTCCAAACTTGTAGGCGCATATGGTCGTTGATCCTGACGCAGACAAGACAACTACACCCAATTAGGTTACATTAGGCGTGATTTGTGGAGGAAAAGGGAAGGCCTCTTCCATTCGTCAAAATTACTCTTTCCTCATTGCCAACTTTGAAACACCCTTCCCCGGTAATTACACACGTTTAGTCCTTCCTTGTGGGGACAGAGGCAGAGGGGTGTGCAATGGCCTCTCGGCTCAATAATAAATACACAACTTCATTCTCATTCTCAACCACACCTACAACTTCACTGACGTTAAAGAGCTCAGCTAATTCAACTTCACTGACGTTAAAGAGCTCAGCTAATTGGGCTGCCTTTTCTCAACACAGTGTATTGTTTTTGGGTAGAGATGGCCGCCACCAAGCCCATTCATGCTGCATGCTCACCCTCCTCCATAATTGCCCTCCTCGTCATATTAATGGGCATTACCGTGCATGGAGTACAGAGTGCGTTCTTTGATCTATCTATGTCTTGTTGTTGATCTGTTACTCTTTGTTATACCATTTACTCGCTGTTTGAATTAGTCATTCGATTAATCATAAAGTTCACGGACTAATATGTTGGGGGTGATGTGTTCAGGCTCCATTATCAAGTGCGAGGAGCTTCCCGTGGAACTCTGCGCCTTCTCTGTCTCATCGTCTGGTAATAGATGTGTGCTGGAGAAGGATGTAATGAATGACGGCACCTTGCAATTTCAATGCCAGGTATCTTTTTATTATTAAAAGCCTCACATTACACAACTAGCATTGTAATTATTAGATATGTTTATATTGGCGTGATCATAATGTTGAGAGAGACTAACGATAATTGCGCATATCTATATATATATATATAGTCATCGGTTGTGATGGTGGAGAAAATGGTGGGATGGATCGAAAGCGAGGAGAGTATAAATGCGTGCGGCTTGGAACGGATGGCTGTGGGAATGGCAACCGATTCTCTACACGAAGCAGAATTTAGTACCAAGTTCTGCTCCTCTGAGTGCCGCAGCAATTGCCCAAACATCCTCGATCTGCATGTCAATCTCGCTGCAGGAGAAGGTCGGTTCCTCTGATCCCGTTTCTCCTCATCTCAACAATTCATTTATTTAAGTATTTATAAACTAACAGATTTGAGGCATGGTGTTGACAGGAATATCTTTATCGAGCATGTGCGAATCTCAGAAAAGCAGATCCGCCAATCTGGTCAAGAAATCGGATTCAGCTTTGTTGAAATCAAAGTTAAGCATCCGTTCCAAATCGAGTGGATCCCAGGATCGTGTTGGAAGGTAATTTCATCTTCTTGAACGAACCAGCAGAACAGCACGGCGAACAGGTTGGAATAGCGCACAGTTAAACCGGCAGCACATTGGCAGCAATCGACGGAGTGCGGGGGGTCAATTAGCTCGACAGTTAACAAATGGGCACCCCCCGTAGTTGACTGGTTGGCTGCACGTTGACCACAAATGTGTGGCTGTAATTTAGTGCGGGGACTCACCCCATTTGGTCTGTACGGACAGACTCGACCCCCCCCCGCAATCACCAAGGATGGTGGCTCCGCCCACCAGCCACCCACGCGCCACCAAACCTCCACCGCCGCGAAATTCATCAATTCTACCACCAAGTCAAAATTGCCATAAATGAATTTTTGAAGCGGTGCAACAAAATTTTAATGCCATTAACGTTTTTTTTTAAGCGGTGATAATTTGGCAATTTAGTCAACAAATGACATTAATTGTTTTTTAGATATTTTGTTTATAAATAGAACAGAGATGTAATTTAATTTTTTTTACACACAGACAGAATAGATTTTTATATACGCACAGCAGTGCAATTGTTTTAAAAGAGACAGAGAGTGCAAATTAAAAAAATACACAGCAGTGTATGTTTATTTTGAAAAAGACAATGAGTTTTTTTTTAAATAGACAGAGACAGTGAATTGGAAATTCACAGCAGATTTTTTTTAAGAGACTGAGAAGAGTTTTTTTTTGTTTTGGAGCTGTGATTAGAAGCAGTCCAGCAATTGTAAATCCCTCTGTGATTGAGGAAGAACTTGTAAACAATTTTATGAAATAAAATTTGTGTTATAGAGTTGAAATTCTGTTTTCTGTAGAGTGATATTTATTTATCTGTGTTAATGAGGGAGAGTTCTGGAATTTTTTTCAATATTCCAACATGGTATTAGAGCCAATACAGGCTATTTGAAGGTCAAATAAGCTGAAGAAAAGGAATTCGTTTTTGCAGAAGCCTCTCCACCAGAGTGAAGGTTCAGACAAGAAGAATTCAAAGGTAATTTCTCTATACAGTTTTTTGTTACTGTTGCAGTACAGTTAGTAAATTTAAACACACAGTCAAGTGTTTTTAAAGCATAGTTAAGAGTGCAAAATGGTTGGAGCCAGCACAGGTATGAGTTTGGGAAATATCCATCTCCCACAATTCAATGGAAAAATTATGACTACTGGTCAATAACTATGAGAGCTTTATTTACCTCACAAGAGTTATGGGAATTAGTTGAGGATGGCTTTGAAGAGCCAGCAAATGAAGCAGAGTTTTATGTTTTAACTCAGACAGAAAGGGAGTCACTGAAGAACAATAAGAAGAGAGATGCCAAGGCTCTTTTCTTTTTGTATCAAGCAGTGCATGAGAGTGTGTTTCCGAGGATAGCAGCAGCTAAGAAATCCCAAGAAGCATGAGAAACTCTCAAGACAGCTTATCAGGGAATGGAGAAAGTGAAGACAGCAAAACTTCAGTTGCTGAGGAGAGACTTTGAGACTCTCTGTATGAAAGAGTCAGATACTATTGACTCATTCTTCACTCATGTGATTGGAATGGTTACACAAATAAGATCTCATGGAGAAACTCTTGAAGACAAGAGGATTGTTGAAAAACTCTTGAGGAGTCTACCCTCAAGATTTGATGTGATTGTCACCACCATAGAGGAGACTAAGGATCTCACAAATTTTTCAGTGGATGAGCTACATGCATCACTGATGACTCATGAACAGAGATTGGGTAGGAGTGAAAACTCATCTCTTGAACATGCTTTTAAGACCCAGATGTCTTTCGGAAGAGGACGAGGGCAAGGCAGAGGAAGAGGAAAAGGCAGAAGCCAAAACAGAGGTGGAAGGAACAGTCCAACAAATGCTCAAGGAAGGGGCAGCAATCCAAATCAGCATCACGGCCAAGGCAGCCAGCAAAGTGGACAGCAGAATGATCAAGGACAAAGGTATGATAAGTCCAATGTCCAATGTTACAATTGTAAAAAATATGGTCATTATGCTAATGAATGTAGAAAGAAGAAACAAGATATGAGAAGTGGAACTAGTGCAAATTTCACAAGAGAAAATAGCAGCCAAAACAATTTGTTTTTAGCTTGTAATATGGCTGAAGAAAATAATGAGGATTTATGGTTTCTAGACTCCGGTTGTAGTAACCATATGATAGGAAACATAGCAATGTTTTCTATGTTAGATGAGAATGTACAGTCACAAGTCACACTAGGAACTGATAGCAAAGTTTCTGTTATGGGAAAATGAGATGTGAATGTTTTAACAAGATTAGGTGCAAATAAATCCATAGCAGATGTTTATTATGTTCCAGGAATGAAGTGTAATCTCTTAAGTATTGGACAGCTTGTCCATAAGGGGTATAATGTTTTCTTTGATAATGATGTTTGTACCATCATGGATAAACCACCCAGCAAACAGTGTATTGCTGAAGTGAAGATGACAAGGAACAGGATGTTCCCTCTCAGAATGAGAGCAGACTTGAAGAATGGTGAAGAGAAGGCAGCAGTTGCACAGGAGACTTTCCAAAGCGAACCAAAGGATGATAATTGGTTATGGCACTTGAGATTTGGTCATCTCAACTTTGGAGGTCTTAATCTGTTGAACAGAAAAGGGATGGTAAGTGGTTTACCATTGATAGAGAAACCGGACAGCCTTTGTGAAGGTTGTATTCTTGGGAAACAACACAGAGAAAGTTTTCCTTCCGGGAAAATCATAAGGGCAAAAGCACCCTTAGAGATTGTCCACTCAAATGTATGTGGACCGATGCAAACTCCATCACTTGCGAACAACCACTATATCTTAACATTTATAGATGATTTTACAAGAAAAACTTGGGTTTACTTTTTGAAAAACAAAAGTGAAGTGTTTGAAAAATTTTGCAATTTCAAAGCACTTGTTGAGAATCAAAGTGGGCTGCATATCAAAGTCTTAAGGACTGATAGAGGAGGTGAGTATATCTCTAAATATTTTCTACGTTTTTGTAGAGAAAATGGTATTCAAAAGCAGTTTACAACTAGATATACTCCGCAGAAAAATGGAGTAGCCGAAAGGAAGAACCGAACCATAATGGACATGGCAAGGAGTATGTTAAAGGCAAAGCATTTGCCTAATGATTATTGGGCTGAAGCTGTACATTGTGCAGCGTATATTTTGAACAGGTGCCCTACAAAAGCAGTTATGAACAAAGTGCCAGAAGAGGCATGGAGTGGCACAAGACAAAGTGTCACACACATGAAGGTTTTTGGATGTGTAGCTTATGCACACATTCCGGATCAGCTAAGAAAGAAGTTGGACAGCAAGGGGGAGAAATGTATTTTCATTGGATACAGTGAGGAATCCAAGGCATACAGGTTATATAACCCATCTACCAAGAAGTTCATTGTGAGCAGGGATGTTCAGTTCATTGAAGAGGAAGCTTGGGATGGAAGCATAGAGAAAAAAGTGAATGTTAAACACTGTTTATCTCATGATGAAAATGATGATGAGTTGGCTGAAATACATCCCCAAACAGCAACCCCAACAAGAGAGCAACAAAGCACACCCTTGAGGAGAAATGACAGTGCTTCTCCAAGCACACCACAAGGAGGAAATTCAAGTGCTTCTTCAAGCATTTGTACATCTACTGAAAGAGGTAAGAAATTCAGAAGTTTGAAAGAAATTTATGAAAAAGATATTGAAAATGAAGGTATCAATTCTTTGTTTGCTTTATATTGTCATGTTGATGATCCTGTTCATTTCGAAGAAGCCATCAAGGATGAGAAATGGATAGAAGCTATGGATGAGGAAATAAATGCCATAGAGAGGAACAAGACTTGGGATTTGGTTGAACTCCCAAAAGGTAAAGATGTCATTGGTGTTAAATGGGTCTACAAGACCAAGAGTAATGCTGAAGGCAAGATGGAGAGACACAAGGCAAGGCTTGTTGTCAAAGGCTATAAGCAGAAGCATGGCATAGATTATGAGGAAACTTTCGCACCGGTTGCAAGAATGGAAACCATGAGAGCAGTGTTGTCCATAGCAGCACAAAACAAATGGAAATTTTACCAAATGGACGTGAAGTCAGCATTTCTGAATGGAGTGTTAATGGAAGAGGTTTACATTGAACAACCTCTCGGTTATGAAAAGAAAGGCCAAGAGCACAAAGTATGCAAGTTGAAGAAAGCTCTTTATGGGCTGAAGCAAGCGCCAAGAGCGTGGTACAGTAGGATAGATTCATATCTACTGGAAAATGGATTTGAGAAGTGTGAGGGAGAACCCACCCTCTACATCAAAGAAAAAGACGGTAAAATCTTGATTGTAGTCTTGTATGTTGATGATGTTACTTTTACAGGTAATGATGATTGCCTTATTGAACATTTCAAAACAGTCATGAAAGAAGAATTTGAAATGACTGATATGGGTTTGTTGAGATACTTCTTGGGAATAGAAGTAGAACAAGATGAAAATGGGATTTTTATCTCACAGGCAAAGTATGTTAATGAGGTACTTGAAAGATTTAACATGCAAGAATGCAAAGCAGCAATCACTCCCACAGTGATGGGATTAAAGCTCAGCAGAGAGGACAGCAGCAAGGATTTTGATCCTAGTTTATACAAGAGCATAGTTGGAAGCCTTATGTATTTGACTGCAACTAGGCCGGACATAATGCATGCTGTTAGTTTGATTTCCAGGTTCATGGAAAAGCCAAAGGATGCACATTGGCAAGCAGCAAAAAGAATTTTGAGGTATGTTAAAGGTACTAAAAGGTTTGGTATTTTTATACTACTTCAGAATGTTCAGATTTAGTTGGATACACAGACAGTGATTGGGCTGGAAGTGTTGATGATCGGAAGAGCACTTCCGGTTATGTTTTTCACATGGGTTCAGGAGCCATTTCATGGGCTTCTAAGAAACAACCCGTTGTAGCGTTGTCTACAGCAGAAGCAGAGTATGTGGCAGCTACAGCAGCAGCGTGTCAAGCAGTTTGGATGCGGAAAATGTTGAGAAGCTTATGTCAAGGACAGGTAAAAGGGACAGTGATATTTTGTGACAATCGCTCAGCTATTGCATTGTCTAAAAATTATGTTTTTCATAAAAGGACTAAACACATTGACACCAAGTTTCACTTCATACGTGAATTGGTTACCAATGGAGAAATCATTTTGCAGCATTGTAGAACGGAGGATCAATTTGCAGATATCCTCACAAAGCCACTTGCGAAGAAAAGCTTTGAACATTTCAGAAAATGCTTGGGAATGCAGGAAAACCCAGCAGTTGAAATTAAGGGGGAGTGTTGGAAGGTAATTTCATCTTCCCGAATGAACCAGCAGAACAGAACGATGAACAGGTTGGAACAGCGCACAGTTAAACCGGCAGCACATTGGCATCAATCGACGGAGTGCGGGGGGTCAATTAGCTCGACAGTTAACAAATGGGCACCCCCCATAGTTGACCGGTTGGCTGCACGTTGACCACAAACGTGTGGCTGTAATTTAGTGCGGGGGCTCACCCCATTTGGTCTGTACGGACAGAATCGACCCCCCCGCAATCACCAAGGATGGTGGCTCCGCCCACCAGCCACCCACGCGCCACCAAACCTCCACCGCCGCGAAATTCATCAATTCTGCCACCAAGTCAAAATTTCCATAAATGAATTTTTGAAGCGGTGTAGCAGAATTTTAATGCCATTAACGTTTTTTTTTTAAGCGGTGATAATTTGGCAATTTAGTCAACAAATGACATCAGTTGTTTTTAGATATTTTGTTTATAAATAGAACAGAGATGTAATTTAAATTTTTTTACACACAGACAGAACATATTTTTATATACGCACAGCAGTGCAATTGTTTTAAAAGAGACAAAGAGTGCAAATTAAAAAAATACACAGCAGTGTATGTTTATTTTGAAAAATATAGTGAGTTTTTTTTTAAATAGACAGAGACAGTGAATTGGAAATTCACAGCAGATTTTTTTTAAGAGACTGAGAAGAGTTTTTTTTTTGTTTTGGAGCTGTGATTAGAAGTAGTCCAGCAATTGTAAATCCCTCTGTGATTGAGGAAGAACTTGTAAACAATTTTATGAAATAAAATTTGTGTTATAGAGTTGAAATTCTGTTTTCTGTAGAGTGATTTTTATTTCTCTGTGTTAATGAGGGAGAGTTCTAGAATTTTTTTCAATATTCCAACAGATCGAATGGAAACCAAAAAACTCAGTCGAAAGTTGCTGTAATGGAACTCCCATAGACTATTATTATTAAGCAATTGCATGGAGCAAAGTAGAATTAAACATAGTTACCAAAGTCGGTCGAACTGACTGAAAAATAAAAATATTCGGCGGTTCGATTTGATTCTTGGATTAATATGCCAACGCCAATTCGAAGTTCTGTAATTCGGTCGAATTGACCAAAAAAATGGAATTTTCGGTGGTTCGATTCGATTCTTGTATTAATACGCCAATTCAAAGTTTTGTCTGGATATTCTTCACAGATCAATACATTTTTTTTTCAGAAAGAAAAAAACTCTAATTATATTAAAATATAAACAATACATTGTTAACTATGTCTCAGCAATGTAGCCTACAGCGAGAAGTCCCAACATATATGGCCAATTAAAATGTGCTCAGTAATAGAAAGTTGAGCATATACAATAAGTAGGCTTCCAGATTATCGGGAAAATCCTTCCCATACATATGTAAAAGGCTCTAATAAGAGCAAAGGGGCAAGGATAAAACCAGCATCATAAACCCATACCTGATGTCTGTTGAAACATGAGGAAGATAAAATAGTGATTGAAAATAGGGAATGAATAGAATAATAGGATGAGAAAACATTATATATTCCTATTCTATCCATTCTGAGTAAAAATATGATCCGATGGCAAAATTAAGCAATGAGTGATCAAATATGTGAAGGTAGGCCCGCATGAGCATTGATCAGTACTGTTGAAGTCTTTGTGAAACTGTAGAAAACGGGCAGGATTAATAATATATATCTGATTCCAAAAACGACATGAAATGTGATCCCGCTCGCTTGTAATATAAGTCACGCTCGCTTGGTATATGATCCGGCTCGCTTGAATATACGGAAAACACGCTCGCTTGATATATAAACCTGTGTATAAAGACAATAGAAAACCGACTTCTAGAAAACGCTATAATAATCAGGCTCGCTTCAGAATCAAATACAGGTGCAATGTCCCGTGACTATGAAACCAAGTTGATGGGGATGCTTGAGAAAAACTTTAAGAACCTGTTGTCACCAAAACGATATGCTCTGTCATGGGAGCAATATTCAAAAAAGGATACCGAACAGAGAGGGTGAAATTATGGCAAAGGAATGGAGAAATCGCTAATCTGTCTGCCTTGAGAGAACTGGGCAATCTTCATGGCACCGAAGTCCACCAAAAGTCCCTTCTTGGACAGCCTGTCAGCCCTTGTGTTGTTCTCGCGAAAAATATGATTGATGGGGGGGCAATTCAGTCTTTTCCAGAGATTCTGGGTCCTGTCGATCCATCCTTGTAATTGCATAATATACATATGAGTACTGTTGGATATCCACCCAATGGCTAGCCTAGAGTCCCCATAAATGTTTACCACATGGATTTGAAGGTCATATGCAACAAGTAGTCCTCCCCACAGCGCCATAATCTCAGCTTTATTATTAGTACCAGGACCTCCGTTCCAGTAGATGTGATAACGTTCATGCTCAGAAATCTTGATCCAAGCACCACAACCAGTGATGCCATCAGCAGATGCACCATCAAAGAAAATGGCGGGAATGGAGATGTCATGTGGTCTAATACGACGAGAGCCATCAACGACAACAGAAGGTTGTGGGGGGCTATCATCCATCCAAGTTTTTATGGCCATGTAAACCCGATGAATTTGGAAGGGAATCTGTTCGAAAATCATCTTGTTCCTTGCCAGCCAGACCTCCCATATAAAATAAAATGGTAATGATCTATACTTACTATGCAGTTTGTCCCATTCCTGCGCAGCAGAGATGAAATCCGCAGGGGACCAGGTCGGATCCAAAATGAAGGATCTGAACAGCTTCCAAAGATTGCTAACAATGGGACATAAAAAGAAAAGGTGTGAAATAGATTCTTCTGCTGAAAAACAAAGAACACACCGACCAGGGCCATGATGACCTCTCTTTCTGAGATTATCCCATGTAAGCACTCTCCCCCTCCAAATCAGCCAGCCAAAAATTGTAATTTTCATAGGGATTTTCCTCTTCCAGAAGGGAAGGAAAACATTTGAAGCTTGAAACTGTTGAAATGAGGCAATGTAATTCTGGTATACGTCCTTCACTATTATCGAATTATTTCTTAAAGGCCCATACCAGACAATAATGTCTCCCCCCGGAGCGTAGCTAAGGCCGGCACAACGCAGTGTATTCCGGAAACTAATCCAGTCATCAGCATCAACTCCATCTAAACCAAGTTGATCAGCAGATTTGAATATGGGGGCAGAATGAGACCAATAGTGAATAACCTGTGAATAATAAAATATGCCACGAATGGACAGAGCATGAATGAGACTCTGTGTAGGAGCAGATTGTGGCGTCAACGGGAGGAGGGTGGTTGAGCCAATGGGAATGCTACTGCCGTCCCGGAAATTCCAGCGAAGATGAGGAGAAAATTGGGGAAGGATCATCTTGAAACTGTGCCAAATGCATGAAATGAACCGATGAAAAGAAAAACTATTACAACTGATCATTAGTAGAGCATCCCCCTGGAAATATTTGGCTTTGATAATGTCATTCCATAAGCCAGAACTGTTGATAGCCCTCCAAAAAGACTTAGTTAATAGGGCGCAATTAAAAACCCGGGTATTAAGGATACCCCAACCGTCTGACTTCTTGGGCCTACAAATAGCAAAAAGGCTGCAAAGAGGATATTTTCTGTCCATATTGGCTCCCCCCCCAGAGAAAATGTGATACGATACTGTTGATCTTGGAGATAACACCTGCGGAAAGATAGAGAAGATGAGCCCAGAAAACAATCATCTGTGATAGCACTGACTCGATCAAAATGAGTCTTCCACCCATTGACAACCACCGATGAGTCCATCGCTGAATCCTATCACGAAATCTGTCAAGAATCCAATTCCAGTCTCTGTTCTTGTATCCACGGGGCTTGATAAAAAAGCCCAAGTATTTGAAACCATTAGACATGTGACGGATGCTGATTCCCAAGAAATCAGCAATAAATTTAATCTCTTGGATATCCCCAAATTCATATAAAAGAAAGGATTTGCTGCAATTAACACCCAATCTAGTAGCTGATTTGAAACGAATAAACATAATGTGTATATAGAACCAATGGTTTCTAATCAGATAACCAAATAGCAGTAAATCATCCACAAATAAAGAGTGTGATGTGGTAACAGTATTTGAGAAAGCAAATCCTTTGATGAAGCCATTCTGTTCAGCATAATGCATTAACCTACTAAAACCATCCATCACAATGATGAAAATGCGAGGGGATAGGGCGCACCCCTGCCGCAAACCCCGACCAGCCTTGAAAAAATGGGAAGGATATCCATTGACAATAACAACATATCTAACGTTAGATACGCAGGACATAATCCATCGAATTATCCGGATGGGAAGGCCGATCTTGAGCAACATAACATGGATAAATGACCAGTCCAAAGAGTCATATGCTTTAAACAAATCCACCTTCATGATTAAAGCTTCTTGTTTGTCAGGGTGCATGGAATGAGAAACCTCCTGAGCGATGGCAATCGCATCGTGAATAGACCTTCCATTAAGAAAACCATATTGCTCCACTGAAATGTTGGCAGATAAGACAGTTTTAATGCGATTAGCAATAATTTTTTATGTAATCTTGTATATTAAATTGCATAGAGCGATAGGTATAAAATCCGCAAAGGACTGTGGATCCGTGACTTTTGGAATGAGGGCAATAAAAGACGAATTCAAATTTGCAGGCATGATACCCCTTTTCCAGAAGAGTTCCAGCATGTCAGTGAGCTCAACCCCCATGAGATCAAAGAAATGAATAAAGAATTCCATAGGCCATCCATCAGGACCCAGACACTTGTCATGTGGAAAGGACTTCAGGACCGAAAGAGCCTCATTCCCAGTGATACATTGATCAATAGCTGCAATAGCCTCCGCATCAAAGAATCTGGGTATATGGTCGAGAACCCAAGATTGATTCTCGGCATCAATAGACAGATCATTCGAGTAAAACTTAGAGAAGTGTGTAAAGGATTCATCTTGAATTTCTGTAGTGGAATACACAAATTCGCCATTCTCCTTTTTAATACGCCATATAGCATTCCTATTGCGCCTTGCATTAGCAGATTTGTGAAAAAAATGAGTGTTGAGGTCACCCTCCTTAAGCCAAAGCATTCTTCTCTTCAATCGCCATGTAACCTCCTCGATTCGCAAAATATCCCGCCTCCTAGAGCCAAGTTCATTCATAAGGCGTAATGCATCTTCATCTGGGCATGATGAGACGAAGGAAGCATATAAATCCGCCATCATCGAAGAAATCTCCTGAAACTCTTTTTTGAGAGCCGTCTTTTTCCTTATCTCCCATTCCTTTGACGCCTTCTTAATTTTCTGGAGCTTGAAATGGAAACGATCCCATTCCTTGAGGCTTACATCATCAATCTCTTGTTGCCAAATCCTGTTGACCATACTTGAATAATCCGCATCTTCAAGCCAGATACTATTGAATTTAAAAGGTCTACCATTTGCGGTAGTGCAGGATTTCCAAGAGAGCCTGATAGGCATATGATCAGAAACGTCTGATATAATAACATCAGAACGAAGCAAATACCATCTGTCAACGAGGTTAACATGCACCATGGCTCTATCCAGTCTCTTGCCAATATATTGATCATTGGCGCGCTTGTTTGTCCAAGTCGGCAACAGAGGAAGAGGTCAAATGTCAGTCAAATGGAATCCATATAATATGTTGCATAAGAAAGAAGAAAGAGGATCAAGTCTGGCAGAGGAACCCCACACTTCATCAGGCCGCTTCATAGAATTAAAATCCCCCATCAATATTAAATTATGCAAAGCAAGTAAGCCAGAATCAGCCATTCGCTGCCAGAAAGATAGTCTATTGCGATAGGGAGCATATATATTGATAACATAAACCATATCAGCAGAGCCCCTGAGATGACCAGCCAACAAAATACCCCCGAAGAACCTGTAGGCCTTAAGGGATGCCATATCAGGGTTCCATATAGCAATTAGCCCCCCTGAATGTCCAACGGCATCAACAGCAGCAGCCTTCCATCCATTTTTAAAGCTGAGAAATAATTTGATGGCCCGCTCTCGGGCACATAAAGTTTCTTGACCTAAGAAAATAATAGGATTAGCAGAAAACAAAATCTCCCGAAGGCAATGTGCTTTGGAGGCATCGCCCAACCCCCGTATATTCATGGAAATGATGTTATTCATCTCGATTCTGGCTCCGAGTGGCTTGCTCTAAGCGCCCGAGGATCACTCCATGGGCCTTCACTGATTGAGATTGGGATATCAGTAAGATTATCATCTTTATCAGAGAATAGAGATATGGCTTTGAATTTCCCTTTAGAAAGTCTATTGGCTGCTTTTGATAAACCCCTATTTGACGGGTATTCAGCTGGGCGGGATGAAGGCTTAGCATCAGTCGATAAAGGAGGTCTATCAAAAACAGTAAGAGCCGCCAGGTCGATATTTGGGTTGGCCAATATAGATTCCAGGTCAGTATCCACAGTATTCCTAGGAGAGTCCGGAAGATTGATGGGTTCAATCGATTCGGGTGAGATTTCAAGGGTCGTATGGGGACTATAGGAGGAACTAGGTGGAGGAGTAGATGATTCACCAATGTGGAAATTTGAAGAAGGATACAGTGGGGGGTCATCTTGTGATGTAAGAAGACAAGCTTCATTGGTCGAAAAGTCATGAGAACAGTCATCTACAATGGTCAAGGGACGAGCATTAGGTCCATCATTATCACTGTTGTCCACAGATACAATTTGATCTGAGTCAGGGATAATATTATCCCCAAAATCTGTTGGGCCGAATGATTGAGGAGGATCGACATCCGATTCATAATTAGATTCCAGGTCCAAAACTCGTCTATTATTTAGAATCCCATCCGACTGATCCTGAGTAGTGAAAAAAGCATCTTCATCAGAATTATGGGTATTTGGAATACCTGATTTGTAGCCATCAGAAGAACCGAGTGCTTGCATTGTCCGCCGACCATCTCGCTTGGCATGAGCTTCAGCATCTGCGCGAAACATACGCATACGGTATGGGCAATGTTCTCTGAGGTGTCCAGTGCGATGGCAGATGAGACACCGGAAAGGGATGCCCCAGAAGTCAATGCGTTGTCTGTGCCTCCTATTGCCCCATAGGAGATCAATATTTCCAGGCAGCCCCCCAGAGTATTCAAGTTCTACGAGAATCCACGCAATCCTCTTATCACTGGCACCCACAATACTTGGATCAATATATTTAGTGTTACCAATAGAATTACCAATTGCTCGAAGAGCCTTGAGGGTCCAACATTCCAAGGGGAGACCCGGGAGTTTCACCCAAATAATTTGATTGTGGGGGGCCTCCATAACCGGATTAAATCCAATATACCAGGGGATTAACTACATGAAGCTCCTACCACGCACCCAGGTTCTGCTAGTAATCTTGTGCACATCCTTGACATCCAAAAAATGAACGCTGAACCATCCGTTGATGAGGATACTTACTATTGGGGTGTAGCCAATAATCGGATTCCAGTGTTTTTTAATCCAATTTGCCGTGTCAAAATCACTGTTGTCCGGGAACAGCCATCTCCCAATAATCTCCCACTTCTGCAAGCTCGCAACCCTTTTGCAAAGATCATCATAGTCTAAGGTAACTTCTTTAATTTTCATCTTATGTTTAAAGCAGGAATACTTCTTCTTACGTCGTCCCCCATGCTTCTGCTTGTGATGGCCATCGATCGGCCGATAGACTTCAGTAGCTGAATTTTGAAATGCCTGTTTGATAATGAAATCATCGATATCATCCCGCTGTGTGGGGTGACAAGGAGTATTATTATTTAATTCTGGACCCTTCATCTGAGAGGCGGGAATATTAGAGGATGAGTCAATTGTACCCGCCATGGAAGAAATATCAGCTGATGACACCTATAAACGTCACTGCAGGATCATATTAGATAACAATGACCATTGGAAGAGATAATAAATTTGGTAGGAGTGCTACCAAATTAAAATAGTCTGGAAACAAATGGCGGCAGGTCGAGGGTTCAGTATATCTAAGAACGAAAGCCAGGATAATCTTTGAATTTATGGGGACTATAGGTACGATATCACAGAAGATGTTGCGTGAAGCAGGAGTGGCATAGGAGTGTACGAAAGCATCGCATGTGGAATTCCAAACATAGCGAAAGAAGGAGCTGGATAAATGATAGAGAATGATCAGAAAAGCCGTCAAAAGGCAAGGCCTGGTATCATTTGTCAGAAAGAGAACAAATTATAATAAAAGATCGTCTGGTATTGGTGTCAGATCACAGATCAAAAGATTGATAGTATGATCCTCCCTTCCCAAAATCCTCCTTTTATAATCCCCAAATACTGACAAAATCTTTCGGAAAGAAAAATTAAGATTATTCTATTCGAAATATAGGATAGTCATTAACTAGGAAAGTATGATGATATCTTGGTGTAATTGCCAAATCCTAAAAGAGGCAATAGAAAAATGAAAAAAGGACACAAATATAAATCAGTGTTTGTTGTGAATTAAAGATAAAGACAGTGTAAATCCATGCTAACGTTCCAATTTCAAAATTCCCGGAAAAGGACAAATGACGATTGGAGCCAGTGAAGCCAACTACCGGAAAAACCAGGGCAATGGTAGTCCATCTATGGTTGGCAACAGAAACAACACCAACAGCCAGGAATATACCACCATCTTTTGCGAATCCTAATACTTATGCTCTTGCATGGTCGGGAGATAATAAAAAAACTGGTCCATTTGTTCCATAAATTGTGCCATTTTTTGAATATATCATACTGAAATGAAGCCGAATCATATGAGAATGTCTGAGAGGATGATGATAAAATTGAACCGTCACCATCTAGACTGACCATTTGAATTATGAGTGTGATATATAGACCTAAGAATCAAAAGTGCTATCATAAACATCAGGATTGTCAATCTAATCTCAATCGCATCTGAAAAAATTATCACCCCAAATAGTGACATATTAGATCCTGTCCTTGGGAAGAAAGCATATATGATCCAATAATCATCGAGAGAAAGATGTTCTCCACCAGAATGGTCAGATGATAACACCTCGGGAGACGTTATAGTGCCATATTGGTGAACGCCCGCTAACACATAACCATGAAATCCATTAGAGCCAGTAGCGACAAAGGAAAAAACATCATGGAGAGTGACATCCAAAACCAAATCCAGCAAGAAAGAGGCATTCTAAACATAGAATAAGGTAGGAAGATCCAAATAAGAGCTAAGAGCAGCACCCCATAAGCAAAAGAAAAACCACACCATAAGCGGCATGAAAGAGGTATTCAAAACCAAGAATAGATGGATTTAATCAAAAGCTTGCGTAAAAATCATCACTATTTCGATGCTCAGAGCCCCTATATTCTCCATGTCTCTTACAGAGCCCCAATATTCACCATGTCCACTTCCACTTCTTCTCGCCTGCGAAAAACTCTTCCTAGCATCCCCCGAGACCTATGCAGGGAGTCATGTACTTCCCCTGAATCTAATTCCAGAACCATTGTTCAAGGCCTTCTGGATTTCAAAGTAATCATCGAGCATGGGGCCGCTTATCTCTATTTTGGGTTGAGGGGTCTCTGTTTTGTGAGCGCCCGATTAAATTTTGTTTGAATTTTGTTTTGAAAATCTGCGAGAGACTGCAAAAATGCAGTAGGTGGAGTGGGGTAGAGGAGATGAGCGGGGTGGCGGAGGGAATAGGGGTTTCCACCAGATCGCACAGATTGATACATACACGGAGGCAGAGCATATTCCCAATAGAATTGTTAATTTCTTGTGGTCAATCTACTTTTCAAAGACTCTTCCAGGAGATGACATGCACGTACCCGTAAACGAATGTTAATCCTAATGCTACTTTATTTTTTATACAATGAGATTTTGCAAAGTAAATTTATGATTCTTAATGAAAATTGTAATAATCTAGCAGATTAAGCTATCCAAAAAATGGGGTTTGTAAAATATGAGCTTATGTGTGATATGCAAATTATAATTTTATAACCAAATCAATAATCTCAATGTATGTGTAGTATATTTATTAAATTCAAATAGAAATATTTTAGTGATGGAATATTTTGTGACTTTTGTTTTGGTGGACTTCTGTGATTGGAAATTTGGATGAGTAAGAAATTGTAATACTTAACATTACATCTATTATTCACAATGCAAGATCTTAAAGTTTTCTGCAAAGAGATCAAACAATTTGAAGAACAAAGAAAGATACTTTATTATTTCAACAAAATATTTTCTATATCAATTAATTTAATTTAATTTATTGAGATGGTTAGAAGATAAGACTTAGAACACAACAAATAAGGATGTTACATAATTTTACAAGTTCCAAGGATTTTTTATTGGAACTCTAACACTCCCCATAACTAAAACTTAGGAAGGAAATAAAGAAAAAAAACAAAGAATGGGTTATGGAAACAAGGTATGCTTAGGTACCCATGTACAACCTCTCATATGGAGAGAAAAACCCATAGGAAAAAAACTCTGCCGCGCCTCCCTACCCCTCCAAAAAAAAGAGTACATTAAAAAGGAAAGAAAGAAAGTGTAAAAAGCAAAGGTGAAGGAAGGGGACTCAACATGAACCCCCAAGGAAAGCTTCCTTCACTCCAAGCAATTTTCGTTGATGAAGAAACATTTGCGATGCCAAGGAATTTGTGAAAAAATATAATACTTGTTATTCAATAGGTACATACTCCAAGCTAAGAACCCTACCTTGAATAAGTTGGTGAATGAAGTGCATATGGATCTTAATGTGTTTGGTTCTTTGATGTTCCACAAGATTCCTAGGAATATGTATTGCACTTTGATTATCACACCAAAGAAAATTGGTTATTCCAGCTAAATGCCAAACTCATCTAATAACTATTGTAGCTAAAGAATTTTTTGAATGTGAGAACTTCAACTTTATACTTAGCTTTTTTTTAAGATAATTATGCAATTGTTGACTTTTTCTTAAGGTGGACTTTCGATCTTCCATTGATCCAACCCAATCAAAATATAGGAGAGCCACAAGCTCAACAGAACCAACCGTATATTGAATGCCAAAATTTGAAGTTCCTTGAATATATCTCAGAATATGCTTTGTTGTATTCGAGTGACTTTGATGAGGATCTTGAGAGAATCTAGAAACTAACTCTATTGCATAAGAAATGTGAGGTTGGGTGTGTTTCATATATAGTAGTCTGGCAACTAGTTGGCAATACAATGTAGGATTCACTTACTTTGAGGTGTTTTTGGTGGTAAGAGTAACACTATATTTAAAATCAGTAGGTACAAGCTTAAAATTAGCCATGCTAAAGCATTAAAGTGAATGAAGGGCATATATTTGTAGAATATGGTGGTCACTTCTTAAGATTAGTGGAATCTGCAAGATTGTAGTAGACTAAGTTCCATCATAGAAATTATCCCATCAATACTTCCTTATCATTTTCAGTCATAGATGAAGAACTCCCTGCGAGGATCAAATCATCCATATAATACATAACTAGAATCAATAAATTTGAGCTTTGTCTATGACTGTAAATAGTAGGATCACAATGACAAGGATTGAACCCAGAAACTAGTAGAAAAATGTCCATCTTCTCATACTAAGCTCTAGGAGCTTGTTTGAGACCATACAAGGAACACCAAAGTGCTATAGGGGTATTTTTGCAACCTAAAAGTGTTTCAACAACACAAAAAGGGTGTTGTGGAAAAAATCTTGCACTATTTCTTCAAGAGTATCTCTTTAAGCCTACTTGAAGTGATTCTCATGGATTCCCACATATTAGCATAAAAAAGGTAAATTACTTCCTAGATACCTAAGAATGAACATTAGGTTGCAACAATAAAAAAATTGGCGTTGTAACACCTATCCTTTATTGTTGGTTCAAGTATTTTTTTTGAACCTACCTAAATAGAAGACATGACAGCAAACATGACAACTGACAGTAGACATGACAATTGCAGATGTTGAGCCTATAACACACGTTCAGCCTATAGCAGACATGACAGCAGACATGACAATTGCACCCAATTAGATTACATTAGGCATGATTTGTGGAGGAAAATGGTAGGCCTGTTTCATTAGTCAAAATTAATCTTTCCTCATCACCAACTTTGAAAAAAATATTCCCCGGTAATTACACACATTCAGTCCTTCCTTGTGGGGGCATGAGAGGGGTGTGAAATGGCCTCTCGACTCAATAATAAATACACAACTTCATTATCATTCTCAGCCACACCTACAATCTCACTCACGTTAAAGAGCTCAGCTCATTGAGCTACTTTTTCTCAACACAGTGCAGAACCAGTGCATTGTTTCAGAGTAGAGATGGCTGCCACTAAGCCCATTCATGTTGCATGCTCATTCTCCTCCATAATTTCCCTCTTGATCATATTAATTTCCATTATTGTGCATGGAGCACAGAGTGCGTTCTAATTTCATTAATTAATATGTCTTGTTGTTGATCCATATACATAACTAGAATCAATAAATTTGGCAATACAATGTAGGATTCACTTACTTTGAGGTGTTTTTGGTGGTAAGAGTAACACTATATTTAAAATGAGTAGGTGCAAGCTTACAATTAGCCATGCTAAACTATTCAAGTAAATCAAGGGCATGTTTTTGTAGAATATGGTGGTCACTTCTTAAGATTAGTGGAATCTGCAAGATTGTAGTAGACTAAGTTCCATCATAGCAATTATCCCATCAATACTTCCTTATCATTTTGAGTCATAGATGAAGAACTCCGTGCGAGGATCAAATCATCCATATTCATAACTAGAATCAATAAATTTGAGCTTTTTCTATGATTGTAAATAGTAAGATCACAATGACAAGGATTGAACCCAGAAACTAGTAGACAAATGTCCATCTTCTCATACTAAGCTCTAGGAGCTTGTTTGAGACCATACAAGGAACACCAAAGTGCTATAGGGGTATTTTTGCAGCCTAAAAGTGTTTCAACAACACAAAAAGGGTGTTGTGGAAAAAATCTTGTACTATTTCTTCAAGAGTATCTCCTTAAGCCTACTTGAAGTGATTCTCATGGATTCCCACATATTAGCATAAAAAAGGTAAATTACTTCCTAAATACCTAAGAATGAACATTAGGTTGCAACAATAAAAAAATTGGCGTTGTAACAGCTATCCTTTATTGTTGGTTCAAATAATTTTTTTTAACCTACCTAAATAAAAGACATGACAACAAACATGGCAACTGACAGCAGACATGAAAATTACAGACGTTGAGCCTATAACACACGTTCAGCCTATAGCAGACATGACAGTAGACATGACAACTGCACCCAATTAGATTACATTAGGCATGATTTGTGGAGGAAAATGGTAGGCCTGTTTCATTAGTCAAAATTAATCTTTCCTCATCACCAACTTTGAAAAAAAATCTTTCCCGGTAATTACACACATTCAGTCCTTCCTTGTGGGGGCATGAGAGGGGTGTGCAATGGCCTCTCAACTCAATAATAATTACACAACTTCATTATGATTCTCAGCCACACCTACAATCTCACTCACGTTAAAGAGCTCAGCTCATTGAGCTACTTTTTCTCAACACAGTGCAGAACCAGTGCATTGTTTCAGAGTAGAGATGGCTGCCACTAAGCCCATTCATGTTGCATGCTCATTCTCCTCCATAATTTCCCTCTTCATCATATTAATTTCCATTATTGTGCATGGAGCACAGAGTGTGTTCTAATTTCATTAATTAATATGTCTTGTTGTTGATCCATATACATAACTAGAATCAATAAATTTGGCAATACAATGTAGGATTCACTTACTTTGAGGTGTTTTTGGTGGTAAGAGTAACACTATATTTAAAATGAGTAGGTGCAAGCTTACAATTAGCCACGCTAAACTATTCAAGTAAATCAAGGGCATATTTTTGTAGAATATGGTGGTCACTTCTTAAGATTAGTGGAATCTGCAAGATTGCAGTAGACTAAGTTCCATCATAGAAACTATCCCATCAATACTTCCTTATCATTTTCAGTCATAGATGAAGAACTCCCTGTGAGGATCAAATCATCCATATACATAACTAGAATCAATAAATTTGAGCCTTGTCTATGACTGTAAATAGTAGGATCACAATGACAAGGGTTAAACCCAGAAACTAGTAGAAAAATGTTCATCTTCTCATACTAAGCTCTAGGAGCTTGTTTGAGACCATACAGGGAACAAGAAAGTAATATAGGGGTGTTTTTGCAACCTAAAAGTGTTTCAACAACACAAAAAGGGTGTTGTGGAAATAATATTGTACTATTTCTTCAAGAGTATTTGCTTAAGCCTACTTGAAGTGATTCTCATGGATTCCCACATATTAGCATAAAAAAGGTAAATTCCTTCATAAATAAATAAGAATGAACATTAGGTTGCAACAATAAAAAGGAAATGTGTTGCAACACCTATCCTTTATTGTTGGTTCAAGAGTATTTTTTTGAACCTACCTAAAGTGATTCTAGTGGATTCTAAGAGGTTAGCATAGAAAATAAAATTCCTTCCTAAATAGATAAGAATGAACATTAAAGTGACATAATTAGAATATAATTGTACCTGGATAAAAATTCATTTGCATGGGAAAATTAGGTAATGGGGTGATATGAAAATGAGAAAACGTACTAAAAAGGTTGTTCGATGGGTGTGCCAAAAGGTAATCTATAAGTACTAATTTATTTGGTAAATACAGAGATAGTAGGTGAGGGGGATAAATGAATCCATAAATTCGTATGTATAGAGTTGTAGAATTGTGCTATGTCATGTTGTAGTGACCTGTTGCAACATTGTACACTATTCATGTTGCAGTGGACAGATTTGTGGAATCTACTCTTTAGTTATGTTCCAAGACTAGGAGTTTTAGTACTTGTATCCTAGTCATGTTGCAACAACAAGGTACCTAGGGTGTTAAAGTGATATAGAGGTGTTGTTACAACCTGGAAGTGTTGCAACAATAGAAAAGGGTGTTGCAACAACTATCCTTTACTATTACTTCAAGAGTATCTACTTGAACCTACCTGAAGTGATTCTCATGGATTCCCATAGATTAAGATAAAAAGACAAATTCATTCCTAAATACATAAGTCTAATGAACATTAGGTTGCAGTAACAAAAAAGGGTGTTGCAACAACTATCCTTTACTATTTCTTCAAGAGTATCTACCTAAACCTGCCTAAAGTGATTCTCATGGATTCTCACCGGTGAGTGTAACAACTCATGGTTGAATTTCAATGTAAACAAATATAAGATCAAGGTCACGGGACGCGTATTCCAAGCCGAATGTTGGGAAAAAACATCATGATAGGGATCACTTGTTATTAATTAATGGCTATGGAAATTAGCAAAGGAAACATCAAAGGCTTTAACAAGGCAAATTGACATTTAATGACATTTATTTATGAAAATAATGGGAAATAGGGGAAAAGGGAGGTGAAAGGTCACAGGTTGCATCTGAGGATGAAAATGAAGGTAAAATAATGGGAAAATGAACAAAATAGAGGCATCGATGGTAAAAGGGCTTTTGAGGATGAGTTCGTGGATTTTTTTAGTTTTAGATTTTTCCAGTTCAATTTTGGGGAGCTCTCCTTATTCTCTCTCTCTTTCGTACTCTTGGACGCAGATTTTCTTGGAGCACTCTTGGAGGAGTATGGCATACTTGGGATTTGGAGAAATAAGGAAAAGGAAAAAGCAGGAAATTGCAAGAGGACAACGGGATCAACAACTACAAAAGGGTTTTTCTTGCAGGTACCAAGTTGCATGTATGATTTCCTTGTTAGTTTTGGTATGCATGGCACATGCATGTGGCTTCTTAGTTGTGATTTGTCATTGGCATGGAGGATTACCTAGATTTACAATGGTTTGGCCTAGCCTTTACATTTCCTTGATAGCCATGGTGTTGTGGGTTTACCTTTTTTACTTATTAGTGCTCATGTTTTATATGCATGTGGGTTGAGTTACTAGTTCCTAGAAGCCTTGGTTGGAAAAACACTTTGGAAGCCCTGTAACAACTTGGGTTGAGTTACTAGTCCTGGAAGCCTTGGATGGACAAACGATATAGATGCCCTGTAAAAACTTGGATTGAGTTACTAGTCCTAGAAGCCTTGGTTTGAAAAATTCTCTGGAGCCCTTTGTGGTTCGAGTTACTAGTCCTGAAATTCTTTGTTGGACGAATTATCTTGAGCCTAGTGTTGTGGGTTGAGTTACTAGTCCTCGAAGCCTTGATTGGAAAAATGATCTAGAGCCCAGTGGCAACTATGGGTTGAGTTATTGGTACTGGAACTCGGGTTGGAACAAATACTCTAGAGCCCTAGTCAAATTTGGTAGAGACCGATATGGTGATGGTTAGTGATGTCCGATTGTGAGGTGGAATCACTAGTTGAGGATTAAGGTGGTTTGGCCTCTGGAACTCCTAGTTTGGTTTTGTTTAATTTATTCCATGAGATCCCACATTCATTCTTGGAATATGGCATGAGGGTGATTGGTTGACTGAAATATTTGTTTCAGCCCAATCTATGGTCGGGTAGTACATGGAAGTACCATACCTAGTTTCATTTTGCATATGTAAATAAGAGCTATTTTCTTATTGTAATAAAATGGGTAAATGTACTTGTTAGTATGTCAGATTGATGGTAGTTTTAGCATTATTATTCTGGTTGTTATATGTTGGTTATGAGCATGGTTTATGGAAGATTTTAGTCATGTATCTCGTCATGTTTTGTTTAGTAATTGAATGGATAATGAATGTATGGCCTAATACATGGTAATGCAACTATTATGAAAATACATCCATCCTTCTTGGTGATTCTTAGATAATTATGAGACCCCTATGCTCAGTTATGTTGTTATAGCCCGTAGATTACGTATTTGTGACATGTTTGACAAAATGTCTGGCTTGGATAGTAGGTGATAGATAAAGTACGTGTACTAATGATTGCATTAGTAACCTTATTCCATTATTTTTTATCATTCCTGAAACTTTCATGAATTTTGGGTAATGGCTTGAGACCTGGCCCCAAAAAATTGGCTCATAATCTGGGTTCGTTGGCTCAGAAATACCTAACAAAAGTCCACAATTGATGGAATTCCTTGTTGTGGGAGCAACTGGAAGGCCTCAGTCACATGCATAGCTTTTAATGGGAGAATATAAAGGGTTAAAATTAGTAAAATGATAATTTGCGTCAGGGGTTAAGCACCGGGAAGGGTTGGTTACCTCTTGAAGGGTTTGTAGCTCCCGAGGAAGATGAGAATGGTTTTGTTTTGTCGATTCCACTTCCTTAAATATACATGGGGATTTGAATTACATCATATTAGCCCCTCATCACATGTTTAAACCAATGGACGAGTTAGCTTCGGTAAATGTGGGAGGAGGGTGGTTATAATTAGCATAAGGAAGGAAAATTCCTTCCTAAGTGACATAAGAATGAAATTTAAAGTGAAATAATTAGAATGTAACACCCTCTTCCCATGTCTACCCAAGTAATTGTCCAACTGGGGTAAACATGTGATGAGAGGCTACTAATATGAGATTCAACCTCATATATGACCTTGTGGAAGTGGAACCGACAATAACACCAAAAACACACCTTACACTGCAACATTGACATCCCCAGGAGGTAACCCAACCCCTCAGGGCCTTATTCCCTGAGGGACGACTGATTTTTAACCCCTTTGAGGCTGAGACACAAACTTCTAAGGGTAAGGGAGAAACTCTAGACCCTAGAGCCATAGGCTAGCCTTGTTAAGGTAGCAGCTCAAGCCCAAACAATAATTTTTTCGCTTGTAGCTTCGGGATTTGTGCCACATTTTCAGCCCATGAGCCTAGGTCACTACCCAAAACTTCTTGTAACATCAAGAGAGGGTAAATAACATTGAAACAAACATATGGAAGCAGTCACATCAATGGGAACTCATCTGACCCCACCCAATCATGACAAGAATTTCGTCAAACATGTCAGAAACATAACACTATAGGTAAAAAAAATAAATTTAAACAAAGGGGTCTCTTTCTTATCTGAGAATGGCTAAGAAGCATTTTTCCCCTACATTATAAGCTATCGATTAATCAATTTAACCATAAATAAATTGTTCATTCATTTACGAGTAAAAACATGGAGAGAGAAGTACCATACCTCATCACTATCACAATACATGCTTATAACCACCGTAATACCAAGAGAAGTACCATGGATACATCAACAATGGATACGTCAACAATAGAATCTATATATAGACCAGTGCATATACACATCAAATACCAAGACAATGATCCTTTCATTAATGAATTAAAAACAAACCCGAAATGGGACTTCCACGTTCCTCCCGACCATAGACATGGTTGAGCCAAATATCACTTCAACCAGTCACCCCCGTGCAATATTCCAAGCATGAATGTTGGAATTTATCAAACACATCAATCAACACCAGACCAGGGCTCCAAAGACCACACCAACTCAAACCCAAACCAGTGATTTCAGCTCATGGTCGGACATCACTAACCATCACGGATTGATCTCTGTCCTTGCTGCTCCAGGGCTCCTGAGTGTTTGTTCCAACTAGGGCTTCCAGGACTAGTAGCTCAACCCCAACTATTATAGGGCTTCCAGATCATTTTTCTAACCAAGGCTTCAAGGACTAGTAACTCAACCCACCTAGGGATTCCAGAGCATTTTTCCAACCAAGGATTCCAAGACTAGTAACTCGACCCACAGGTGTCCGTTGAGCTTCCAAAGCGTTTGTACAGCCAAGGCTTCCAAGAACTAATAAATCAACCTGGAAACTAAAGGAATCATGAGAACCAACTAGAAAATAATCAATGTAAATAAACCCACAATACCATGGCTATCCAGGAAATGGCAATGCTAGGCAAATCCACATGCATACTCTTGCATGCCCAAACTAGTGAGGAAAACATACATGCAACTCGGTACCTACACTCAGAATGTGATGTAGAATTTTATCTCAATGTCCTCTTCCGCTTTCATTCTTTTATTTTTCTTTCTTGATCCAAATCTCTAAGTATCCCACACTCTACAAGAGTGCTCCAAGAATACACTAAGTGCTCAAGAGTGTGTGTGTGTGTGTGTGAGAAAGAGAGAGAGAGAGAGAGAGAGAGAGAGAGAGAGAGAGAGAGAATAATGAGAGAGATCCAAAACTAAACTTACCAAAAATCTTACCAATTGATCCTCAACATCCTTGTTATCAGTGATGCCTCTAATTTATTGATTTTCCTCCTCACATGCAACCTACGGCCTTTCACCTTCATTTTCTCCTAATTTCCATTATTTTCATAAATAAAAGGCCAATTAATACCTCATGTCTTTCCAAAGCCTTTGCCTTAGCCTTTTCCATTTTCCTTTAGCCATACTAAAATGAATGAACACCCACTAGGATGTTTTTTTCCCACCATTTAGCTTGGAATACGTGTCCCATCATCGTTGTCTTATATATTTTTACATGTATTTTTACTAGGGCTATTACAGGACCCTCCCCCTTGGGGGAACACTGTCCTCGATGTTCAATGACACCTACAAACCAACAAACCACTGAAAACAAATGATATTGCCTATGAATCTTTATAACATAACTCGTTTCAGTAATTACAATGAATAACCTGCTAAAACATGATAATCATACCATTTACTAGAGCTTTATAACACAACTCATTACGATATTTACAATCACAACCACATATAATTATGTGCATTTGCTTCAACAAACAAATAACTATACTTTTTGTGGAGCTTTATAAACCAACGCTATACAATATTTACAATAATATACATATATACACATATTCACATTTTCTCAACAAACAAATAGAAGGATACGATGCATGTATCAACAACAAGGGAATCCAAAGGCTCACACCTCCACCCTCAAAGTAGTAACAAGATTCACTTCCTTCCCAGGAAGTCCAAAATCATTGTTAGAGCCAAAACTGCATCCAATGTCCATTGCTACAATCCTACACCACTTGTCCTCTCGATGACTAGTTACCGACTCAGTTTTTAAGGGCACACTCCCAATGTGCAACTGATCCCATCTAGAAATGCTAATTACCAAAACAAATCCATCTCCAAACTTCCCTTCTTTACTACAAAATCCCTTGGGCAATCCGGTCACCCCCTTCCATTTAGTCACTCACCTTCCAAGTTATGTTGGCACCCCCATCTGGGGCAGTCCATCCCTTGGCATACACCTTCCTCAAAACCATCATACCGGTCATAGCATGCTCATGGAAATTAATGGACACAATTGGGTGCGAGTGTCCCACAATGGCGTTCCTCATGAAGTGATTTACCTACTCACTACTTCATATTTCAATTCATTTTGTTGTTTCTGCTAATGGTTGCAATCATTTTCAACCATAAAAACCAAGTATTCCATGATTTCCTGTACAAAGCACATAATTCCCATTACACTCAAAAAAAATTGAAATAAACTCAAATCATACCTCATTGGTAACTCGTCAATAAGGTACATTTGCAATCGGGCGGAAACGTGAAGCTGGGTTACACTTTTGTGAGAATCGGGGGCCGAAAACTTTTTTTCGGCAATATTTCGGCCGAACTCTTGATTCCGTTAAGATTGACGACGCACAGATAGTGCGGGAAAACAGAATTTTTGCCAGAGATTGGAAAACCGACAACAAAAGTTCGACTGAAATCTTAACAAAAGTTCGGCCGAACTATGAGTTCGGCTGAACTTTTACTTTTAAAATAGTTCGACCGAACTAATTCCTATAAATAAATCACCCGCGAAGACTGTTCTTTTACCTGTTTCATTATTCCCACGAATTTGTGTTTCTGGCTACTCCCTTCAGCGTTACTACTGTTCGCGCATTCTGGTTGCTCCCTTCAGCACTGCTGCTCCTCTCGTCAGCGTGTGCTTTCATCGGGTATGTTCTACCAAAACCACAATGTATGTTTTATTTTTAATTAGGTAACCAATATGAACATCATCATGCTTAAAAAGGTTGAAATGGTTGGGATACTAATCACTGTAATTGCATAATGAATAACAAGGATATGTATAGAGTATATATGTTTTCATAAATTTAGCAGTCAAAAGTTATTTTTAATTTAGGATTTTGTTTTGTAATCTTGACTTATGTATATGTAAAGCAGTGCTTTCAAGATGGTAAAGGATGGCCCTTCCTTTTTGTTTCCTGGTTTCTGTTGGAGTTAAGATTTTATGGCCACAGTGTGAGATTGAATTGCATCTGCAAACGAGCATAATACAAATCCTATTACAGAATATTTTTTTACTTCCATATTTGTTTATCAAAATTTCCATATAGCTGAGTGTTCCATAATGTCTATTGTTTCTATAGATATCACTGTCATTATTCACGCGTATTACAGCAGCATTGCTGACCTTGTTAGGTGTTTTTGAGTTTTTCATTAACATATGTCACTGACAATTTGCTTTGCAAAGCTTTTTTCTGCTTTTAGTAGCCGGTAACTTCGACATTGCATGGACAGTGTGAGGTGAATTTCAATGAAATGTCTCTCACAGCAAAGAGGAAAAGAAAATGAATTTTTCCTCAGTGGATTTTGCTTAATATCTCTCACAGCAAAAAGGAAAACAAAATGATTTTTTCTTAACTGGAGTTTGATGAATATCTTTCACATAAAAAAGGAAAAGAAAATGATTTTTTCCTCAATGGATTTGTTCAATATCTCTCACAGCAAAAAGGAAAAGAAAAAAATAAAAATGTTTTTTTTTCCTAAGTGGAGTTTGTTCAATATCTCTAGCAGCAAAAGTAAAAGGAAAGGAAAACGAATTTTTCCTTGTTGAATTGTGTTTAAAGTCTAAAATCAGCAAAAAGGAAAAGAATTTTTCTTTGGCGAATTTTGTTTAAAGTTTAAAATTGGTGAATTCTGTTTAAAGTTTAAAATTTAGTAGATTTTATCAAAATTTAGTAGAGATTTATAATAATCATAAATTAAAGTTTAAATAGTTTAATTTGTAAAGTTTAAGTATTTAAAAGGTTTTCTAGATCTATTTATGTATTTGAAAATTCATTTAAATCATTAAAAAAAACAAAATTTAGGAGAGAGAAAATGGAGAAAATGAAAAAACTAAAATTTAGGAGAGACACAAAATGGAGAAAAAAACTAAAATTTAGAACAGACAGAAAATGGAGAAAAAACTAAAAATTTAGGACAGACACAAAATGGAGAAAAAAAACTAAAATTTAGGACAGACAAAAAATGGAGAAAAAACCAAAATTTAGGAGAGACACAAAATGGAGAAAAAAACTAAAATTTAAGACAGACAGAAAATGGAGAAAAAACTAAAATTTAGGAGACAAAAAATGGAGAAAATGAAAAAACTAAAATTTAGGAGAGACAAAAAATGGAGAAAGTGAACATTTATTAACAAGAAAGCACATACATTTAAGGTTTTACAAATCTATTGAGGAGTTGGAACAACTTCCTCATAAATAATATTTGCATCTTAAATAAATATCACAACTTGAGTGAGACACCATAATCTCAAAAAACATCTAATAATACATTCTACAATACTCTATATTTCTTCATTAATTCCAAGTTCAAGTTCCTCTCTTAAAGGAGAAATGAATCAAAGCACAACATGAATAAGATACCCCTATTGGAGAAATGAATCAAAGCACAACATGAATAAGATACCTCTGTTGGTCTCAGTCTTAGCTACACTTATAATGGTATATAAAATAACTTGATAACTAAGCTTTCATTTTGTCTTCTTTCTAAAGGGTCCATGCTTGTTCATTCGTTAGTGAAACTTCATCTTCACCTTTCTTGTCCAGACACTTCAACTCTTAATCTCCTTTTTCTTGATCTTGATTGCATGCTAATATTCTTTGTATTCAACATTGCTCTAGGTTCTTGGAACTTATACTTGTCCTTGATGTTTGCAATTTATTCAAGTTTTATTGCTTATTTCTAGCCGCCAATATCTCCACACTTAAAAACAATGTTAGATTCCTAAAGAGAACCATATTAATTCTTGTCATCATGCTCATTCATGGAATTCACATGTTATTTTATTTGATGTTTGATTGAAACTTCTCAAAGTTTAGATATCTTGTTTTTGTAAATTTCTACATGAATTCATGTGTTATGTGTATTGTTAATTCTTGGCAATATGGTAATTGACATACCATTTAATTACATACTATAGTTTTTTGAAACTAATGCTCACTATAATGCCATTTTTTTACTATCTCGCCTCCCATAATTAGGTATAATGTCATTTTCTTTGCCAAATGACTTGTGCCATGGACCTAGTAGTTTTGTGGATTATGTCATATCCAAAACCCCTATTTCTAACCAAATAGTAACTTTTTACCTCTTAAATGGCCATGACCTAACTTTGATCATATATCATCAACCTTAACTCTAAACTTTGTTATGCAAAAAAACCCCATGCAAGAGAATTGTGTGAATGGAAGGCACCTACTTTTCGATAAAATTCAAATTGATATTTTCTAAAAGGATTTAAATAGAGATTTACATCCCCTAACCTATAAGGATAATATAAAAAACTTTATCATAAATTTACTACAACCATATCTATTTCATGAACAAGTTCTCTATTGAAGTCTCATGTAAATGAAAAATGAAGAAATGAACCTTGCTATGATAATGATTGTAAAATTGCTAGAAAAGAAATAAGGGATGCCATTAACAAAACTTTAAATATTGATAAAATAAATACATAAAAAGCTCGTTTTGAAAAGAAGAAAATGTACTATATAAATAAAAATCAAGAGAAATTGTTGCACCTATCTAAGCCAAATCCCGAGGAACTTTGGAGGAAAGTTCTAATTTGTAATACTAAAGGAAATAATTTGATTTCCTTCAGGCATTTAAATTCCTAACTTAAAAAATTGTATGAATATCCAAACACCATGGACACTATGTTTAGAATGCTCCAATACAAGTCAAAATCTTTCATCTGGAAGACATTAGATTTTGGATTAAGTGATTTGTAAATGGGAAATACAAATACATTAAATGCTATCAACTTGAATTTTATTAAGGAGGATCTATTTTCATCCCTCACATTAGGACGATTAGAAACATTTTGGACATAAAAGGGAATTAGTTCTCTTCGTTTTGCATGCATGTTTAACGTGGGGCTTATTCTGAAGGCTATAGAAGTCTTGTGGGTGTTCGTTGGACATGAAGAGAAGAAAATTCCATGAAAACATCAGCTGAATCACTAGTCACTGTATAGGATGGCCTCATCACCATTTCCTCACTGTACTATTAACGCACAAATGTTAAATTTTTTGAAACCAAAAGAAGCTAGTTGCACAACACAAAGTCAATATTGCTTATCCGAACGACATGATCAACATTAGACAAAACATTAACTTTTAACAACCAGTAAAATAAAAAAGATAACTTAAATTTATTTAATTAAAGTTATTTTTTGGTAAATTAAAATCTGTAAAATAATAAATTTTTATTTTAAAATTTTAATTAATAAAAAATTAGAATTTAATGAAAGGTTACTAAGAAGAGGTATAACGTTTAATTTCATAGTTCGATATATTTTTGGGATGAATTTTTAACGAACAATTTATTTCCAAATCATTTTAGGTGTAAGTTTTGATTAAAGTAACAAATTTATATAGGTCTACAGTCTTGATTAAAGTCACAAATGTAAATATGGATGCATAGGCTTATTTTATATTTTGATTAATTTTTTTTTGATGAATTTTTAATTAATAAGTTTTATGTTGAAATCATTTGAGTGCAGATTTTTATTGATTAAAGTAATCAATGTCTATTTTTTTCATCAATTTTTTTATTATATTTTTTAAAAATTTGTGTATAGTAGTTTTTAAGTTTCTGGCTCGGGTATAGTTATAAAATTTCTAAATCCCTAATTTGTTAATATTTTTGATATGTAAATTTTTTTTAAAATTAAAGGCATGTGCTTGTTAGCTGGGACCCTAATTATTGTATATAGTATTTAGTAGTTCATACCATAAGGATTGCATAATTAAATGTATCCAATAGTAAAATATGTAAATATTCAAATTTCCTAAATGCTAAAGATTTAGACACAGTTCTCTACATTAGTACCCAAGTTTCATGATGATGATGATGATGTCACAAATGTTAAATAAGGAAAATTCAAAAAATCCATTCTTAAGAGATACTTTATGCATTTATTTCATCTATGTAGGGACCCAAAGTGATAACTTAGAAGGTCATCACAATTTAAAAGGTACTCTATATAGCCATTAATAATTTCTCTCTTCATAGGTCGATTGTAACTAAATGAGAAAGTATTTAAAGAAATAGTAACCATAATTCACCTCACCTAACAAATCTTTACCAACTTCTCCTATAAAATTTCTTGTTTAGGTTACCCTTGTCATAAAGGAACTCTCTAAGAAATTCTAGTCCAACCCATTGCTTTAATTTTATTCACTATAACTTCATCACATATCTGCACTTGGGACCCAAATATTCCAATAAGTGTATTAAAAAATAAATCAATGTAACTCTAAACGATCATCCACAAACAAAAATTACATATTGTCAACCATATTGATATACATGAGGAGTTTTCTCCGATAATAATTAATGATCAGTGAAGATGCCTTTTCTTTTTAATTAGAGAGATACAAAGTCCAACACTTGTCTACAAGGTGACTTTTCTTATGGCAATGAGTAATAAACAATTGCAACTTATTTTCAACATAATTTTCCTTGTCCAATGGGCCTTGGACCTTTTGCCTCATTTATTTAGAAAGTTTCATACATGCATGGATATATTCTTCCAACATCTATAAACATTATGATTATTCAAACCACAAAAGGAACATGCAAGTTCTTTTCTATATCTTATCTGAATATTTACCATGTTTATCATAATCAAAAGCAATTTCATTAGAGGAAAATTTATACCTTGAACATTCACCGTTGTCGCCTTCTTGAGGAGGTGAATTTGATGAGGTAGTGGCTCTCCTTTGAATACTAGCAATGAATTCAATGACTCTAAAGCTTTCAACATCCTCTTCTTTTACATTCTCATTAGCTACATGATTATTAACATCTTCTTGCAAAGTGGGTGTCAAAATTTTCCATTCATCATGAACACAAACTTCACAAGATTGATGCACCCCTTTCATGTATAAAAAGATTACCTGTGCTGGGAGTGGCCTTTTACAACTCCAGAAAGCATTTGGTTCCACATTCATTCCTCCGGCAGACGCTGTCTTGTAGATATCATACATTTGTCTAAGGTTAAAATCATGCAAGAAGAGCTTCATTCCGGGCTTCACCTTTTCTACAAGCTCCTTTTTGGTTGGTGGCAACCCAAACACTTTGTATCGGAAACACTCTTTCTTTGTTTGAGAATTACACATAAAAATCAAGCCGGAAAACTTATCTTTTCCACTGCCATCTTCATTGTTTGCTTCCTTGTTGCCTTGTTTTTTCTTCTTATTTTGATCAACCTTTGACACAACAATGTCAGATAAACCCTTGGGTTTGTTCTCTGTCTCTATTTTAACAGTCTTATCCACAAAATTAACCTTTGACACAACAGGGTCAGATAAACCCTTGGGTCTATTCTCTGTCTCTATTTTAACAGTCTTATCAACAACATTAGTTGGTGCTGCATCCTGCAACATATATCCACAGATTTGTTTCAGGCATTTGTAATCTTCCTTAGACTATCTGCAATTTACTTCACACTATACGCAATCTACTTCATACTATACTATCCGCAATCTGCTTCAAAGATGACCAAACAATAGATCCACACTATTTTCAAACTCTTTAAACTTCACACTGAAAGCCCATCAACATATTCGTATTGAATCTTACAAGAAGCTGTAAACTGTTTTCAGAGATTGTTGAGTTATTCCTAATCAAAAGAGCCATAGACAAGGTATATAAATATAGATAGAATTACTTCCTTTTAGTCCGACCAACACTTTGCCATGTAGTTTGATTTGTAACACATCATAATAGGTCAATTTTTCAACATTGATGTAGAGCTGAAATAAACCACTGGTTCATGTTTTCTTTGACTAGGTCTGGGTTTCTGGCTGAATCTATATGGACATTTATGTCTAGTTAAATACCCTTCTGTTTTCAAGATTGAAATTTATCTTTTAAGATTTTGCATTTTCTGTGTTGTATGTATCAAATATATCTATTCCCAGTTTTTCTGTGCACATCAATTCAACTTCTCAAAAAATTAAATCTAATTTAATATTATTGTTTGTTGGAAGTTAGTTTATGTTTTAAAAATGTTTAGTGTTGTATGTAGCAAAATATTCTACAAGGTTACCTTTCTTATGGAAATGAGTAATAAACAATTTCAACTTATTTTCAACATCATTTTCCTTGTCCAATGGGCCTTTGACTTTTTTCCTCATTTATTTAGAAAGTTTCATGTGCATGGATATCTTCTTCCAACATCTATAAACATTATGATTATTCAAACCACAAAAGGAACATGCAAGTTCTTTTCTATATCTTATCTGAATATTTACCATGTTTACCATAATCAAAAGCAATTTGATAAGAGGAAAATTTATACCTTGAACATTCACCATTGTCGCCTTCTTGAGAAGGTGAATTTGATGAGGTAGTGGCTGTCCTTTGAATACTAGCAATGAATTCAATGACTCTAGAGCTTTCAACATCCTCTTCTTTTACATTCTCATTAGCTGCATGATTATTAACATCTTCTTGCAAAGTGGGTGTCAAACTTTTCCATTCATCATGAACACAAACTTCACAAGCTTGAGGAAATGAACATGAAAAAAAATTCCTTCTTGGAACAGCTTCATGTGTCTCCTTGGCTTTGGAGCATTTTCCATGTTTTCCATATAACCAAGACCCAAATAATTAGGCCCTTCCTGAAGAACATTTGGCTCAACTATGCCTTGTACTCAACTATGCCTTGTACATGCTTGCCTTTAAAACCCTTTACTTTCATAGCACATTTTCATCAAAAATTTGGACCTTATTCCTCTAGCGTGTCTTTCAAAAGCACGTACACATTCATTTTCAGAGGAAATTGAAGACAGAAACCAATAGCTAATTCTTCTAACTAACCTTGACTAAAATGAGCTAAATTGGACTTTGATACCAACTTGATTTGAATATGGACAAACTATTTTTGTTGGGCTATCTCCCTCATTAGTTAAATAAAAATATGTTTAGGATCGTCTAAAGTTAGCCAATTGGGAAGGGGTTTATGTGTCAAGATTTAAGTGTATTTTGTGAGAAATTTATGAGTTAATTAGATTTTAAAAACTCATGTTTACACATTTATAAAATGCAAAATTTTTATTTCTAGGAAAATATTTTCCCTCAATCCAGATTCTGATCATTGGACATGTAAGAGGAAGAAAGAGGGAATTCACTTTTCAAATTCTAGACCTTGTCTAAACCAAAATAAACTAGAGGTTTGGTTTTCAAATACATTCAATTATTTGGAAAAGTTCTAGCTACCAAAACTCCTTATGATAATCTACCTCCCAAGAAATCCATTTATTACATCATTGGTTAGTTTTTAGTCTTACTATATTCTTTATCAACCTCTTCTAGTGATTCTTGAAAGGTGGATACTTAAATCCTTCCTAAAAATTTGAGCTCTAAAACGAGAAGACATACAAGGTCATTTTAAGTCATTCTTCTATCCAATTATAAAAACCAAGTGAATATTTCTACATATTGATTTTTGTCCCATAAACTGTACAATATATCTGGAGTTGCCTCGCCCTAAGCGAGATGTTTAACAAACATAATAATAGAGAAACAATTAGTGACGTCACCAAAAGATGTACCCTCTTCAACGTATCATATCCTCTCATCAAGGTCAAGAATATATTCACCAAAAATGTCCTATGGAAATGATGGTTTAAGAAACAAAACTCTAGACAAAAAACCTTTAGTGAGAACAACAAAATCTAAAACCTCTTCAAGGTCTTCAATCTACTCATAAAGTTAAATTGTGTCTTGATCAAGTCCAACAACAAAGAAACATTCGGTGACAACACCAAAATATACAACTTCAACATCTTATAAACCATCTTCAAAGTCAATATGTGTGCATCAAATTCCTCAGCAAGGTCATCAATGGAGTCATCAAAACTACTATATATCAAACTTCAATGTCAAAAATAAGTCAAAAGAATTCAATTTCTCCTCCAAAACCTTCTTCTTTGAGAAAAGCTAGCATGATGTCGTCGAGAAATTCAGTAATTCCACGAGGAAATTCTATCAAAGTTAAAACAAATCCTTTCCATCCATATTTAATGCCTACTTTTTCAGGTGGAACACCTCCAAATTTAAGGACCACAATGCCATAAAATATGTAGCTTTACCTAATAGGTGTAGACCTAGAACCCCCAACTTTGCATGACATGTACAATTGAAGATCTTATATGGTAAGTAGTGTGAGAAGAGAGTCATGGTCACTGAGTTGAGCAAGAGAAATAGTTTGATATGACAACCTTACTTGTGATAGGTCTAGCTAGCAGACTACCAAATTACATGGTAATGGCATTCAAAATGTGAAAATTCCCATTTCACTTGGAAATAATATATGGTAGAGAAAGGTAAAGATGAAAGGAGATATCCATCTATGGTAAAGAAATCAAATAGTTCTATCAATTCGACCTTGCAACTCTAAGAGACATTGAATTAAATTTCATCTCAATACAGGGCTTTGAGAGGACACTCTCAAAGCCAACCTTCGTTATGGCTTTGAAACACATGGTAAGTATCAAGACTTAGCAAGTTTATTTGCATAATTTTTTCTAGCATGGACCTTAATGTCATAGTCTTCTTTTGCCTATAATGAATGCAAATTTCCTTGCAATTTGGCTTGCGACATTCATAATTCATGCTCATGGAACATGATTGTGTTGCAATTGTGATAACATCTGTTGTATGCAGAAGCTAATAAAAAATGATCGAAAATGACATTTTTGCTATGTTTTTTTGAAGATTTAAGGAAAATTACACCAAGTAGCTACCAACCTCATATGACCATCATGTAAAACTCATCTCAGGATATTTTCCAAGTAAGATCCACTTAAGCAAGAAATCTAGTATACATGACTCCAATTTCAATTAGCAGCAATGACAATTCTAAGTATGGTGCAAACATTGCTCCAGATCCTCAATGGGGCATGTTTGATTACAATAATTTGGGGAGTGAGAGAGGGAGATGGTAGGAGAAAAAATTCAAGGAATCCACGGGAAATTGAAAAATATATAACTAATAAGGTGGAAGACATTTGTAACCTAAGAGAGAAACCTGTTAGGAAATGGGTGAAGTTGGTATTACACACCCAATTCGATAACCTCGAGGAAAAAACATTTCTCCCATTTATTTGTTGGCATAACATAGTAAGTGTTATTCATTAGCATGTATTTTGTAAAGGCCTTGACCTAGTTCCCATTCAACTCCATCCACCAGGTTGTAGAGGATTCCAAGCCTAATTTCATGAAAAGTAAATTGGGGATGATCACATTGACCTGCTTGATGACATGTCTATGAAGATTAACTACCTTGAACTATTTTTTTGCATAGGGAAAGAGACACATTCCCATGTCTGAGCATGAAAATGTTGTTTGATATTGTTAATGCCTCTAGTGTTTACTTCTACAAGTTCTATAGGCAGAGTCTGTAAAGGGCCAGGTAGCCTCTGGATCTCATCTTTTATGAAAGGTGACATATCTATTAAATGCCCCTACAGTCAATCTCTGGAATGGATCTAAATAGAAGTATTTCATTTTAATATCCATAAAACACAACAACTTTAAGGTAAACTATGTACATGTGTCATTTCTCCCACAAACTAAAGTGTATAAGTGGTAAATTTTATACCAAGTGTGTTCTACATAATTTGTGTACACTAAATTACAAATTGATTTTTTGAAATCTATTTTGTGTAAATGTCGACCAGATATATATCATGGAGGATGAACGACGAAGATCAGCAGAATCCCATATGGAGGTTCAGGGATCGGGGGATGTTCACGGTATTTAAATATATTTAATCTTACATATGGAATTGATTTTTTATTGACTTTGTGAGTTAAGTTAGCTGTTAATAAGTTTCATATTTTAATTTTTAGGAGGTAAGAGGAGAAGGGTTTCTACTCCATCCATGGAGCATGGCCATGGTTCAACCGTTCGAGGTATGAGTGGTAGCACGTTGCGTGAAGGAGGTGATATTTATTTACCCGAAGGCCAATCAACAGCTGTTGGTTCTCAGCAGCGTCATTCTGGGTCTGGTTCTCAGCAGCGTCATTCTGGGTCTGGTTCTCAGTAGGGTCATGTTGGAGAAGAAGATGTTAACCAAAAACATCAAAGTTGCCATCAATTTCAATATTTTTTCATTAAATTTGTACAACTTTTTTTACACATGTTTTTTCTAATATACGAAATTTTATATATATTGATGCAGAGGCCAAAAATGTTCGAACTAGTGGTCAAAATAGACGCAGGGCAGCCCGCTACATTCAAGAAGAAGGCTGTCAACCCAGCACAACTTATCCGGCCGAGATTACTGATATACCATGGGAAACCAACATGGCGGAATGCACCTTACAAAGGTGTGAAAGACTTCATGAAAAATTGCAAAGAGATCTCGTGGCTTTGTCTCTACCTGCTGAGAGTTGACAAAGCCTTGAAATAGTTACACATTCATTGGGTGAAATGGTAAATGTGTACAGAAATCTTGGGCCAACGACTGATTCATTTGTAGAAATGATGAGAAAGAGAAAAGAAACAGTGATGGGTCCCAATAAATGGGAGGACGTAAAACAAAAAGTTACAAAAGAAGTGGCCAAGTCAATGTTCAATTACAAGGAAGGGCCAAAAAGAAAAATGTTGAAGGTGCAGTATTTCAAGCACCCAAACATAGCTCGTTATTTGTATGATAGGCACCTTGCGGCCTATGGAAGGCTTCCATGGAACGATGAGGTTCCTGTCTATTTTTCTCAAATGTTTTATGCAGAATTTTTTTTGGGTATGAAAGCCAATTACAATGATCTTCCTTCAGAATTTTTTGGCCCGGGGAAAGGTCGATTATATGACCGTAAGGGCACTAAGCGAGATGTGGAGTTGCCTCGCCCTGAGCCGCCATTGGTGAGTCGACCGTTTCGAGTCGAAACTTTGCGATCAGAGATGGATGTGACTTCTCAGATAAGTCGAGAAGCCATGGATGTTATGATCGAGAATGTTCATAGCGGATTGGGTGGAGTCGATATTTCTTTAAATCGACAAAGAGCACGTGAAAATGCACGTGCCAATTTTGTTTATTGTACAGATGAGGAGATTGACAACATGAATGTTGAAGATCTCCGAACATACGCAAAAAATTGTCGCAATGGTTTGCAAGACTTAATTTTTCATGAGGAAGAGGGCATCGGAACGGTATGTGTTAGTGATCTTAGGGTTTGAAAATATTTTTACATATACATGTGTACAATTTGTAATAAATACATGTGTAAGTACATGTATACATTTATTTGTATGTGTACATTAATCTAACAAAAATGTATGATTATATGTTAAAACACCATTTGCAGTTCTCAGGCATGATGCGTGATGAAAATGTTAATATCACGTTCGGGACCTCTAGTTCAAACATTGCAGATGGGTCTGACCATCAAGATATGTTGGCAAATGTTAGTGTTTTTTAAGTGACTCTAAAATAAATAATTGTTGCCACACATGTACATGTATGTATATATATAATTTGATAAAATGTTTTAATAGGTACCGATTCCGTCTGATGTTTTTGGGATGGCGGTACCTTCTTCTTCCTTGGGAGATGTACCTTCTACTTCCTTGGGAGATGAGCCACAAGTATGGAAAATTTTTCACAAGTTTAAAATTTATGTTTAAAAGATATATATATATATATATATTCTACCTCATAAAGTTCCATTAAAAATTGAGATATATATATATAAATAGAGAGAGAGAGAGAGATCTATATTTTGAGTTATTTAAAATTTTTGAATTTAGGTTCCTATAGAAGATTTTTTTAATCCGCGGACTCTAGCGATGGAGATAGGAAAATCCACAGCATTTGAACAAGTTGTCTTTAGTTCCTTTTTTTAATATTATTGAAAATAAGTTTATATATGTACACGTGCATTTTCATTTGAAAGTTTTTAATATATATATATATATATATTTAACTGTACATGTATATTGTACAGTTTACCACTGCAAATGTTCCTATGGGAGAACCTATTCATCAAATGGAGAGGGAACCTTATGAGGTATTGCATGATTTTTTTTTTATATTTTGTTTTTTACAAGTTATAGATATATATATTCTCATTCATTTTTAAAACATCAAATTTTAATGTTAAGTACATGTGCATTGTGTATGTAGGTTTCCCATTCACAGGATAGGGCGCGGACTGAGACCCTAGTAGGGAAGACACTAGATTCGTCTCCATTTGATGGACATGATTTACAGTAGATTTGATTTCAAAATTTAGATGGTTTTAAAATTTGTTAAACTTGATACAGTTTGATACTTGTGAGATTTACAATTTTTGGACATATTTTATTACATTGTTATTTTATAATTTGTTTTATTTAATTTTTGGATGGTTTTAGTACTTTTGGCATGTGAATTGGAAGTAATGTTGTTATCTATAAATTAATGTTGTTGGCATGGCATGTGAAGTTTTTAAAACTCAAGTTTTGGATGGTTTCAATCTACATTTTGCATGTGATATTTAATGAACTTTAAATGTTTAATGTTTTAATGTTGCACGATATATAATCAAAAAGGTTTTTAAATTTTGGATGGTTTCAATCTACATTTGGCACATGTGGTATATAATGTTAAATGTTTCTATTGTCCATCTAGTTGAACTATAATTGGCATGGCATGTGAAGTAACGATCTATATATGATCAAAAAGTTTTTTAAACTCAAGTTTTGAATGGTTTCAATTTACATTTCACATGTGATGTTTAATGTTTTAATGTTGCACGATATATTATCAAAAAATTTTAAAATTTTAAAGTTTTGGGTGGTTTCAATCTACATTTGGCACATGTGGTATATAATGTTAAATGTTTCTTTTGGATAGTTTTTCACTATAATTGGCATGGCATGTCAAGTAATGTTGCACAAATCCCTTTTGGATGGTTGAAGTACATTTGGAATTTTAAGTTTTCTTTTGATCTCTCCATGTAGTTTTGTTTGAATGAAAAAATTTCCAATAGGAAGAACATAGCTTTTCAATGCAACTAACCATGTATCAATTGAGCTCTAAATGAAAAAAGAGTTTAAAGAAGTAGATATGTAAGAATTATCCCTTTAATTTTGATTGGAAATATAAGTGTAGTATATATATATATATATATATATATATATATATATATATATATATATGTTTTTTGAATTCGGGTCAATGTCGTTAATGCACTTAAATAGGTAGACTTGTCGATTTATTTACATTATGGAAACTTTTTACCAGAAAATCCAACTAGTTTTTCATCAATGCACATAGAAAAACTACTTGGAACAATTAATTGTGCATTCTAGAACATATAGATTGAGTACGCAAATAATTTTTCATCAATGCACATAGTAAAACTAGAACAATTAATTTCATTCTATAACATATATATATATATATATATATATCCAAATAACATTTTTCATCAATGCATATATGTATAGAAAAGCTACTTTCAGTTGATACTAGAGCACGTGCTTGTACCAAAACAATTTGTACATGTGCAAACACTTGCACAAATAACATAAGCAGCTCAATTTTTAGTTGAGTACTGGAAGTTATAAAACATATTTAATCCAAAGAGAATAAATTGTTGGACAATTCAATCAAAAAAATTCTAATGGAATTCCATCTTCAATAATCCGTTCATGATCGGATTTTGACATTTTCCATCTCTTAATTTTCGATTTTTTCTTTAATTGAACTTCTATCAACTTTATGCGTGCTGCACACACCAAGTGACTATATTGACAACTTATGGAATCAGGTTCATAGTCTTCAAAGTAAACAAAGTCTCCACTTTGATGAGTTTGTCTGAAAAAATAATCTTTTAGTATAATAGACCCTCTGTCATATTGAAATCCGTGATCATTATAGTTTTCTAATAATTTCATTTTTCTTTCAGTGCAACACATCAAATAATACTTCACATTTTCATCGTTGTCAATAGGTGCAATTACAGCAAAAATATCTCCTGCACAATAAAATAAATTTAACAAAATTATACATATGTAAATTTATTTATAGATTTTTAAATCATTAGAAAGTAATTCAAATGTTACCTTCTCTAACAAGATCAGAAACTCTATCACCATTGGATGATATTGTAGTTTCCTCTGATTGCATTTCTTCAAACATTGCAACAGACATTTTGCCCTTTGTATTTAGCTCTGTATGTTTCCAATCGTTCACATACATTTTGTTTTCACAAACGTCATTGGATTTTGTGTTGTCTATGCAAACATCACAAAAACAAGAATATTTTCTTCTATCCAATGAAAACACATTTCTTGACGACTTTGTTTGAATTGAATGCAATTTTCGAGTCCCTTTTATTGTTTCAACGTCATTTCCAATTGATCTATCTACGTCTTCGATTCCAATATGCCAGAAAAACCTTTATATGGAAAATTAGAAGAAGAATTTGTAAATATGATGTCAAAATATAATCAAAGATAATCATTGCATGATAAATGTACAATGTTTAAAATTAGATTTCCAATATAAATTAAATTGAATGTACCTTCGCACTTCTCTTGATGGGTTTCTCTCATGGCTTAGAGCAGTGATGCACCATTGAACAACTTCTTCAGAATTCACAAGTCGGCTTGCAGAGTGGTTCATTTGATATCTTCGAAGTACTCATTTTATGCATGCTCCTGCACCGTCATGTTCTCCTTTTCCATGGCCAGTCTCAAAGAAATTCCAACAATGTTTAATGCAGGTTTTCTTATGAAGACAACACAACCAAAAGAATGATCGTGCAGATTTGAATTGACCTGCGCATCCGTCTGACCATATCCAATGTTCATTGAATGTTATTCCATGATTTTTCAATGAATCATAAATTTTTCCAAAACAATGTTGGACAAAACATGTATCATGTGTACGATCGTCACTGATATAAAAGTGATATTCTTTAATGATATGTCGATTTTCACTCGTGCTTTCTATATGATCGACATTTTTTTCAGCATGTCTATATAGAATATGGATGAGCATGGAGACTTGGTCAAAATGATAGTATTCACTCTGAATTTCTTTTTGTGGAACAAATGTGTAGTTTTCTGCAAAATCAATCACTGACAAAATGGTCCCTGGTGGAAAAAATTCACGAGATTTTTTGAGTTGCAAGTCTTTCCATCGAGCTCTATGGGAATGCTTGGTGTATTTGTAAATTTCTACCTCAAACTTTCTCAAAAAGTCTATTAGAAAAATTTTGTCTTCTAGTAATTCAATTCTTTTAACACTATTTGCACCTTGAATCAATGTATTGATATATTCATATCTCTTCCATTTCACTTTCATGTTGGACAATGATTGATCATTTATATCAATACGATATTTGTTTTGAAATTTAGTCAAATTTCCACAATCATCGCATTTTTTACCACCAACACATTTCTTTTTGTAAAATAGTTCATCGCTTTCTCTTTCACATAGAATTTGAGATATGAATTCAACGATAGTGGAAGGAGGAGGTGAATCCTTCCATAATGTTCTACCGAAATCAAGAAATGTGTCATAATATAACTCAAATTCCACATGATAACGGCAACAACAAGTGTCGCGTACAGTGATAGGTTTTACATACCATGGTTTTTGTTGAACAAAAGCACTGAGTGAAACATGAATTTGATGATTCTCTTCTTTGCACTTGTTGAATAAATCTATTTGAGTGGTTTCCAAGAGATGTTTTTCATGTTCTTCGTACTAATTTCGTGCTATTCTTCTTCGCATCACATGTCTTACAGTTGGTGAAACATGCGAATTGTTTTTCCAATATTCATATATTATTTTTTTAACATTTTCTCCAAGTCTATCTTTGTATGGTTTCCTACAAATAGCTCTCCAACAAGCGAGTTCATCATTTACATCTATTTGCAGCCGAAATTTCCGATGTTTGTGCAGAGTTTTTCGTGAGGTTCCCAGTGCTCGTGCCATAGATGTTACCAAACGATTCTCTTGAGTACTTGGTGAAACCATCGCCATCTGTATTCCTCTACGTACAATTGAAACATCTTTCTCTCTAGATCTCTTAATTGACTTTATAGCACTACTCATATTTTTTATCACCTCTTCCTTCATTTTTTTTATCTTTTGTTGATTTTCGAATACCCAATAGTGTCGTCGCTTCTTTTAATTTATTTGATGATAGGAGACCTTTCAACATTTGAGCCTGAACTGACACCCGCTCATTTAAGAAATACTTTTCAAAAATTAAATTAACACGATATCGTATAACATGGTCAGTTTTTTTTATCTCCATATGTGTGAGTGTCAACATTTTCTAACATCTCATTATCGATAGTGATTTCATCTGTACATATTTGAAAAAATAGTACATATTCAATAAATAACTAAATTAATAAATATATCTATAATTTCAAATATTTTTCAAATTAGTACATCAAATAAAAATTAAGCTTCACATTTTACATTAGGAAAATTGTAAATATATCAATAGATCATAATATTTACATTTACATACCTGCTTCAATTTCTGCTTGAGGTTGATTTTATTCTTCAATAGTTTGAGGAATATCTCTGTCTGTTTACATTAAACAAAATATTTTTCAAATAAGTTTATCAAATAAAAATTAAGCTTCACATTTTACATTAGGAAAATTGTAAATATATCAATAGATCATAATATTTACATTTACATACCTGCTTCAATTTCTTCTTGAGGTTGATTTTCTTCTTCAATATTTTGAGGAATATCTCTATTTGTTTACATTAAACAAAATATTTTTCAAATTAATTCATCAAATAAAAATTAAGCTTCACATTTTACATTAGAAAAATTTTAAATATATCAATAAATCATAATATTTATATTTACATACCTGTTTCAATTTCCGCTTGAGGTTGATTTTCCTCTTCAATATTTGAGAGGGCTTCTAACTTTCTTTTGCGAGATTGTTTCGTCTCTTCTCTACGTTCTTCAGGGTCTCTTTTTCGATCATATTTTCTCACACAAGTTCTTCGATTTACCATCATAATAGGGTATGAAGTTAGAAAAATTTCCTTCAAAAAATTAGAAAATAACTCGATTACAAAAAATATCACAAAAGATTTAATTTAAAAAAATTCAGCTTAAAATTTTTGCAAAAAATACATACTCCAATTCAAAACAGTTACTTGAAGAAATTCGAGAGAAAAATGTCTTATAAAAATGAAACGAAGCTCATACCTCCAAGAAATGTCTTTTGAATGTACGTCCAAGAAATTTTTTTAAGTTCAAAACAATTTTTTGCAAAATCAGGCCGCCTTCAAGAAATGTCTTCCAAAAAAATTCTTTAAACCCAAAACAATTCTTTGTAAAATCAGATGAAATTTCCTATTCACTTCATGTTACACAAGTCAAACTAGTTTCTTGATCAAATTATCATGCATAAACATATCACGTTTGGTTAACTCAAAATGCAACCATCATAGATCAAAATCATAAATCACATGTAATCATCATAAACTATAGTCGTAAATCACATGTAACCATCATAAGCTAGAATCACAGATCACAAGCATATTAGAACTGAAGTAAAATATTGATACTTATCCTTCATCGGTCCTTACTTCTACCTTTGCTCTTTCTGTATACACACCGGATCAACTCCCACACTGATCCGAATGGAAATGGCATCAACTCATGTTATTCATCTACCCATATTATCCATCTACCCATGGAATTTACCCATGGTATTGTAAATGGAATCGACTCATGGTATTCATCCACCCATGATATTTATTCACCCATGGTATTATAAGACCCATGGTATGTATCCACCCATGGTATTCATCCACACATGTGATTTACCCACAGTATTGTAAGTGGTATCTTACCCATGCATCGCTCATGGTATCCACCTATGGTATTGTATCTCAAAAAAGGCTATAAATAACAAGCCTCACTTTGTAAAAGGAGAGATTTTTCCACCACAATGCAGCTTCTACATTTATTCTTTGTTTTAATAAAACAAGTTTCTTTGTGGTTTTATTTTCTGTGTTCTCTTTTTTTTTTTTGGCATTCTAATTTTGCAGATCTTGTTAGATCCATTTAAAATTTTTAGATCTTGGGGGCCTCCTCCCAAGATCTGGATCAGTGGTATCAAATTCAGGTTACACCTCCATGGGAATGAGGGTTTGAAACATATTTTAGTTTCAATGTTTTGCAGCAATCTTCAGCAAAATCCATGAATTGTTTTTGGGCGGCGAGTTTTCAGATCAGATTTGAAACTTTTGATGAAAAATTTACAAAAAAAAAAGAGACCAGATCTGGATTCCTTGTAAAAAAATACTCAAATTCAAAAAAAAAATCGGCCAAATTGGAGTTCGGATGAGGGAGATATCGCTGATTTAAAATCAGCAATGTTGAAGCAATTTTTCTGACGACAATTCATGGACGGCGGCTCTCCTGTCATTTTTTGCCATTTTTAGTACAAAATTTCAAATAAATTGAGATATATCTGAGCTCCTCTTGAAAAATCACCCAAGTTCAAAAACAAAATCGGTTGAATCGGAGTCCGGATGTGGGAGTTATCGTTGATTTAAAATCAACTATTTTTTCAGAAATTTTGTGACGGCGTGCCAGTTCCGGCGCAAATCTGGGAGTCTAGAGTCTCCATATAGTGGTTTCAAACACATGAAATGATGCAGAATGATCATTCCATTTCCAAAAACAAGTTATAATAAATATTCTAAGTTATATTGACCGAGTTATGTTCATTTTAAATCTGGAGCAGCATTCGGAGCGGGTTCCCTTTGGAGACGTGCCCTCCCACCCCGCTTTAGTAAGCGCCTGCTTCACATTCATCAATTTGATCATAGCAGCGTTCGGCTTGGGTTATTTGGAGACGTGCCCTCCCACCCCAAGCTATGTAGGCACCTGCTACTTCATCAACAATCAGCATCACAGTTATGGGTCAACTACACAAAATCATTTTCATCGAAGTCCATTTGTTAGGCCGCACACGGTTAGTCACACAGTTGGTCACAAGCATTACAGGGTATCTCTATCCTCGGATCTTCGTTTGTCATGATTTTGGCTCATCCACAAACCCACACTTCATCGAAGTCCATTTGCTAGGCCACACACTGTCAATATCACAGTTGGTCACACGCATTACAGGGTATCTCTATCCTCGGATCTTCGTTCATCACGGTTATGGGTTAACTACACAAAACCCTTCTCTTCAGTGGTTCTTCATATTCAACAAAGGATTCTCAGGAGGGAACTTCACGCAATGGAGACCATTGCTTCTTAAGGAGGGAGGAATGATCCGAATGGAAAATGGCATCAACTCATGTTATTCATCTACCCATATTATCCATCTACCCATGGAATTTACCCATGCTATTGTAAATGGCATCGACTCATGGTATTCATCCACCCATGATATTTATTCACCCATGGTATTATAAGTGACCCATGGTATGTATCCACCCATGGTATTCATCCACACATGGGATTTACCCATGGTATTGTAAGTGGTATCTACCCATGGCATTGGCCCATGGTATCCACCTATGGTATTGTATCTCAAAAAAGGCTATAAATAACAAGCCTCACTTTGTAAAAGGACAGATTGTCTGCCACAATGTAGCTTCTACAGTTATTCTCTGTTTTAATAAAACAAGTTTCTTTGTGGTTTTATTTTCTTCGTGTTCTCTCTTTTTCTGGCATTATAATTTTGCAGATCTGGTCACATCTATTTCAAATTTTTAGATCTTGGGGGTCTCCCCCCAAGATCTGGATCAATGGTATCAGATTCAGGTTACGCCTCCATGGGAATGAGGGTTTGAAACATATTTCAGTTTCAATGTTTGGCAGCAATATTCAGCAAAATCCATAAATGTTTTTGGGCGGCGAGTTTTTAGATCAGATCTGAAACTTTTGGTAAAAAATTTTCAAAAAAAAAGACCATATCTGGATTCCTTGCGAAAAAATACTCAAATTCAAAAAACAAATCGGCCAAATTGGAGTTCGGATGAGGGAGATATCGCTGATTCAAAATTAGCAATGTTGAAGCAATTTTTCTGACGACAATTCATGGACGACATCTCTCCTGTCATTTTTCGCCATTTTTGGTACAAAATTTCAGAGAAATGGAGATATATCTGAGCTCCTCTTGTAAAATCACCCAAGTTCAAAAAAAAAATCGGTCGAATCGGAGTCCGGATGTGGGAGTTATCGTTGATTTAAAATCAACTATTTTTTCAAAAATTTTGTGACGGCGTGACAGTTCCAGCGCAAATATGAGAGTCTAGAGTCTCCAGATAGTGGTTTCAAACACATGCGATGATGCAGAATGATCATTCCATTTCCAAAAACAGGTTATAATAAATATTATGAGTTATATTGACTGAGTTATGCTCATTTTAAATCTGGAGTAGCATTCGGAGCGGGTTCCCTTTGGAGACGTGCCCTCCCACCCCGCTTTAGTAGGCACCTGCTTCACATTCATCAGTTTGATCATAGCAGCGTTCGGATTGGGTTATTTGGAGACGTGCCCTCCCACCCCAAGCTATGTAGGCACCTGCTACTTCATCAACAATCAGCATCACAGTTATGGGTCAACTACACAAAATCATTTTCATCGAAGTCCATTTGCTAGGCCGCACACTGTTAGTCACACAGTTGGTCACAAGAATTACAGGGTATCTCTATCCTCGGATCTTCATTTTTCATGATTTTGGTTCATCCACAAACCCACACTTCATCGAAGTCCATTTGCTAGGCCGCACACTGTCAATATCACAGTTGGTCACAAGCATTACAGGGTATCTCTATCCTCGGATCTTCGTTCATTACGGTTATGGGTTAACTACACAAAACCCTTCTCTTCAGTGGTTCTTCATATTCAACAAAGGATTTTCAGGAGGGAACTTCACGCAATGGGGACCATTGCTTCTTAAGGAGGGAGGAATGATCCGAATGGAAAATGGCATCAACTCATGGTATTCATCTACCCATGTTATCCATCTACCCATGGAATTTACCCATGGTATTGTAAATGGCATCGACCCATGGTATTCATCCACCCATGATATTTATTCGCCCATGGTATTGTAAGTGACCCATGGTATGTATCCACCCATGTTATTCATCCACACATGGGATTTACCCATGGTATTGTAAGTGGTATCTACCCATGGTATTGGCCTATGGTATCTACACATGGTATTGTAACTCAAAAAAGGCTATAAATAACAAGCCTCAGTTTGTAAAAAGACAGATTGTCTGCCACAATGTAGCTTCTACAATTATTCTCTGTTTTAATAAAACAAGTTTCTTTGTGGTTTTATTTTCTTTGTGTTCTCTTTTTTTTCTGGCATTATAATTTTGCAGATCTTGTCAGATCTATTTCAACTTTTTAGATCTTGGGGGCCTCCCCCCCAAGATCCGGATCAGTGGTATCAGATTCAGGTTACGCCTCCATGGGAATGAGGGTTTGAAACATATTTCAGCTTCAATGTTTTGCAGCAATCTTCAGCAAAATCCATGAATATTTTTGGGCGGCGAGTTTTCAGATCAGATATGAAACTTTTGGTAAAAAATTTGCAAAAAAAAAGACCAGATCTGGATTCCTTGCGAAACAATACTCAAATTCAAAAAAAAAATCGGCCAAATTGGAGTTCGGATGAGGGAGATATTGCTAATTCAAAATCAGCAATGTTGAAGCAATTTTTCTGACGACAATTCATGGACGGCGGCTCTCCTGTCATTTTTCGCCATTTTAGTACAAAATTTCAAATAAATGGAGATAGATCTGAGCTCCTCTTGAAAAATCACCCAAGTTCAAAAAAAAAATCGGTTGAATCGGAGTCCGGATGTGGGAGTTATCGTTGATTTAAAATCAACTATTTTTTCCGAAATTTTGTGACGGCGTGCCATTTCCAGCGCAAATCTGAGAGTCTAGAGTCCCCAGATAGTGGTTTCAAACACATGAGATGATGCAGAATGATCATTCCATTTCCAAAAACAAGTTATAATAAATATTCTGAGTTATATTGACCGAGTTATGCTCATTTTAAATCTGGAGCAGCATTCGGAGCGGGTTCCCTTTGGAGACGTGCCCTCCCACCCCGCTTTAGTAGGCACCTGCTTCACATTCATCAGTTTGATCATAGCAGCATTCGGCTTGGGTTATTTGGAGACGTGCCCTCCCACCCCAAGCTATGTAGGCACCTGCTACTTCATCAACAATCAGCATCACAGTTATGGGTCAACTACACAATCATTTTCATCGAAGTCCATTTGCTAGGCCGCACACTGTTAGTCACACAGTTGGTCACAAGCATTACAGGGTATCTCTATCCTCGGATCTTCGTTTGTCATGATTTTGGTTCATCCACAAACCCACACTTCATCGAAGTCCATTTGCTAGGCCACACACTGTCAATATCACAGTTGGTCACAAGCATTACAGGGTATCTCTATCCTCGGATCTTCGTTCATCATGGTTATGGGTTAACTACACAAAACCCTTCTCTTCAGTGGTTCTTCATATTCAACAAAGGATTCTCAGGATGGAAATTCACGCAATGGAGACCATTGCTTCTTAAGAAGGGAGGAATGATCCGAATGGAAAATGGCATCAACTCATGTTATTCATCTACCCATATTATCCATCTACCCATGGAATTTACCCATGGTATTGTAAATGGCATCGACTCATGGTATTCATCCACCCATGATATTTATTTACCCATGGTATTATAAGTGACCCATGGTATGTATCCACCCATGGTATTCATCCACACATGGGATTTACCCATGGTATTGTAAGTGGTATCTACCCATGGTATTGGCCCATGGTATCTACCTATGGTATTGTATCTCAAAAAATTCCATAAATAACAAGCCTCACTTTGTAAAAGGACATATGGTCCGCCACAATGTAGCTTCTACAGTTATTCTCTATTTTAATAAAACAAGTTTCTTTGTGGTTTTATTTTCTTTGTGTTCTCTCTTTTTTTCTGGCATTATAATTTTGCAGATCTTGTCAGATATATTTCAAATTTTTAGATCTTGGGGGCCTCCCCCCAAGATCCGGATCAGTGGTATCAGATTCAGGTTACACCTCCACGGGAATGAGGGTTTGAAACATATTTCAGCTTCAATGTTTTGCAGCAATCTTCAGCAAAATCCATGAATGTTTTTGGGTGGCGAGTTTTCAGATCAGATTTGAAACTTTTGGTAAAAAATTTGCAAAAAAAAAGAGAGCAGATCTGGATTCCTTGCGAAAAAATACTCAAATTCAAAAAAAAAAAATCCGCCAAATTGGAGTTCGGATGAGGGAGATATTGCTAATTCAAAATCAACAATGTTGAAGCAATTTTTCTGATGACAATTCATGGACGGAGGCTCTCCTGTCATTTTTCGCCATTTTTAGTACAAAATTTCGAATAAATGGAAATAGATCTGAGCTCCTCTTGAAAAATCACCCAATTTGAAAAAAAAAATTGGTTGAATCGGAATCCGGATGTGGGAGTTATCGTTGATTTAAAATCAACTATTTTTTCAGAAATTTTGTGACGGCGTGCCAGTTCCAGCGCAAATCTAAGAGTCTAGAGTCTCCAGATAGTGGTTTCAAACACATGAAATGATGCAAAATGATCATTCCATTTCCAAAAACAGGTTATAATAAATATTCTGAGTTATATTGACCGAGTTATGCTCATTTTAAATCTGGAGCAGCATTCGGAGCGGGTTCCCTTTGGAGACATGCCCTCCCACCCCGCTTTAGTAGGCACCTGCTTCACATTCATCAGTTTGATCATAGCAGCGTTCGGCTTGGGTTATTTGGAGACGTGCCCTCCCACCCCAAGTTATGTAGGCACCTGCTACTTCATCAACAATCAGCATCACAGTTATGGGTCAACTACACAAAATCATTTTCATCGAAGTCCATTTGCTAGGCCGCACACTGTTAGTCACACAGTTGGTCACAAGCATTACAGGGTATCTCTATCCTCGGATCTTCATTTGTCATGATTTTGGTTCCCACACTTCATCGAAGTCCATTTGCTAGGCCACACACTGTCAATATCACAGTTGGTCACAAGCATTACAGGGTATCTCTATCCTCGGATCTTCGTTCATCACGGTTATGGGTTAACTACACAAAACCCTTCTCTTCAGTGGTTCTTCATATTCAACAAAGGATTCTCAGGAGGGGAACTTCACGCAATGGAGACCATTGCTTCTTAAGGAGGGAGGAATGATCCGAATGGAAAATGGCATCAACTCATGTTATTCATCTACCCATATTATCCATCTACCCATGGAATTTACCCATGGTATTGTAAATGGCATCGACTCATGGTATTCATCCACCCATGATATTTATTCACCCATGGTATTATAAGTGACCCATGGTATTGGCCCATGGTATCCACCTATGATATTGTATCTCAAAAAAGGCTATAAATAACAAGCCTCACTTTGTAAAAGGACAGATTGTCCACCACAATGTAGCTTCTACAGTTATTCTCTGTTTTAATAAAACAAGTTTCTTTGTGGTTTTATTTTCTTTACGTTCTCTCTTTTTTTTCTGGCATTATAATTTTGCAGATCTTGTTAGATCTATTTCAACTTTTTAGATCTTGGGGGCCTCCCCCCAAGATCTGGATCAGTGGTATCAGAGCCAGGTTACGCCTCCATGGGAATGAGGGTTTGAAACATATTTCAGCTTCAATGTTTTGCAGCAATCTTCAGCAAAATCCATGAATGTTTTTGGGCGGCGAGTTTTCAGATCAGATCTGAAAATTTTGGTAAAATTTTTGCAGAAACAAAGACCAGATCTGGATTCCTTGCGAAAAAATACTCAAATTCAAAAAAAAAATCAGCCAAATTGGAGTTCGGATGAGGGAGATATTGCTAATTCAAAATCAGCAATGTTGAAGCAATTTTTCTGACGACAATTCATGGACGGCGGCTCTCCTGTCATTTTTTGCCATTTTTAGTACAAAATTTCAAATAAATTGAGATATATCTGAGCTCCTCTTGAAAAATCACCCAAGTTCAAAAAAAAAATCGGTTGAATCGGAGTCCGGATGTGGGAGTTATCGTTGATTTAAAATCAACTATTTTTTCAGAAATTTTGTGACGGTGTGCCAGTTCCGGCGCAAATCTGGGAGTCTAGAGTCTCCAGATAGTGGTTTCAGACACATGAAATGATGCAGAATGATCATTCCATTTCCAAAAACAAGTTATAATAAATATTATGAGTTATATTGACCGAGTTATGTTCATTTTAAATCTGGAGCAGCATTCGGAGCGGGTTCCCTTTGGAGACGTGCCCTCCCACCCCGCTTTAGTAGGTACCTCCTTCACATTCATCAGTTTGATCATAGCAGCGTTCGGCTTGGGTTATCGATCTTGGGGCCTCCCCCTTAGATCTTGGGGCCTCCCCCCCAAGATCTAAAAAGTTGAAATAGATCTGACAAGATCTGCAAAATTGTAATGCCAGAAAAAAAAAGAGAACACAAAGAAAATAAAACCACAAAGAAACTTGTTTTATTAAAACAGAGAATAACTGTAGAAGCTACATTGTGGCGGACAATCTCTCCTTTTACAAAGTGAGGCTTGTTATTTATAGCCTTTTTTGAGATACAATACCATAGGTGGATACCATGGGCCAATACCATGGGTAGATACCACTTACAATACCATGGGTAAATCCCATGTGTGGATGAATACCATGAGTGGATACATACCATGGGTCACTTATAATACCATGGGTGAATAAATATCATGGGTGGATGAATACCATGAGTCGATGCCATTTACAATACCATGGGTAAATTCCATGGGTAGATGGATAATATGGGTAGATGAATGACATGAGTTGATGCCATTTTCATCCGGATCACACACCCAGCAATCACCCAGTGTCGTTGCTTCCTTTTACTCACATACACACACACAATGTACATCACAACACATACATCCACATAAAGCGTACAATGCCACACAATGCATACACCCACATCCAACACACAACATAACATATACACCTACACCTAGTGTACAAGACAACACAATGAAACACAACACAATACACCTATATCCAGTGTACAACACAACACAATACATATATATATATATATACAAAGTACAACACAACGAATACGCATGTCACAATACCATGACTACACCATGCACATACATAGCACCACATGCCCGTAAAACATGTACAACATGCACACAATACCACATGTATACCAGTACCATATGCACAATATGTACACAATGCCACCTGTACACACACTACCTGCACAATGTGTATACTGCATCACATGTACACGACACCACCTACACAATGCCAAATGTAAACCCCGCCACATGTACAATGTGTACACAATACCTCATGTACAAAACACTACATGCATGACATGTACATGAGACCATATGTACACAACACCACATGCACGACATGTACACAGCACCACCTTCACATAGCACCACACGTACAACCTATACACAACACCACATGTGCACAACACCATATGTACACTTGCACACAACACCAAATAAACATCCATCCTAATTGAAAAGTAACTCTCATTATATATATCAAACAAACTAATTGAAAAATAACTCAATGTAACATCCATCCTTTTTTTAATTATTACATAATATATAAAACAAGTACATCATATAAACACAAAAGTATTTACAAGTTGTTTTTTATGGTACTCGTCACATTTACATTAAAATAAATATTTAAAATATCAATTTATATTATAATGTGATTTATTTACAAACAAAATTTCATATAATTAAAATAATTAATATTAGCAAATAATTAATTGTATAATTAAAATGAGTATAATTCATTCGGAATTCTTTAACACATTTCCTTCCCTTCTCAGTTACATAATCCACTCAGATGTCTAATGCTTCCTTCTAGGTTAAGCAATCCACTTATCATCCCTTCTCGGTTACGCAATCCACTCAGATGTCTAATGCTTCCTTTAGGTTAAGCAATCCACTTATCATCAGTACATTCAAGCATAGTTACCAAGTTCGGACGAATTGGCCAAAAGAATACGGAAATTCGCCAATACGGTTTGGTTCGCTTAATAATTCGGGTGATTCGAATTCGGTACGGTGATTCCAAGCTCGCGTGCACTGTCGCCACTAAGGGATCTCCGAATAGAGGAGCTCTCAACTTGGATCCTCAGCCCCCATATTGGCATGCAGATCTCTATCACTGTCTATTGTCAAAGCCATCCATGATTTGCATTTGGAATTTGGTGCAACTGCGATTTCGAATCCCTGTCCATGGAAGAGAATTCGAGTTTCTTATTTTGTAAGAGTTCTTGGTGCAACTGCGATTTCGAATCCCTGTCCATGGATCAGAAAGAGAAAACCGAAATATCGTGTCACTTCAAAGGTGAAATTCAATCTTCGTTTCAGGCAACCTACGAATAGAACTTACTCCGCCATTGGACAATCTGTTATCTCTGTCCCCGGCACTCATTCAAGCCAATTGGTTTGGTTGGTCTCGGTCTAGGCCCTTGGCCAATTACCCGTGGGTTGACTGATCTGGCTGGTTTACTTCAACCACGAAGACTTATCCAATGTTGTTGTTTTTATAAATTTTACTTATATAAAAAATTAGTAAAACTAATAATTTCTATATTGAAAAATTATAAATTGGTAGTTGTAAATTCGATATATTGTAGTTACAAATGGGTGAATCTGATAAAAAAATAAAATAAAAATGGTAATTTTCTCATTAAAAGAAATTATAAAATGGAAAATTCTAATATAAAAAGAATATATAAAAAAGACCGTAATTATAAAAAGAATATATAAAAAAACCATAATTTTTATATTGAAAAAAATTAGAAAACAACAAATTACAATTGTAAATTGGTAATTTCTATATAAAAAATTAAAAAATGGCAATTTTCCTAAATTAAAAAATAGAAAATAATTAAACTTCTAAAATATATAATGGTTTATTTAAATTTTATTAAAAATTAAGTTTAAAATTTTTTTTAAAATATTTATAAGATGTATACTCTCAAATTTTTTCTTTTACATTTTCGAATTATTTTCGTACCGAATCGAATCGAATTCGAATTCGAATCCGAATCCGAATTTGGTAACTATGCATTCAAGAATGGTTCCTGCAAACAAAATGTGCAATTACATATTTATCGTTATTAACACGTGATGACTTCAATCACACACATTTTGAAATTTGAAGATTAGTTGTTATTAACGGATGCATCTACCGAGCCCGCGTTTTGGCCCGGACGGCAGAAATCCGCCGGAATCCGGTCAACTAAATTTGCAAAAATCAGGTAGTTGCAGTGCTTGGAATCCATTTTTGATAGTGGAAATGGATTCAGCACTATCAAAAACCCCTGGGGGACTCAAAATACTAATGTTTAACAACTATAAACAAGTTTCTGGGCAAATCTTTGCCAGATTTTCTGAAAATCGTAGCCGGAATTTGGGTCAAAACGCGGGCTCTTTAGACTACGCTGTTATTAACCCCTGACTTTAATTACTCGTGTGATGTCCCATCAACCTCACTACCAACCTTCTCGTGGGTATTGTTTCTCTTTTTCCATTTTGACCCCACACACAAGAGACTAGGATTCCAAAAGAAATGAACATATTATCACCGATGTTGACATTCACACTAAATAAAGAGAATCGTCAAGGAATATATCATCAGCAATTTTGACTTTGAGAGAAGAGAGGCAATGGTGAATGAGAAACGTGTCATGCAAGAAACGAATGGAACTCCAAAGTTGTAGGCGCATATTATAGTCGTTGAGGCTGTCGCAGACCCGAGAGCCATAGCCCAAATAATATCGCCGTGATTTGTGGAGGAAAAGAGCATACATGTTCCATACGTAAAAAATACTATTTCGCTCGTTGCCAACTTTGAAGGACTCATCCCTGCTACGGCCTCACTATAATAAATACACAAGTTCATTCTCATTGTCAACAACACCTACAACCTCAGCTGACGTTAAAGAGCTCAGCTGATTGGGCTGGGCTTTCTCAACACAGCTCACAGAGCGAGTGTATTGTTTCTGAGTAGAGATGGCCGCCACCAAGCCCATTCATGCTGCATGCATCATTTCTCTCTTCATCATATTAATGGGCATAATTACCGTGCATGGAGTAGAGAGTGCGTTCTAATTTCGTCAATTAATATGGCTTGTTCTTCATCCGTTACTCGATGTTTGAAATAGTCATAAAGTTCATGCATGCATTACTTAGTTAATATGTTGGGGGTGATCAGTGATCAAATTTGAACACGTCAGAGCCCTTCAAAGGGTCTCTGGCACGTCAGAGAAGTGAGGAGGCAAATTTACCCGTCAAAAAAAATTTAATTTTGAATTTTTACAAGTTTTAAAAGAAGGTTGAATAATATTATAAAATGTTTTCAGAAGTGCTGTTCTGTCAGCGCCCGTCACAAATTTTTTTTACCAGTGTCATAGTTCACTTACTTGTATGCGTGGCTGACTCCTGAGTCCTCGAATCCTCACTGGTCAGTGGTCACTCCAGTCTCCAAGTCCAAGGTTGCTGGCAGCTGCCTAGTCGACTGTGGTAGCGGAGCATTGAAGGAACATCATTGAAGGCAATTAATGGCATTGCCAACTCCAAGTTATGGACCTTACCAACTTCCAAGTTATGGATTCCCGAGGAAGCCGAACCTGTTGGAGACCTCACTGGTGTACTGTGAACCTCCTCAAGGGATCTAACCCAACACAGCTCTTCTTCTTCATGCACCACTTTGTATGTATTCATGTCCTCAATCCATTTCTGGTGTCCCTCTGGATGAAAAATGCCGCTTTTCGGATGAGGAACCCACCATGCCTTCTCTTTCTCTTTTTCATGCGCACAATAGTGTTCTGTCAGGCTGCTGCCGCCATGATATTTATCAGGGGTGTAAACAACTTTGTTAAGCTCCGCCGGAGCCTTTCCATGCGACCTGCGTTCCCTGAAAGTTATTATTATATAATTGTCAGATCATAACGGTGAACAACACTTTACTACAATCGCAAGTTCCTCAGGCAGCGAAGTTACAATACAAGTTTGTAATGTCGAGTTCTGGGATAGTTGGACCCTAGTTTCCTGAAGCAGAACTTATTCGAATTGAGCAGCGAGGAGGGTTTCAAGGTTGTTGGAGTTTGGTTCTTGACTCTAGCAGGAAACACGGAATAAAGGGCAACCACTGAGCCTGGTCATATTCGACCTATGGAGGAGAAGCCTCAACAGGCTAGCGAGGACATTTATTGAAATCTAAAATTGTTCTGCAGCTCGGATCCTCCGATAAAAGGAACGTAGTTTGGCAGCAGGAGAAGAATTGCGGTGGCTCAAGGAAGTCGAGATTATAGCAGGTTAGAAATTGACAACTTAGATAGCATAAAGACCAGAAATCATAAGAAACAGAATTCATTTATAAATTTGTGATCCCTGGTTAGGATAATTGTTACTGTGGATTTGGATTTGTCGTGGTTCATAGTCCTCACCTGTGAGGAACTGAAGTTGTTTGAATTAAGTTTCATATTGTGGCACTGGTTTTATATGTTATTGAGCAATATATTGCCAAATATTATTATGTTGTTGTTTATTCAAATTTTCTCTAGCTACCTTTGTTCACTGTATTACTAAAGACAGAGTAGCAATTATCAATTAAATTTTAACCATTGTAATAGAAAAGAAAGGTTGACTGTCAGGATATCTTAGGGCAAAATTACCCCAAAACACCACACAAAATGGTTACCCATTGGACTGTATTTCCCTGGAGTTTCGGTCACCAAACAAGACCCCCCTAAAAATTACTCCTTGTGATTGCCAAATTATAGCGAAATGAGATGAATCCTAGACTGTTTGAATGGATAGCTTGAGAAAATTTGTGACTGTCCTGTAGATGTCATAGTGAAGATTTGGATAGCTTCCCAAGTTCCCATCTTTTGGGACCGTGTTACAAAATTTTGAAGGCAAATATGGACATTTTTGTTTTGTTTAAAATGGCAGTATGAGATTAGAAAGAAGAGACAACCTCTTGATAGCCTCTAGCATCCAAGTCCTCCAAACCCTGAACAAAGGCAATACATCATGATTTGAAAGTGTTTCTCTTGTACATATCCTAACAACATTTGTGTGATACTCAGGGCATCAATGGTTGTGGATGCCCATGAATTATGATTTCTTATGATTGGAAGTCTGGGATAGAAGATTGCAAGTGTTAATTTCAGGAGAAAAAATCGCGTTGCATAGGAAACTTTTGACACTTCTACTGTTTCAATGACTCAATTACCAATTGGTGACGTTCGTGAAATATGCCAACGACCCGTGATGAAAGAAGGCCTAAAACAGGGAAGCATTACATCTTGAATAATAGCATTTGATTTTTGAATGAATCACTTTCTCATCCAGATTTGTAATCACAGGTTTGAGGCATCTTTGGTAAATGATAAAGCAACGAATATAGTCTAGTAATATGAATTTTTGGGTATCTTGGCAGCTTGTAGCTTTCATAGTAGCTAGTACAATCATATAATGATCAGGCCAACATTAAGCTTATGTCCAAGCCCTTGATAACAGCTTCTACAAGTTTCATTTTAGCCTAAAAATGATGATACATGTGGTAGACTTATGACATTGATATTGAGGTGGCCTAGGGCAGATTCTACAGCCAAATTGGACTAAAATTTCATGTTGTTATGTGAATTTTGCGGCAGATTTTGAAGAGCCCTAAGACCATGAGGTACCCTACTGTGAATTTTAGCAAGGTATTGTAAATTCGATGGCCTTCCATTGACTCCTGAACAGGGTTATTGTGGGTTGTTTTGTTGTGTTGTGGTTGTTTCTGTTGGGCAACCACATTAAAGTCGACAGGAATGTTGTTAGCTTACAGGGTTTAAGTCGGACTGTTTTGTTATGGTGGCACCGTTGCAGTTATGTAGTGGCAATTAGTTGAATTTTTCATGGACAACACGAGCATTGAGATCTTGGAAGTATTTATTGGTTGAGTCTACAAATATGTGCATGAGCTAAAACTATTCTAAGCTAACTTAGAATAGTTTTAGAATGGTTGGATGCCTTGACATGATTATCAATTGAATAGGTTTTTAGGCATTGATATGATATTCAAAGCCTTGACATGAGGCTGCAAAGGATATACAGTCTTCGGAGATGTTTGGAGGTACAAAGGATCAGGTTTAAGAGGAGTTGGAGGAGAGTTTCTTAAGTGTTTGGGTTGAAAAAAAGGTAACCCAGGTTTCTAGTAGACAACCTGTATTAGTAACTCAAGTAACATTGGTTATAAATGCATTACCAAAGTTAGTAACTAAATTCCTGAAGGGACTATCTGTGTTACCCTTTCCAGACTCAGTTTTTTAGATTCTTTGCACATCCGAGTGAATTCTAGAGGGATAAACTATGGTTTTTTCTCATGGTTTTGTATTGAAGGTTCGATTAACTTAAGCTACATATGGTCATACAGGATTTCGTTATCAGATCTTACAAATTTAGTGTTTGTCTGATTTCTAGTAGTAGCACGGTCACACGATTGCATGCCTGCCATAGACATGGCGGTGGTCTTAGCTCATCTATTTGTTTTTTCTTTTAACTTGTATTGCAGGGTATTAATTGATACACTTACTCCCTATACATCCACTACTTCACAGGGTTATTCTAGGTTCATGACAGGTTGTTATTTACCTTATCATCTCTGTTGGTGACATCGAATTCGAGAGGAACACACTCCGCTTTCAATATTACACAAGATTTCTTTCGGTTTGAGTTGGATTGTTGTGTTAGGGTGATTGGTTTATTTATGATCCAATTGCGCTACGATGGCTATTCTGGGTCTTGGTGTTTATTGATTTTTGTTGATAACATAGTTGCATGCTTCTTTAATTAGTTTGACTTGTTAGTATTCAGTTTGAGGAAGTCATTATTTAATTTATTAATGCATTGCTAGTTGCATTGACTATTACATGGGGTTATTACAAGTTTTAGTCATGTTGTCGTGTCGTGAATAACTGAAAGAAGCTATCTCGGATCAATTTTGCGGCCAAGTCAAGGGACTGTTCCAATTATTTGAGATGTGTAATTATTGGAAGTCTTAGCATTCCAAAAGAGTTTTAATAGACAATAGAACAATTTAAGCAATGCAAGATGGAACCTCCTTCACTATTGTATATGTAAAAGTCTTTTATTAACATAAATATTGATGATTTTGTCTTTTTGAAAATGAAATGTAAAAATAATGTATTGTGGTCAATTGAAATGTTTTTTTTTTTAAACCCTTCATCATGGAAGGGCGACATAAATATATGCCCTTCTAATTGAAATTAAGACCCGCCCTTCAAATTTGATCACTGGGGGTGATGTGTTCACAGGCGCCATTATCAAGTGCGAGGAGCTTCCTGTGCAACTATGCGCCTTCTCTATCTCATCGTCTGGTAATAGATGTGTGCTGGAGAAGGATGTAATGAATGACGGCACGTTGCAATTTCAATGCCAGGTATCTTTTTATTATTAAAAGCCTCACACTACACAGCTAGCATTGTAATTAATAGATATGTTTATATTGGCATTAATGATCATAGTGATGAGAGAGACTAACAATAATTGCGCATATATATATAGTCATCGGTTGTGATGGTGGAGAAAATGGTGGGATGGATCGAAAGCGAGGAGTGCATAAATGCGTGCGGGTTGGAACGGATGGCTGTGGGAATGGCAACCGATTATCTACACGAAGCAGAATTCAGTACGAAGTTGTGCTCCTCAGAGTGCCACAGCAATTGCCCAAACATCGTCGATCTGCATGTCAATCTCGCTGCAGGAGAAGGTCGGTCCCTCTGATCCTGTTTCTCCTCATCTCAACAATTCATTTATTTAAGTATTTAACTAACAGATTTGAGGCATGGTGTTGACAGGAATATCTTTATCGAGCCTGTGCGAATCTCAGAAAAACAGATCTCGCAATCTGGTCAAGAAATCGGAGCTCACTTTGACGAAATCAAAGTCAAGCATCCATCCCAAATCGAGTGGATCCCAGGATCGAATGGAAACCGCCACAAAACTGACTCGGAAGTTGCTGTCATTGGACTCCTATGCTTATTATCAGTAATTGTAAGCAGAGAGGTAGAGCTAAACATAGCTACTAGTCGGTCGAATTGACCGGAAAAAATCGAATATCCGGCAGTTCATCTCGGTTCTTGCGTTAATCCGCCAACGCCAATTCGAAGTTCTGTAATTCTGTCGAATTGACCGAAAACTTTGGAATATTCCGCGGTTCCATTTGGTTCTTGTATTATTAAGCCAATTCGAAATTCTGTATCGGATATTGTGTTCAAGGATCAATGCAGGGACTTACAGCAAATTCCCAATCTGAATTCTTATACCCGCAGTGGCCAGTGAATAAATCACAGTTTTTAGTTTGGGCATTACTACATGAAGGGCATTCTGATACATTTGACCAATTTTTTTTTATTTTTTTATAAATTTACTTTTTATTTGAGTTATTTTACATTAGATAAAATTGAGACAAAAATATTTGAAGACAAAATTTTATAGTTAAAACAAAAATAATTTGAAACAAAAATATTTTAAGACAATTTTATTTTTAAGACAAACAATTTAAGACAAAAATAGTTTGAGACAAAAATATTTTAAGACAAAACTTTATATTTAAGACAAAAACGGTTTGAGACAAAAATATTGTAAGACAAAAACAATTTAAGATGGAAATATTTTAATTCAAAACTTTATATTTAAGACAAAAACAATTTGAGACAAAAAATTTTAAGACAAAACTTTATATTTAAGACAATGACCACTTAAGACAATGACAATTAAGATGAAACTCATTTAAGACAATTAACAATTAAGACAACCATATCAATTTAAGACAATATTATCTAACACTTGCAAAATTGACTCTGATAATGCACCCTAAGTCTGTCAACTTGCAGGCTACTATTGTCTCGGGCCTATACCAAGGTTGTTATTTCACTTACCATTCATGTTATCTTATATAAAGACAACGATTTGTTGGGCTCTTTATTTTGGTGGGGTAGTCGTCTGTGAAGTACGTGTCAAATTTTCCAGGCAATATTTCTCGGATATCAATTCCTCTTCTATCCCTTCGATCTCTTTTGATACGATTAGATACAACCCGTCTATCGTTGACCCATAGCGAGTTCCTTTGAACAACTGAGTGCTAGCTAAAAATATCATAACCTTTAGTTTTTAAAGTCTATCTAAGCATCTTATTTGTTGTGATAAAATATGTCTATGGGACTGTTCAAGGCATTCATTTTCCCCAACAACTGTACCTCTATACGATGTATGATATCAATATGTACAAAAGCTATAGTATATCTGCTTCCTCTAATAGGAAATTGGGAAGTTGATACAAGTTTGTTTAGTTTGAAAAATTTGAAGCTAAGCTAAGTCTACCTCAACATCTTGTTTGTTGTCACAAACAAAATATGCCTATAGGTTTTTTCAAGAGATTCATTTGCTCCGACACTTGTCACACTCTGCATGTTGTATTATATCATCATGTACAAAAGCTACAAAATATTTTCTTCCTCTAAATAGGAGATAGGCAATTTCATACAAGTTTGGTTAGTCTGCAAAATTTGAGGTTAAGCTCCAACTTTAAAGTTATGTTCCTTAAATTACAACAACTAGTTTCCACTCTTCTCGATGTACATTGTGTTCCCTTGTTGAAGTTTTGGATATAGCCTCTAACTAAGAAGATTCCACGGACACTTAATTGAAAATAATTTCTCCCTCACCAGCAAATCATTGGCAGGTTGGTCTTCACACGTTCTAAAATAATCAGGTTGTCTTTACACTAGTTAAATATGGAAACATAGATATGAAATTTAATAGTTAGTCATAGAGGGATATGCCACATTTTGGATCTCCATGAATATGGGATCCTCAATCATTCTAGCTTTTCCATAAATACCAATGGACATGGACATGGGGTGATATCCTAACATTCCTTGGTCTCCATAGATGGTAGGATTCAAGTATGGGAAAATCATTGCTACCTTTTATCTCTATTTAGTAATAATACTAAATTAACAGGTTATGTAAATTTCATTTTCTCCCATGTAACATTTTATTTCTCTTGATTGAATTGATATTTACACTAGGCCCGAACTTCCTTTGCTGACAGTATTAGCACAAGTGGTGAGTTCCTTGTCCGAGACTTGAACACTAAGAAAGTCAAACTCCTATCTACTTTTTAGGTTTGGGTTGTGTTGCATTTCTTCTTTTTAGGCTTGGGTTGAGTCTCTAGCTAACAAAGTGGGAGTTGTTAATATTGTGGGAAGCGTCGTCGAAGATCTAAAAGATGGAAGTGAACAATTGAAAATGTAGTTTTCAACCTGGGAGATTCAGATATTGATGATGCTCATCTAGAGAAATTGCTCGTTGATGGAATACTTTATCCCTTCGAAGAGAAGGAGTCGACTAGTGATGATGCCAATGTGATGTTGAATGGATTTTCTGTTGTGGATTTGTGAATTCTTTAAGCTAGAGAGTCAAACCATACTATGTGGTACAAAAAGTGGAAACTAAATAACATAAGTCCAAAGGTTAGACAACATGTCCTTGTACCAGAGTAGTCTTGTGAAGATATATAATGATCTCAACCTTCTAGAGACCAATAATAAATACACACAAACACAATAAGAAGTGGCGCACAAACTTTGGTTTTAGTTTTCCACAAAACCATTCCCATGCACACAAACAAAAATTTTAGTTTTTCTCAAAACCTTTGCAAAGTTTTGATATGCAAACCTTCCCATGCAACCTGAGCTAAAATACATTGCATATTTAGGAATTATGGTGGACAGTATCTATCCATCAAATTTCTAAAATATTCCAAAATGTGCAATGAAGATCAAAATACAAAGACAAACTTAAGTTTTATTCAAAACCCTTACAATTATTTGATATGCGAGGCTGCATTTCTATCTTGGCCATTTTATGAAGCGCGTGAAGTTTAAAGTTGAGAGTATGTTCGATATTCAGACTTAGGTGCATATCAAATCCTTATTTTCATTAAGTTGTGCTAATTGTATATGCACTCACTACACCGTGTAATTAGTGTACATTGTTTAGTTGCACACATAAACCTCATTACACACAAATACACATATATCGTTACTCAAGAGCTATCATACTCCTCATTCACATTTTCATTATTATTGTAGGCCCACCTAGAATATGAAACATGGAAAATTGTGGTGTTTATGGGTCATTTCATTTGACGGGGTATTGCTTCTTTAGCCATGCTATGCATGTTGAATAAAGATACCTAGTTTTTCTTTTACTATTGCAAAATTGAAACATACCTAGTTTTACTCTTCAGAAAAATTGAAACATACCTGATTTTTCTTTTACTGTTGCAAAATTTTGATTTCATCTCACGGCTTCAATTTTATAGATTATAATAGGAGGTCATAATTTGAGTACTATACCTTGTGGTGTCCAGATGGTATAAAATAATTCAAAAACCCTTTGAGGAAGGTGATGAATGTGGCTTGAAATTAGTTCAAGATAACTTGAGTCCCTTGGAATTTGGAAGGAAAAAAGACAATACTACAAAGAGGGAAGGTATGAATGCAAAATTGGGCTTTCATCTGGCCTTTGATGTCCAGTCCCTTAGAGTGATTTCTAATATTTGTTCATGAATATTCAGACCCATTATTATTCTTCCTCCTACTGATGTACAAGTGATTGAGTGTGAATTTACTAAAGTTGAGAAAAAAATTTATACAGCTTTGTATAGAAGATCCAAGGCAAGCACTTCTCTGATCCATGGAAAGGAAATATAATAATAGTTTTGATTCATTTTTTGTTCTGATTTTGGCTTGACTTAAAAAATCTATGGTGTTTATTTCTATTTAGTGGTAGAGCATGATCAATTTGTTGAACTAGGCAAAGTTCTTCACAATTATGCATCTATCATGGAATTTATTTTGAGGTCGTGCCAATTGTGAATGTCCTTTTCTTGTCATGAGGTAAGTTCTACTTTATAGTGTCATTTGTAAAAAAAACTTATTTTCCTTTGTAAAATTATTTTTATTGAAAAACATTATTTTGAGCACTAAAGATCAAGAGTTTTTTTAATTTTCTTATGAGCAGTTATACGTTAGAATTTGTTCTAATTGCTAAGTTATCAACAGCTGGGGTGATACACAATGACAACAGCTAGGGTGATACACAACAATGTTCTAATTCGAATAATATGGCATGGAATTTTTTCTAATTTCTACTTTATTAACCACTGGTTTGATACACAACAATCATATGATATGTATAAGTAGGAAAGGCATTTTCTTCTAGGAAGCCAAATGTGTGTTAATGGAGATTCTAGTTATGTACCTTCAAAATCTTACATTGAAGAAGTGGTCAAAGAAATTACTAAAGGTGAAAGAGGAGAGTGACCAATTTGTCTCGAATGAGTTGACGATGCAGTCATGGATCATTCTGTACATCATATGTTTCATCAGTGCCTACTAGTATTGTCCAGGTAAATCCCCTTTGCGGACAGAGGCAATTCCTCTAGCTCTAGGGTGGGTCTAGCAACTACGGGAACATACTAACATCTACCTTCCTAGATTGTAAATGAAATTCAGAGCAAGGAAGATGTCCTATCTCGTTCTGATGCTATGTTGTCTTTTTCCGTTAAAGCTTCTTGATCTGTCGCTCTTCTCTAGCTTGATACACGCTGCTACTAATGTCCTGATTACCTATACAGACAGTCAAGACACCATGACAAGCGCAAAACCACAACAAACATAAAAACAATTACAAGCTATCTAACTGATCAAGGAATGCTAGAAATCTCATTATATATGTAAACAAGAATGAGAGATAAACATCCGATGCATTTTATTATGATAAATACAAGGGGAGTTTACAACCAAGCCTTGATGTTGAGGCTCTCCTTCGGCAGGTCTGTATCCAAGCATGTTTGCCACACCCTCATGAACAAAGTTCCAAGATCTCACTATGTTCTCAACACACACAAACAATCACACTCTGCACTATTCGCCCGAAGCTATGATTACTTCCTCTCTATGCTAAGTTTTTCAGCTCTCTGTTCCACTTGAATATGTTCAACTATTCATCCTTTCAACTAGCTCATCAATGGAAGATGGCTATATTTATAGAGGAGAGGAGGAGGTTAGGATCCCTACAATAGTGGAAGGGAGGCCTTATCCCTTGGGAGGTTTCCCCATAAGGTGGGAACAAGAGGCCAAAGGAGGAAGGCTGTGGTTATTCAGTTGAACCACTCCCTATGACTCATCCATGAAGTTGTTGTGATCGAAACTTCACCTCTATTTTTAAAACAAATTCCATAAACAGATTGGCGCGGGTGCTTAACTGGGACAGAGTGCCAACTGGCGCGGGCTCAGTGTTAATTTTCCCCATTGGCGCGAGGGCATAATGGGCTACCAACTCCAAGGAAAAAATAGGTGTTTTTAGTGGTCTACTCAGGAAATGGTCAACAGAAGGATTGTTGTCCTCATGCCAAGGGATGCAATGATGGTATTTGCAAGGCATGAAACTGCTTATTGGTCACAGGAATGACCCTCTAATGGGCAATATGGGGATTGCAGGGACAGTGACAAATTACTATGTAATAGATGCCCCGTAAATTATGAAGTCCGAACATGCGTGAGGGGTGAAATGCTTTATAAGTATGTGCAAGGAACTAGACGCTGTTGTCGGGAGACCTACAAATCAAGCACAGATACATATACATAACTGAAATCTCTGCTTAAAATACATGAATCCATGTTATAGTCGCAGCTATCCATCAAGAAAAGGATCATGTGCATGGATCCTTGGCATGGATGTAGCCATCCAAATGAAGGGATCATATGAAATAGATCCATGGTATGGGTGCAACCATCCGTATAGAGAGGATCAAAACAAGAGAACCCACGGTGTGGTCACAGCCATCCGTCTAAAAGATCATGTATATAATCATGGATGAATCATCACTCCTCGCAACCTGGACTTTTGTAATCGAAGCCCAGGGTCTTGCGCTCCATCACCACCCAATCAAAGTACAAATTCCAACATGTGAATAGATGTGTTGAAGTCGAACATGCTAGAAAATCACTTGATTGAGAGTGCAAGCTTATGTGATCCATAACATTTTAATTATAAATATTCCAGGAAATCACATAAGAAATTTAGGAACCGACGCATTTCGAACTACCAACTGTAGTTCATCATCAGGATAATGAAGATTGGCTGATCTGACATACGTATTTATACCAGGAAGAGAGAAGGAACGGTCAAAACCCAAGAAAAATTAAAAAGTTAAAAATGGTAAAAAATAAGATTAAAAATATAAAAATATAAAATAAACCAAAAATAAAATTAACCCAACTTTAAAAGTTAAAAACGGTCAACAATAAAAATAAAAATATAAATATAAAAAGAACCAAAAACATAACTACCCCATGGGGTAGTTATGCTTTTGGTTCTTTTTATATTTTTATTTTTATTTTTATTGTTGACCGTTTTTAACTTTTAAAGTTGGGTTAATTTTATTTTTGGTTTATTTTATATTTTTATATTTTTAATCTTATTTTTTACCATTTTTAACTTTTTAATTTTTCTTGGGTTTTGACCGTTCCTTCTCTCTTCCTGGTATAAATACGTATGTCAGATCAGCCAATCTTCATTATCCTAATGATGAACTATAGTTGGTAGTTCGAAACGCGTCGGTTCCTAAATTTCTTATGTGATTTCCCGGAATATTTTTAATTAAAATCACTTGATTACCGGTCAATGATGTGAACCGTTAACAAGTGCGAGAGAAACCTCTTATAATGTCAATGGCTCTCAAGGTACCACTAGTACAATCTACGAAACCTGAATAGTGAGCTGAAGTCGAACACTTGTAAAATCACCCAATCGAAGGCCAACGATGTGAACCTATCGTTGAATGCGAAGAACTTGCCATTAGGGCATGCAAGCTCTAAGGTACTAGAAAGGAGTCTCTAGATCAACTTCCCGGATAATGAGCTGAAGTCGACAGGAAATGATCCGTCGAAGGAGGGTCATAATGAATCCCATATCATCGACATGAAACAATGAAGGTAATATGAGTGTGAATCAAAACTAAAACAGAGGATCAGGGAATGTACAAACTGTAAAAAGGATTTTCTCTTTAACATATCGGCGACACGACTTCGGAATTTGGCAGCATTTGACTCAAATAGGATTAGAGGTCATGTTGACAAGATTTGTAATCAAATGAGAGGCAAACAGATTTCTCAAACCCATGGAGGCAAAGTGGCAGAGTGAACATATCCCAACCTGACGTGAACTACAGAAAAGTGTCATGTTCAAGAGTGACATACTGCCGACACAATTGATGAATAACTTCCATTTTCCCCCACCATTTCTGGCTAGTACCTCTTTATTTTTACACAAGCTTGAAGAGGATACCATATGCTTGTCATATAAGTTTGTCCTTCGGACAAATCCAACCTAGTACATTTTACGAGCCCTACGAAAGAGGAACTCGAGTAACGTCATTATGACAGAGTTTGATGTCATCAGTTTTTAATGAATCTGAAAAAGGAAGAACTCGACGTCTTTTCATGTTTAGAGAGTTTGAAAAGACAGTGGAAAATAAAACTCTAGCGGTCCCTTTTCGTAAATAGTCTCACAGATCCGAAAAGGTAGAAAACTTTGTATAAGAGAACCTCTTAGTCGCGATCGGCTAAGGTATTCCTTTTTCGTAAATAATCTATCCCAGCCCGAAAAAAGGGTAAACGTATACTGGGTAGATATCGCTTCGCAGCCATTTAATGAGTTCAAAATGACAAGTGTCTCGGCAATATTTTTAGTTTTAGAGAGTCAGAAAAGAGCTGAAAGGTGACTCCACCTGGAGGAACGAGTGGTATAAAGGGTAGCAACTAGTTCCGGTAATGGTGGAACTGCTCAGAACATGATAAAAGTCAAGAGGCTGGCTAACAAGACCACTCATTGCATCGGTTCCTCAGGAATGGGTAACACAATCAAGTGAAGGCGTATGATCAGCCAAGCAGATGGGGACGATGGAATGAGAGAACCAAGGCTCATCTGGAAAAAAAGGCTGATAAAATGGCAATCATGAGAGGTAAAATGGGAATGGTTTCATTTTTACACAAGCTTGAAATGAGGAAACTCTGCTTGAAGTTGGTTTCATTTTTACACAAGCTTGAAACAAAGATAAACTATGCTTGAAACCGGTTTCATTTTTACACAAGCTTGAAAGAGAAACAAACTATGCTTGAAAATTTTTTCATGTACCCAGCATGGTGACTCAATTCGAGGTACATGCCCCCCAAGCTTCAATGCATATGAAAGGCAGATGGAGTGAAGGTTAAAGTTACGAGATCAAGAGAAAGACTCGACTGGGATTTTACGAGATCTTATCAAAGACTCGAATTGAACAGGAAAGTGTTTCATTGTTTTAACGAGGTTGACACATTAAAATAACTATCCTCAGATGACCTTGTTTCATTTTTTAATGAGGTTGATACAGAAGACAAACTATCCTTAGAACACCTTGTTTCATTTTTTAACGAGCTTGACACAGGAAAATGAACTATGCTCCGACAGACCTTGTTTCATGGTTTAAGGAGCTTGACACAAGTAGATGAACCATGCTCTGCCAGACCTTGTTTCATGGTTTTAGGAGCTTGACACAAGTAGATGGACCATGCTCCAACAAACCTCATCATAATGAATAAGAAGTCATAGCTTCCAAGGGTTGCCCATCCGATGGAAGGAAAACATCTTGGAAGTTTGGACCCAATGCCCCCAGCACATGATGTACAACGGCACTATCACTGAATACAGGCACAGGACAGGTAGCCACATAATTGACATGCGGCAGGGATGACACAACCGGCGGATAAAGATCCGGCAGGGATGATGGTGGACTAGCAGCCATATTCGGACCAAATAATGCAAGCTGATCGATGGTCACGATCCAACCTTGGTGCAGAAAACACATCACATGAAAGAGGGAGGAGACAAGTGCTCCCATGGCATAAGTATAATCGCGGCCCAGGAGTAAATTAAAGTCCAACGGGCTAGCAAAAACAATAACATCCATATGGACAGTTTTCCCTCACAATGTAACAAGCAACTTCGGAAGGATCCCTAACGGTTGACTAGTTCTTCTGTTAAACGCCAACAGATTTTGATTAACAGGCATAAGCGGTGGAGAACCAAAAGCTTTCCAAGTAGTGGAAGAGATAATACTAACAGATGCGCCTTCATCTATAATGGTGTTGGGTACGGCCAGATCAAATGTATGTACTGTTATCTCAAAAGGCACATAAGACAGAAGGCAGTATCCTGCAAATCGACTCCAATCGAAGGAAGCGACCAAACTACTTGGAGGGAGTACCATTGGACTGAGATGGTTTTCCCTCGGTGTTACTGGAGCAAGAGGAGCATCTTCCTCAATCTCCATCTTAGGATTAGGGAAAGAAACTTCTTGAACTACAGGGATGGAAGAATCTTTCTCCAAATCTGAAGAATATGATGAAACAAGAAGAACACGAGGGATGTGAGATCCACTCCCAACGGAAAAGACTTGGTGCACCGCAGACGGGGCTAGCTCAACCGATCCCACGACTAATGGTTGGTCAGGGATGGATTCATGATGGTGAATTTCCAGGGGAGCAGGATTAATCAAGGATGGCTATTGACTAATTATTAAATCAACTGGTGAAGGACTCAAAGAAAGTTGTTTGTAACCAGCTAGAAGGCATGATACAGAAACAGTCGAGCTGTCAAAAACTATTTTGGCTTCATCCATATATGGACAAAGGTGAATGGCATGATGCACTTTACACAACTTACAAGGATTGGTGAGCTTACGCTGAATCTTAGGAGCTTTACTAGCACTAGCTAAAGATATGCCCCCAACCTGACTCCCAGAAGCCAAAGGCAACGACGAACGACTGTTGGACCATACTTTGAGCACCTTGGGAATGCTAAGGAAATCTTGAAGATGATGGTTTCCTTGGCACAACATGCAAGGGAACTTAACTTTGTGCGGAGGGTTGGATGGTTTATCAATGGAAGGCTTCTTAGGAGCAAAAACTGTAGCATTAGCCTCTCACTTATCTAACTTCTTCTTCTTCGTCTTCTTATTCTTCTTCTTAGCCACCTGGTTACTAGAATCCAAACTTTCACCAGGCGAAGTAGGAGAAGAGGACGAAGAAACAGGAGAAGAAGGGGAGAGGTCCACTTTAGAATCAACATGATGCTGTTCAGGTGGAGGAGATGGTTGTACGGTGGGCAGAACACTCGAGGCCACAGAGGTCGAGAATAACCAAACAGGCAACCCAACAGTTAACCCAGGAAGGGACAATGTTGCCATATAAGGAGCACAAACATTCCCAAAAGTAGGAAAAGGAACAGGAATCCCTTTGGAGGGGATTCTTTGGTTCGTAAACTTCGGAAAATTTTCCATCAGAAGTGACCTTGAAATAAAACACTAAGGACAAAAATTCTAACCAAGAATATTTCGTGGGCAATTAATTTTTAAGACACTGAAACCAGACCCTGTTGTTTCATATTTTAAGAGTTAAGAAACAAGCAAAAGGTGACTCTATTGCTTTCAAGTTGGACACGAGCTTCAAAGGACAAGATCTCGATGATATTTTCAGTTAAAAGAGTCAGTAAAGATCAAAGTGATTGCTTTGGTAATATAGGTAAATGGGTATACCAGATATCCGTGAACTGCCATATACACCTTGGTAAAAATGAAAGAGAAATCAACCAAGGAATTAACGTACGTGCAGGTAATATCTCCAAATGCTGTGTCTGGTGTATCACGAGTAAAAGGCGACAGACTCGGCTTCCTATAGATAAATGATTACAACCTAGAGGGGTCTCCCTTTATATACTCGACAGTACGGGGAGCACAAGTCTGTACTAGCGCTGTCTGAAGCCAGATGGTGAGTGACAGCTGCTAGGTTTAAAGACGTCGGAACACGTCTCTAGCCTAGACCACTAAAAATGTTTCGTTAGGTTTCAATGCTTCCTTAGATTAATTCAATAAATTTTAAAGTTGATCTTGAATTATGTCTTGGTTTCAAGGCCCTATCGAATGGCGTCTGACAATATCCTATATGCAGCTATATGAGAAAATAAATCTTTCAATTCGATGAATGCTGTCTAGTTAAGGGAAGAGTTTCACACAATGATGCAATAAACAAAAACATTGCAAATGAAATTTTCCAAACTAGATGACTTTTCACTATTCAAAAGTAATCTAAAACATTCAATGATGTGAATTATGCAATGTAGTCTATGCAAAATCCTCCGTTTTGAAAACTATGCAATTGTAATCTATGCACAATTTCCTTTTTCATTTGAAATGATAAGAATGCACTCAATGCGTTTTTCGATGAAATGATAATCTACTTAATGCATGCTTTTAATGAAAGAGAATGCACTCAATGCGATTTTTAGCTTTCAGTCATTAAACAATGTAATCTAAGTTCAATGATCAATCTCAAAAAATACTCTTCAATGCAACGTGATCTAATGCATTTTAATGAAAAGCAAGCTCTAAGACGAAAACTAAATGAACGCAAATTTTCTTAATGAAGGATGAATGCAGAAGAGATGTAAACAAACACTAAGAATGCAATCGTTGTTTTAAACATTTTATAATGAAATTCCTCAAAAGGCTACAAGACATATGAGGTCAAACACAAAAAGGAGTTCCAAAGCATGAGCTCAAAGCAAGGCATTCATTCCCTTTTACATCAAGCAATCAAAGAAAGAAGAATTTTCAGTTGAACAATGAGCAACGTAATCTATACTCACAAGTGAAAAATTAAAGGGGAGAACGTGTATATCATAAGGAGAAATATACCGAAAGGGAAAGACACACTGGTGAAGGATTTAGGGAAAAAACCTCAATTTTTCATACACCCTGAAATTGGCACGACTTTGGTGGGTGAAACTAGTGCCAACTAGCACGACTTGCTCACTGACAACTAGTGCCAATGGCCAATTGGCACGAGTTGCTAAATGAAAACTAGCACCAATCAGTGCGGCTGTCAGAAAAATACAAGTGCCAATGCCTGAACAGAAAAAAACAAAGAATTTCTCCCAACCAAGACCAGACTCACCACTTCAAGCAAAAACTAAAAGATCATAATCGATGAAAAACATAGGAAAAAACAGGGAAACGGTCGTTAGACTAAATCTTTCAAATGAGTAAGACCTCAAAGAGTGACAAACTCAAAGGAAACTCCCCAGCGGAGTCGCCAATTTGTTTTCCAGGTAAATCCCTTCTACGGAAAGAGACGATCCCTCTAGCCCTAGGGTGGGTCTAGCAACTACGCGAACATACTAACATCTACCTTCCTAGATTGTAAATTATATTCAGAGCATGGAATATGTCCTACCTCATTTTGATGCTATGTTGTCGTCTTCCGTTGAAGCTTCTTGATCTGTCGCTCCTCTCTAGCTCGATACATGCTACTACCAACATCCTGATTACCTGTACAGACAGTAAAGACACCACGACAAACATAAAAAAAATCACAACCTATCTAACTGATCAAGGAATGCTAGAAATCTCATTATAGATGTAAACAAGAATGGAAGATAAACATCAGATGCATTTTATTATTATAAAGACAAGGGGAGTTTACAACCAAGCCTTGATGTTGAGGCTCTCCTTCGGCAAGTCTGTATCCAAGAACATTTGCCACACCCTCATGAACAAAGGTCCAAGATCTCACTATGTTCTCAACACACACAAACAATCACACTCTGCACTATTCTCCCAAAGATATGATTGCTTCCTCTCTATGCTAAATTTTTTAGCTATCTGTTCCACTAGAATATGTTCAACTATTCATCGTTTCAGCCAGCTCATCAATGGAAGATGGCTATATTTATAGAGGAGAGGAGGAGGTTGGGATCCCTACAATAGTGTAAGGGAGGCCTTATCCCTTAAGAGGTTTCCCCATAAGGTGGAAAAAAGAGGCCAAAGGAGGAAGGCCATGGTTATTCAGTCGAACCACTCCCTATGACTCATCCACGAAGTTGTTGTGATCGAAACTTCACCTCTATTTTTAAAAAAATTTCCATAAACAGATTGGCACAGGTGCTTAACTGGGACATAGCGCCAACTAGATTGGGCTCAGTGTTAATTTTCCTCATTGGCGCGAGGGCATACCGGGCTACCAGTGCCAAGGCAAAAACAAGTGTTTTTAGTGGTTTGCTCAGGAAATGGTCAACAGAAGGATTGTTATCCTCATGGCAAGGGATGCAATGATGGTATTTGCAAGGCATGAAACTACTTATTGGTCATAGAAATGACCCTCCAATGGGCGAGATGGGGATTGCAGAGACAATGACAAATTACTGTCTAACAACTAGCAAGACGATGTAGTTCTTTGGGTAGTGGTTGTATTGCTTGTGCTAACTTTAGTTAATTTTCTTTGTATGAATAGATTAATTTGTTTGTAGATTATTGTTTATTATTAGATTTTTGTGCAATTCAAGCTGCAAGGGTGTCAGAGTGAGCTAAATCCATTGAGTTATTTGAAGAAAAAAAAATAGTTTATTTTTTCCTAAAAAAAACTTTACCTCAATTTAATTTATAGGAGTAATGGAAGCTTCTAGCAATGCATAGGAGATAAGATGTACAATAGAACAAATAAGGATGCTAATGCTATGTAAGTTTACAAGTTCCAAGGATTTTCTTTATTGGAACTCTAACACCCCCCTCCCCATAAGTGAAATTTAGGGAGGAAATAAAGACAAAAAGCAAAGAATGGGTCTTCGCAAGGATATTTTAAAAATGGGCTTATTGTTATCAATGCTAATTTACAGTTAATTGCACTGGTGCATTTTAGTTACTGTGCACCGGTGCATTTTTATTAACTAGCGCACTGGTGCGGTTAGTTAACAAATTTACCGAATATCTGGAAATTAAAAAAGTGCAACTTTATTTTTTAAAAGTGAAAAAAAATTGTAAATTGAAAAATGGGTGGAAAATTATTTTCGGAAATCTAATTATATAAATTATTCTTTAAATAGTAAAATCTATTCATTTTTCCATTATTTTTGCAAAAAATTTCAGGGAGGGATTTGCACGAGAGACTTTCCTGGAGCAAGAGAGCATTGTGGAGCAGCAAAATACTTTCAAACAACAACACTATTCAGAGAAATAGAATTTGAAACATCTAGTGATTCGCACAAAAACCCTGCAGTATAGTAAAATTGTTAAATTTTACTGTAATAATTATTGTTTTTACAGTTTCTGTTGGATTTAATACATGCATAGTAAAAAATTTAAATTTTACTATGCATTTTCAGAAGAAAAAAAAAGAAAAAAAAAGAAAAGAAAAAAAAAACAAACAAAAAAAACAAAAAAATGCATTCTTAAGTTAAACCCTTCTTCTTGTTTTTGTGACTTCACAATTAGGGCTTTTCATTTTAGATTTAAAGGGTTTGTATTTCTATATATATAGGTGTATGACATCTAACCCATGGGACCACTTGTAGAGTCAGATCCCAATTTATGTTGGTCCTTGCACGATTTTTTAAAAAACATATTTTTTAAATCAGTGTGCCCTATTTAAAATAGCACACTAGTGCACTATTGTAGTATACCGCACCGAGCATGTACTAACAAAAAAACATGATTTGATAAAATCAGTTTTTTATTAGTTTATGTTTTTGCTAATCAATGCACCCGTTAATGTATAACGCACCGGGTATCCTTGTTGACAAAAAGAACAATACGGTGTTTCTATTGTATTAGTGGTGCGTTTATAAGAACCTACTGCACCGCCTTCGATGCGTACTTTTTAAAAGGCGCACCGTTTTCTTAATTTTTTTTTATTTTTTTACCTGCAAAGTATAGGTTTTATTTGTAAAATATACTAACGAATGGTATGGTATAGGTTTCATATTGATAAAGAAATGGCTGACAAGAGTTCAAGTAACAAAAATAATAATAGCATATCGAGAAAAGAAAAAAAGGCAAGTTCTTTGAAAATTCTTTACAAAAATTATTATTTTTGAACTATATGTAAGTTTAACTAATATTTATTGTTTACTGTGTATCATGCAAAGCCACAAAATGAAGAAGCTCGATAAGATTATTTATGATCTAAGACCATAAGAGCCTAAAATATTGATGGAAAAATTTCAAAAGGGTGAATTACGTGAATGAAAAAATACTATTGATCCAATATGAGTTTCTTTTTTGAATTTTCATTAATAATATACTTAAAAATATTAGATAACATGTTTCAAACAATCTATTAATTCACATATGCTTAATGTTATACAGGGACCAACAACAAATAAAATGAATGTTGTTCTAAGAAAAGAAAAAAAATAGAACATGCAAATGTAAATGAATTTCTCCTTAGCTCATTTGGAGTGGAGGTGGAGGTTAACGAAAGGAGGGAGGGGGATTTACAAAACTTTGAGGGATCTAGTGGAACAAATGTATAGATTTTCTTTCCACTTACAATAAAAAAAGCAATCCAATGATTCCAAGCACCAAATTTTATTTAAACTACAGAATGAGTTTCTAGAGAATTGGTCAATGAGACATGTGATACTTTTAATAGCAAAAACGTACAACAACAAGAAAAATGAATGAAAAAGTAATATTCTTTTAAATGTGTTTATATATATATATATATATATATATATATATATATATATATATATATATATATTACTAGAAAGCAATAATTTATAAATATCACTTTTGTTATATTTACTTTTCATATATCAATATAAAAATTAAATAGTTTATTATCATGTTACATTTTAGGGAAGATTATGAAAATCTCAAAGGATGAACAAGCTTATATCATAAATATGCTAGTAGGAATGTCCAAAAAGGTGTACAAGGATCCATCACAACTGTCAACAACAACATGCTTCAAATGTAATATGTAATCATTGAATTTTTCAATTAGGTATAATAAATAAACAATTTATCAGTAAATATTAATTTTCAAGTATTTTCTTGCAAAAAATAAAATAAAATGGAACCTATTCAACACATAAAACAAGACGACAAGGAAGAAAAGGGTTGATATCTATGTTTGTGAGTAATTGTTACTTCCTTATAACAACTTAATTAGATTTCATTTTTGTATATTTTAAGTTGTTTTCCAACAATCATCATTGAATGGTAGTTGTTAACATACAAAAAAGAACCATCAGAAGAATTGATTGACATTGGGTTAAATATGGGTTGTCAGTATATGTTGGCATATCAAAAATTAATTGTGGAATTTGTAAGAATCTATCTTGTTTTACTTAGCTCCGTCTATAATTAATAGAACAAATATATATATATATATATGATTTGTTAGGGGTATAAAAATTCCAGGAAACAAAGTATGGAACTGCGCCAACAAATGAATTGTTGAAAGATGGCATGAAATTTCGTTTTGAAATAATGTGTATAGTTCATGAGTCAATTCTTTCTATGGTACATTTATTTTCGATTTACATTGATGTATATTATTTAATGTTGCAATTTTCATTATTTTGACCAATGTATATACACTTATTACACTTTTATTTTATGTTTGTAGATGGAACTTGAAGAAGAAGAAAACAATCAACATAGTGAATAACAAATTCCTCCAAATAACCCAAGTCATTGAAGTAGCTCAAGCAGTGATAGCAGTTCCAGCAAAGAATGATGATCAATATGTTTGGATATCAAGGCAAGGGGTTGTATTTTTTGAAATATTTTTCTATGAAATCAGGCATTTTGTTTCATGTAATGGACATAGTGTCCCAATTGAAAGACAAAGGGATACAAATAACTGTCCCATTTTGTATAAAAAAGGATGTCTTATTCATATATATATAATAAAATACATTATAATTTATTCTATTGTATTCTACATTGTTGATGTGAAATGTTAGACCATTAATTAAATATATGGATGATTAAATATTATAATGAAGAGATGTGAAATATAATGATATGATATAGCAAATTAATCCAAACATCACATTCAAATTCACTAATAAAAATTTAATTGATATGAATACTATTATAAGGTATGTGTCGATTTTTGATGAATAATGAATTTTTAAAAAATCATAATAATTGCACTATCACAGGTCAATGTTTCTAAAAAATACAAAATGAATATCGGTGCTTGTTAGTTACTGTGCATCGGTGCTTTGTTATGATAAAGTGCACTGGTGCATTTCTATGACCTATGGGCACAGCACAAATACCAATACCAATTAGAATGCCCATTGTGCTTTATCAATGACTACCACCATGGCGGTCCGATAGGCGTTGGAAGCACCGGGACAATTTTCCTTTAATGCATCGGTGTGTTTTTATAACTTAACATCCCGCTGCATTTTAGCACCTAGACGACCCAGTGTGGTTTTACACGTTAACGGCCTGGTGCGTCTTGCTGGGTGATACACATGAGGAAGTTTCTAAGCACCTCGGGGCGTCCAAAATTTGTTTTCCATCCTGATGCTTGGTGTTGTTACAGTACCGTTGCGTACATGGTAAAACGCATTGGTGTGTTCACACCTAATGCATGCACTGATGAGAAAAACATTTGTAACAACCTCCGACCACCCATTTTTTTTAGTTGTGTTGAAATTTCATTAGAAGCTCTGCCAAAACCTCTGTTACCGAAAACGGATGTTGTAGAATTTTATTTTTTCGACAATTTTGGCTAATTTTATAACACTAAAAACCTCCTTTATATCCTCCGCTAGAGGGTATTTTCCTTTTAGGTGGTAGTTACATGAGAGGCTCAGTGGCATAGTGTTGTTTTTATCATTGTTAAATAAAGAGTATTTTGGATTATTATGGGAAAAGATGGTCGTTTATTACAATTAACTAGGGATGGTGGATTTTATTTGGAGTACAAGTCCATTTTAGCATTCACATTGGCTGGGGTGTGATATGTTGTTGGGCAGTTGGATCAAAGAGACCGTGGTTGTTGAATTCCATCGAAGCACAACTCCTTTTTAAAACCATTTGTTAGTGGGAATCCGATGCAAGTGTGGGCCATAAGATATAAAGAAGTTTTGGCCATTGGATTTGGAAGGGATTATGGCATAATAAAATATGGAAAGTGGTACATTCAATAACATGATGAAATTAATTTAATACCAAAGCACACAATGTAGTGTAAATATGATGTGATGTGAACATTAAAAATCAAGTATTCACCACCGATAATGTTATTAGTTTATCAATTCTTTTTTTCTTATATTATGCAGTCCTAGATTTTTAGATTCAAGGGAATGAGCTTTTGATCTCTGGTTTGATCTCAGAGTGAATGTAGAAGCATGCCATTTCAGTCTCTAGGAAACATGTGAGCTTTCCAAAGCCTTACTGTATTACGTTGATAGTAGCCCATAAAGTTTATGGATTTATAAGGGTTATTGAACACGACAATGTTGTTTTTATGAGTGGGCTTGAATAAATTTGTGACACCCACATATAGAACATTTACATACATGTAGTTATAGATTAATGGTGAATCATATTTCTTATATAGTTATATGTTAAACATTGGTTTCCTCATAGCTACATTGTTGTTTGTTTATTTCGATCGTGATATGGTTGTTCTTTTAGCTAGTCATTATGATCTATCAACTTCACATATTGTTCATCCTAGAGATGGATGTATTTTCTTGGAAGTGTCTAAGGAAACTATGGTGAAAATGTTGAGGTTACCTATGAAAGCAAGGAATATTAGTGATAAGGAATTGAACAAGGAATTTATAACTTGGGTTGAAGATAAAAAAATTAAACTTTTTACAAAGACTAGTTGAAAACATGAAGTAGTAAAAATTGAATTACCATTTCGATAGTAAGGTACTAAAGGGTGAATTCATGAATATGGGTTACACTTTTGGGCCAAATATGGCCATGAAATTTCAAAATTTTACTATTTTATCGAATTGAAACCCTCAAAATTCATATAAGCATTGTGAATTTTTAGTTGGAGTAAAAAGTAATCAAATTGTGGAGAATTATGTTGTTGTCCTAATGATATTTTTTGCAAAATGTTTTAGTGTTGTATAATATGTAAAATTACCATTAAATGAAATTCTTATCATTGGAAATTTTCACACATCTTAAGAGGTATGTGTGTGTTCAAGTAGCATAACTTATTCTAAAATGTGTATTTTTAATATATATATATATATATATATATATATATATATATATATATATATGAGCATTATTTACACACAGAGAGCTAAGTTTTTCATTTTTCATTTTAGTTTTTTTATGCAAAATTATATTTTTTATTATTTTTTGAAGTTGGCGAAATAATATTTCAATTAAATTTTGCACGCACATGTTCACGTAAGGTTTTTTTCAATTATTTAAATAAATTTAAAAATCAAGACTATCCCTTTGGAGATGACTCAAAAATGAAAAGAGTGGTATTTTTTGAATTTTTTTCGTTGTGTATATTTTATGATATTGATTTTTTATTCAACCTCTTTAAAATTGTTCAAAAAAATTTCAAGCATTATGTTGAAAAGAAATTAGACGACAAATATCATATGAATTTGAAAATATCAAACTCATATGCCATTAGATATATGATTCCTTCATGAATCCAACGTGATAAACTCCTCCCACCTAAGGAGAATTTTTTCCATAAGTCAGATGGAGTACAAAATGGTGTTGCAGGAAATTTTGCAGAAGGGGTGTTGAAATTGTGGATTTTAAAATTTCAGAGGCTCGATCAAGCACTTAAATTTCAAATTCAAATTTAGCTCAATATAGGGTTTTTTAAACCCTCAATCGATCCATTTACATAGTTAATAGGCGCTTGATAGAGCTATATGGCTCGATTAAGCCTCTATAAAAAAATTTGTGAATCCCATAATTGATATTTTAGAATAAATAAATATCCAACATTTAATCAATAAAAAATTTAACGAAGTTGATATGATATTACTTTACTAAAAATGAAAATTTAATTGGATCTAGGTTATGAACAACTGACTCAAATTATGTATAAAGCATCCAACAAGTTGCTGAGCTCTCATCTAAAAACAATATTTATTTTTTCAAGGACGTGTGGCATAGATTCCCCAGAAAGGGCCTATATAATCATAACTTTGGCTTCCACTCCTCCAAACCTGGAATTAAAAACTAGTTATGCATATAATGGATAATCTCTCTCTCATATATTTTCTCTCACTAAATTGATATAAATTTTTTTATTAAGGTGAGCGTTGCAATATTTTATTTAATTATGAACACTAAAATATGTTTTCACTCAAAACGTATTAGAGGAAATTTGATTTTAAAAAATTAACATTAAATTTCCATGTAATAATATGGAAACCAATCAAAATTTTTTAAAATTAAAAGATTTACAAGTACCTAATATGACATGGAAAATTTAAATGATCTAATTTGCGTAAAGGTGATTTTTTTTAATTATATGATTTACCTAGCTTAGGTGTAAATGGTTCCCAAGTGACCTAAAACTATATTAAATATTAAAAAAAAAATTAATATCTTCATCTATATAAATTAAAATATCGAGAATATTTTTAACGAATAGTAAATCATAGGTTGAGTGTGTTTTCTATTGATCTTGCACCGAATCATGTTACAAGCTCTACTAGTGGTAGAGCTTGATTGAAATGTGATCAATTTCAAGGTTGTGACATGTTAGCTAATGACTGTTAATCAATTTATCAACATATGGCTTTGGTTCAAATTCTTCCCGTAGTGCTCAAAAAATCAATTTTCATCCAGTCAAACTTTTACAAAGAGGATTGTTTTAAAGTGGATTAAAATTTTGAACACCTTTATTCAATTTGCAGTTTTGAAATCAGAATGAAAATAATAATAAAAATAAAATCTGTGGGATTTGACACGAAAATCAAGGGAGGTTTCTAGGTTATTTCAGGGTCCTTCCCAAGGTTTCTGCTTTGCTGAACTTCCCAAATTTTAACATTGTAAACTATAAAATGAGAATTGTAAACTCAAAATAGGAACTCTATAAAAAAAACTGAAAAAAAAAAGAAACATGAAAACCACCATGAAAACTAAAATTGTTGATGTTGGAATAACATTTTTTTTTCAAGGTAAATTTTTAAGATTTTTAAAAATGAAAGTAAAAGGAAATAATGATTATAAAAAACCTCAATTTTTCAACATATTTCAACCATTGCTTTATGGAAAAAATTTATGACTAGAAAAAATTTCAAAATTAACACTTGAATGAAAAATTTATTATACCAAGAGTAATTTCTTTTTTAAATGCTAAAAGTAAAGCGATTTTAAAATCTTAGACTAAAACAGCTTGACACATTGCAATAAAAAATTAAAAATAAACTATTAAATTGACATGCAATGTGGGTGAGCTCAACCCCATTGTAATGAAAAATTATAGACCGACCATGAAATTGACACACTGTGGCGGCGAACTCGATTCATTATAATGAAAATTTTATAATCAACTATCAAATTGACACATAATGTGATCAGATTACTAGTTGATAATCAACACAAACCATGTAAAAAATAATAATAATAAATAATAAATCAATGAAAATGAAAATACAAAAGAAAACAAAAATTAAAACATTGCAAAAAAAAAAAACACAATTTTTTTTAAAAATAATAAAAATATATAAAAATATATAAAAAAACATAAAAAATTGAAAATCATGACCAAAAAAATATCAAGCATATATATATATATATATATATATGAAACATAAAAATTGTAAAAAAACTAAATTAACTTATAAAACAAAAAATACAAAAATAAAAAATAAATATAAAAAATATAAAAATATATATATAAAAATATAAAAAATAATTAAATAAATAAGAAAACATGAAATTTTTTTTTAGAAAAACATGAAAAAAATTAACCAAAAAAAATAATAATAATACAGATGATAAAAAAATAAAATATAAAAAACATTAAAAAAAAATTATGAATTGAAGAAAAAAAGCATTCAAAAAACATGTTAAAGCCAATTAAAAAATCAATAAAAATAATTTACAAAATAAAATAAAATAAAATAAACATTAAAAAAAAAATAGAAATAAATCGAAAAAAAAAAACCATTTCAAAAGATGAAAATGTTGAAAAAAAAAATTGAGGCGCTACAGGCCCTAGCCTACTTCTTTGATGGCCCATGGGCCTTGGGTGGGGAGGGAAGGAAATCCGATTTCAAGGATTATATTTCCTTCCCTCCGTGCCTAGGGCCCATGCAGCCACTGGGCTAGGTGGGGAGGAGGAGTTGCATGCAACTCCTCTTGCTTGCCCAACCCAATCACCGCATGAGTCGTACGCGGTGAGGGAAGGAGATTCCTTGAATTAGATCACCTTCAATAATTGCCCAAGGTTGTGGCGCCATTGTGATAGGGATTGGAGGAGGAGTTGCCTGTGGGACCACTAGGCTCGATAAGGAGGGGAGACTATATGATTTCGGGAATCGCCCTCACTCCCTTCCCAAGGCATGTGGGGCTATTTGGATGGACGAGGAGGAGTTGTCTGTAACTCCTCCTCCCCACCTAGCCCAATGACTCCACGGGCCTTGGGCAGGGCAAGGGAGATTCTTGGAATCAACCTTCCCCCACCCAAGGCCCATGGGGCCTTAATTTGTTTTTTCTTTTTGTAATTTTTTTTTATTTCTTATTTTTTAATTTTTTTTTATTAATTTCTTTTTATATATATATATATATATATATATATATATATATATATATTTCTTATTGTTCAAAAAATTTATTTTAATTCTTTTACTTTTTTAATCTTTCTATTTTTTAGTGTCTTATTTTCTAATGTTATTTAATCTTTTTATTTTTATTTTAATGTTTTTTTTTTTAAATTTAATTATACTTTTTTCAAATCTCACTAACACTACCGGTTGAGAATGGTTTGCATCAGCAAAACAACCCACGATCAAATCTCACGAGGTGAAAATGTCAAATATTAGGCAAGTCTGAGTAAAAAAAGTATTCTTCATGCGTACAAGATATTCATGTCATGAAATTCCTTATACAAAGTATTCATGTCATGAAATTCCTCATAACGCACTCACAGTACTCATTGCACTTGGGGAAAGTATAACAACTTACCATCTAAGGGCATTACCCATACCAAGGCTCCCACGGTTTGGAATCTTTAACCTACAAAATAGAATCCAAAAAGAGGCCCTAGAAATGCTTTTGTAATAACATAAATATTAAAGAACGATCAAAGAACCTCTAGTTGAAACAAATATAGAGAAATATTCCAGCAAGAATTGCAATACAACAAAGTTTTCTAGGCCTATGCTAAGAATTTCCTCGCAGAACACACCACAAACGAGTGGCATATTGTGGAAAAAATGATACAAGTGGAACTTATAAGAAAAATGAAACAAGTGGCACTCATAAGTAAAATATGTAATCCATGGAGTTCGTTTTTATATTTGTAACTACCTGTGTTTCTTCCAATTACTTTTAGAAGGTCATTATATGTTTTTATATTTATGACTAGGTGTATCCCTTTCAATTCATTAAAAACTAATTAGAGGACCGCTCAACCTTTAATTTAAGAAATTAAGAAATTATGAATAAAACTATTTTTGGACTACTTGTCATTCCTACAAATTTGTTGTGTGTATATGGTGAATTTTACATTTACAACATGTCTTAGGCATTATATGGGAAACATGTTAGGTTTTCTTCATCCCGGGAGAGAATTAATAGACATTTTTTAAATCATCAAGTAGATTGCATGTGTGTGCTAAATTTTCAAATGGTGAGATTTCAGTATTCAAGCCCTCTTTCTGATTCAAAATATAACAGAAACAACAATTGAATCAGAAACAACAAATAGTCACTAATTTAGAATCATTGAACGAAGCGAGCAGAAAGATGATGCTCTTCACTTGTATGGAGAGACGATTTTCTTAGACACTCGAGAGACCATTTTCTTAGACATGTGAATTTTTTAGAGAATTATTTGGTTATAGGTTTTTTCTTGTAGGTTGGAGAATCTAATTCTAATCACTTGCTAACTGTTATAACATTTTATCTAAATGTCAGTCTAGTTTCGTTGATTTATAGTTCAGTCTTATTGCAATCATTTATTACTGATGTCTCCAATGTAATGTTATCTAACTATTTCGTAATATTGATAATAGCAACATCAGAAGGAATGTAATGTTATTTAACTGTTTTGGAATATTGAGAAGAGAAACATAAGAGGGAGGTTGCATAAGACTCCAAAAAGAATAGCATTTCCACACATTTTTCACTATGGTATCAAACGGAGGTTGCATAAAACTCCAAAGAGAGTAACATTTTTTTTTTTAACACAAGATAGAATGATAAGAGTAGAACAATTGAAAATGCAAATCGTGGAGAAGTTGTTGCAAGCAAGCCAATTTTTAAAAAACAAAAAAAATTAAGTAACTAGCGCACTCACTGTCTCTGCTTAAGTGTGAGGACAATTGATTCAACTGTGTGCCAAAAATTTAGTTCAATCTGCAACGTCTTGCGACAACAAAATTCATTGGAGGAAATTTTTTTGCATGATCCAGGCACAAACGACACACCAAGAAGAGGAAGCACGACAAAAGAAAAGTCAAACAAGTTCATTCATGAATTCCTTTCCAAGTCTGAAAATTCTTTAGTAAATTTGAAGAGAGGCGTGATAAAGGCTAAAAATCCATCATGTAACAAGAGAGTGTGATCACAAAGTTTAAGAATTCCGCAACGGATTCGGAGCACCAATTGCTTGAAATGTCAAAGGTACATGGCCAAAAGCATATCAGTTAGTTTTTTAATTTTTCTTGGATGAACGATTGTACAGGTTTTAAAAAGGTTTAGTATTCTATCAAAATCTCTTTAAAATCCTTTGGAATTTTTCAAAAGTGTTTATTAAAATATTTCATAAGAGGAATTATGATCCTCTTATGATTTGTTTAAAAAATATTTTTATTTAAATATCAAAAGGTTTTTCCAAAGGGTTTCTCATTAAAAGGTTTTCTTAGAGGTCTCACGATCTATTTAAAAATGGTTTTTTTTTTCTTTTTTTTTATGTAAAGATTAAAAGGGTTTGTACAAAATTTTCCTTTGTGGGGAATCTTTAGAATGCTTTCATTTCTTTCGCGAGAGGATAAAGTAAAGTGTTTGGTCCCACTTTCCATCTGGATAAAGATTGTATAAAGGTGAATTTTGCCACTCTACATCACAACCATAACCATTGATGGATGTTAGAGTCATAAGTTGACATTAGAGAAGTAATTGTGTTTGTAGGTCAATTTACTTGTTGAGTTTCAATGCACCAATGCTTAACAAATGGGAAAATCCAAGAGGCTAATAAAGTCGAAACAATAGTGGTATGAATATTTTTTGAAAGATTTGGAAGTGAAAAGGAAAAATAATGTCTTCACATTGAAATGAATAAAAGGATCTATAGATGACAATGTTCTACCCTTCATTGGAGATGTAAAGACAACCAAGAAGGCCTGGGATACCCTTAGAAGATATTTTGGTGTCAGGGAGAGCATTTAAGTTTAAGAGGAAGGTGGATCTATAGTAGTAGTTCTACAAGGAGATGATGTTTTTGGTGAATCTCACTTCAAAGTGGATGACGATGATGATGTTTTGTTACTAGATGCAGAGAAAGAGCACACAAATGCTCGTGAATCCCATTGTGCACAACCACAAGTGGATGGAAATATGGTGAATCCAGCTACAGAGCTTGCTGATGACAATGAAGTTTCCATTGGAGCAACCAATGTTATACTAAATCCAACAATTCAATTTGGTGATGTTAAATTTGATGAAGACTTGTTACATCATGATGAATGGTTGCAGATGATGCAATAAAAACATGATATTTACATGATGTTATTAGGTGAGATAATCTCACTTGAGTTTTCAAACGAAGTGGAAGAAAACCTCATTGAGGAAGTTGAATAAACAAAGACAGAGAAGGAAGCACAACAAGAGAAATCTCTCAGTGCAGAGCAGAAAGAAAAGAAGAAATATGGTTCTGCAAATAATTTTAATACTAAAATTGATTGCCAGTGTCCAGGTAAACAAGATTATTATGAAGAAGAATTAAAGTTCCTTGAAGCATGACTTGCAACACAATGCCTTGATGAAGTGTGTGTAGATGATGCAACAATGAACCTTGAATAAAAGTTGGAAGATGAAACAATTAATGAAATTTTCAGTTAATGGAGTCCTGAAGAGATAGATTGTTACTATAAACTTATGTTGGAGCACAATATTGATGATGAAAGTCACACAACAAAATATGACATGTGGGAGCAGTCTACATACAAGACGATTTTTTTAGAAATCAAGGGCATGCTTAGACAAACTGGAAAAAGGGAAGAGCTACACTCGCAAATCAAAAGTTTGAAATTTGAAGCATACAAAAAAAAGAAAAAGTTAAAGCAATTTATAGGATACATGATTTGGAAGAAAATAAATTGGAAAGGAAATATGGTCGATGTCATTTTTTTTTAATTATAATCCTAGCTCATTTTTTTTTAATTATAGGAATCTTATTTTAAATTTTAGGTGGTTGTAATTAAGGGGGAGTGTTGGAGAATATAATTCCAACCACTTGTTAGGTGTCATAACCGCCCATCCAAGTGTCACAATTAGTTGAGTTTATTCAAGTTCGTTTGAGTTCTATTTTAGTCTCAGTGCAGTCATTTATCACTGATGTCTCCAGTGTAATCTTATTTAATTTTTTTGGAATGAGAATGCAAACCTATGCTCCACAAATTTTTCATTCCTTAACACTACATGGGAAGAATGCAATGGTCAATTCCATTCTCGTTGGTTTGGTCAACAATGGCATTAATGATTGTGCATTATTTGAGTTGAGTTTACGACATCAAAATTAATCCCCTGGATCATTTTTTGGTTCTTAGTATTCCTTGGTTCTATGTAAACTAAGGCTTATGCATCATTTGTTATTTTTATATTAAGATCAAAGGTGTCATACCTTTTTTTCCCAACTTAGTATTGTTTTTTGAAACCTCTAAGTTAAAAACCCTAGCAGTCTGATAAGCTACCTATATGGATTGTTGCAAACACCCGCTTACAATTTATTTTTTCATGGCCTTTACCTTCCTAAATGTATCTGTACTTGATTATTTCCTCTCTCAACAATAGGTTTTGTAAGATTCTCCGAGCGATTATTTTTTACTTCTTTAGCATACAAAAACTAGCCAGCTAGCTCTGTAGGGATCTAACCCAACAACCAACTATCAAGGTTTGTTAACTCTAAAGGAATTAGCAGCAAAAATAATCCGATCTATGGGAGATACATCGACAACAGTGATGCCCACCAAGCACAAATTAGACCTATTATACTTGTTGCTTTTCCTTCTTTGATTAGAGGAAAAATAAGTAAGCTCGGAGATTAAATAGTGAGTGGAAAATCCAAGAGTTATCTTATAATTTTCAATATAGTACCGATAGTTTCTATATTAAATGTAAATGAAGTGGTGCATTGCCTTAAAATACCATAACTAAGGTTACGAGGAGCTTCAACAAGGCACAATTTCAAATCAAATTGGCAGAGGAGGGTGAAAAAGGTACATGTTTTCTCTTAATATTCGTATTCTTATTATAGTCTGAACAAGAGGCATTACTTAAGCAATGATTTGAATTTGCATTGAAAAATTATGTCTATTAGTTCTTCTCAATTTCATTTTAGGATCATTCTTTCCATTGACAAGGTTTTTTTACTCTCCAGCAATAGAGAGACCCATTATTTCCACTCGCATTTCATTCTTTACATTTGCATCTTTCCACTCGCAACCCATTCCTTCCACTTGTAGGGACATCAAGGTTTTTTTGCTTTCCAGAAACAAAGCCTGATTTTAGAAGCTCTCAAATTCATTAAATTGATTGCTTCAACAACTAGTTATGTCATTGGTTCCCGTGTTGCATACCTTTCCCTTGGTAATGTAGGTGTAGGTGAAAGGAGGAAATTGCAACGAGATGGTGAGCACCATACATTTTGGTACTCAATATGATCCCTATGGCATTGGAAATTCCCACAGGTGTCACAAAGATCAAAGTCTACATGGATCAAAAAGATCTGCATGTCAAGCTTGAAAGGAAATGTGAAAAAATGCAAATTTTTTTATAAAACGGACATTACGAATTAAATATTAAATGCTATTAAAGTAATGCTAAGTAATGATTGCATTACTTCAGTGGATTAGAGAGGAAGAATGTAAATTAAACACAAATTAACATCAATGTGGCTTGTTCACCTCGGGAAGAGGCTAAATAAGATGGTGAAAGTAAAATTTGGTTATTTTAATAATATGCCTCGAGATGACTTTGTTTAAAAACAAAAGTTCTTTAAATCTTTATTATAAAACAATAATAAGGTCATCAGTTTTTATGCCAACTTAAGAGAAAAAAACCAATCGATTACTATAATCCATGCCACCCTTTGGGCAAGGACTAAGAATAGTAATGTATTTTTAAGGTCACCACCAAAATATTAAATTAGTGTTTGAGATATTTTCCTTTATGAAAGGGGGTATTACCTTTATGGAGCAATTTGATTGGTAAAATTTACACAAAAATATATATTTTATCCCTTTATATTTGAACCTGTCATTGTCACCCTTTAGGGAGAATAACAACTCCTTAACCATTAAATATATTCAAGATATAAATTATTGCAGGCGTCTATAAGTTATTATGTGGGAGATTTGTACATGGTAGATTGAATGTAAGAAAGATTGTATGTCAACATTTTTTAAATATTTTTTTAATTTAATTTTATAACTTTTTAAGTTAAATATAAAAGAAAAAAATTATGGGGGAGATGTCGTGGTGTAAAATAATGATTTTGTAACTATATTTATATTTAATTAATAAGTACATAAAAACTTAATACTTACAATAAAATTTACAATATAACAAGATTCTTAACCATGAATATTCACCCCATTTTACCATGGATATTATTAACTTGTAAATAGGATTTGGTATAATACCATGGGCCAATACCATGGCTTATCAATACCACAATATCAAACATCATAACTCATTTCAAAATCAAAATATTTTATTTTTATTTTATTTTATAACAAATTTAAAATTAAATCTAAAAGGAAAAAAGTGCGTGGGAGATGTTGTAATGTCCGGTAAACATTTTGACTTGGTTAAATAAATTAAACTAGCAATTCCCCCTCAAGATGAAAATATATAGTGAATCAATAGAAAGTCCGAAACCCCGTAGGCACCCTTGGAATTATTGTAATCAAAATCCGTAAAAATATATTTTAGTACCTTCATATCAAGTGCACATACTTGAATTAACATGGATTCTATTGCAGTAGTCCTTTCACTGAGAAGAGAAGCGTTGGACATGGGAAAGGCAGTGAGATTTATAATGACCATTTGGAAACTCAAGAGTGGCTCCAAAATCCCCTGGGAAATATCTGCCTAGTCAATGTTTTGTCTAGATCTTTGAAGGATTCCTTTGAGTTGTATTGACCCGAAGTGTAAAAGAAACAATGTGAAATGAATGGTTGAAGGGGGCCGCTATTCTTTGAGGATTCAAGAATAGAAATCTAAGATGAGAAAAGAGGATTGATTTGTAGCTGGGAAGTAGCGTAAAATAAGAGAGAAGGTCTAGGAGGAGAGAAGAATGAATAAAAGAAAAAATTTGGGCTAATATCTCTCACACGTGTGAAAAATATATGGTTTCTGCAGCTACAAAAAAAGATCAAAATTACAGGTCTAAATTGTAGAAGAACGAAGTACAAGATCTTATTAATAGAGAAGAGAATACTCTATCTTGACCTCATTGACTTTTGGAGGAGTTGATTTTCTATAAGAAGGATCTCTTGAAGAAGATGAATAAGGGTTTTTGTAGTAGCTATAGGTTCGAAGTTGTATTTGCAGGGTCGAAGCTATGATCGAAGTTACAACTGGAAGCCAGTTGATGTAGGATTGAGTTGTGATATTGGAAGGGCCAACCTAATACTTGGAGGAGGACTTGGTATATGGTTTCGGTATATTTTGTCTCATTTGAAGAAAATTCTATAAGAAGAGAAGGGTTTCTGGGTTTTCCTCTTATAGGGATTTTACCCTAGCGTGGAGCCTAATTTCTGTGTTGAGTGTCTTTATGATTATGCTCTTGATATTTGTTTAATCAAGAAGATATAATAAAGAAACACAAGAAGAATAATAAAGTTCAAAATAAAGTACCTGGGTTAAGGAAAATTGACTTAATCAGCTACCACATTGCATTTTCAACCATGGTCTCAGAGCCAAGTTAACAAGAAGGTAGCTGGAAGGATCATGTTGTGGACAAGAGAAGGGTTTTCTAAGGGGAAAAGGAAGACCTATTGATCTAGTCGAAGGGTCTCATCAAAATAAAACTTGAAGAAGAGTACTACAAATTTGAAAAATCGTTGAAAGGCATCTTTGAAGGAAGCATCGAAAGAATATTGGTATCATTCATCACTCTTAAAAGTTGTTGTTGGAGGAATCCTAGGAAACGTCTTTCAAGGACATTATTTAAATTTCTTCAAAGGTCTTCAGGGCATCAAGAAAGGTTGGAAACATCATCAAGGAAGAGTAGAATCTTGGTTATCAAGTAAGTATCATTTTATTACTATATGCCTGAATCTATATGTCATACGGGTTCTTTCTGCAAGGAAAGAAATAAGCTCATTGGAGCATCAAATTTCCTAGAATGGAAGAAAAGGATTGGTGTGGCACTTCTAGAACATTAGGTAATAGAATATGTAATTGGAGAAATTATTTAAACTAACAAACATGACTCTAGAGATATAAAATTACAATAAAGGGGAAATAAGGGCACTAAGGTGTAACACCCCCAATTCATGTGATTGCATTTTAAAGTTAGATACTTGAACTTTAAATCCTAAGGGGAGTGGACCCCAGAGGATAATTATTTTGTGAATGTAATTAAACATTTAAATGAGGAAATGAATAAATGATTGTGGTGCAGATTGACCAAAATGAGATGATGAGATCACTTGCTAAATCTGTGAGGATGGATGAGGCAAATATTTCCCCAAAACCTTTCAAAAATCTTTGAAAGACAGTAAGTTTTAAGGAAAAATCTGAATTTCCCCAATGATGAGGAAACTAGTTGGGAAGAGGTAAAAAGCTGGAAAAGTTGAGGAAAAGCATAAAACGGCTTTAAAGAATCCCTAAATTGGGAAGCCTAGGCAAACAGGAAGAAAAGCATCCTGAGATTCTGGACGCAGAATTAGAAACATGCTTTGGGGAACAATAGCTTAAATAAGATGCTCTTGTACAGATTAGGGGTTGATCTGTTCCAGGAGGTGATCTTAGCTCAGGGGTGAGTTCTGGGAAACAGAAGAACTCTAAGGTTGGGAGGTTGGTCTACTGCACTAGTGGTATGTCTCTAAGTTAAATTGTCTTTCTATTTATTATGGCATGAATTGGCTACATATAAAAACAAAATTTGTCTTTAAGGTATTAAATCTTAGTAGTCTACGTTTAACAGAACTTAATCCTCAGGCAGTAACCTGATAATTCTGTATAGTTGTAGAGGAAGATACTGGAAAGTAGAATTCCATAGAAAGTCTAAACCAAGATTGGTTTAAATCTGAGGAAAACTTGTTCTTTCAGGAAAAAGTTGTGAAATTGGTTTAATCTGCTTCTGTTTCCTAGCATAATTTTTATATAGCTACAAGTGAGACAGAAATTGAATTCACTGTAGTATACTGGATTAATAGCAGGAAATGAATTAAAATTTATACTGTGTATGAAAGAAAGGAATGAGAGACTTTATAAACTGACCTCAGGGTCAGCCAACCATTCCATTATAATTCCAGAAAATTAAATGGTCTAAATCAACAAGGTTGTATATAAGCCACACTTAGTCTAGTGGAGGAAAGGAGTAAATATGTATAAAAAAAAAATAAACAAAAGAGTTATCTGAGACAATGGCCTTATGAAATTACTGTAATATTATAGCACTGAAAATGATTACATAGAGTGCAGAAATTATGATTAAACAGTGGGAGGTATAGGAGCAAAGAGTCAATTATTTTCCACAGTATATATAGTAACATATATGTGACCACTATTTCCCTTGAACAAGAGGTAAAAGGGCATGAATTCCAATCCCATAACCAACTCTACAGAAACACCTGCCACCAAACACATAGATATACAAGAGCTATATATAGAGATAAGTAAATGGGAAGAAACTGGCAAATAGGAATATATATATATATATATACAACTGTGGAAAATAGCAGAATATAAATTCTAGCATTTTATACATATTAACCCTATGTTTATAAATGAGAATGGACTCATAAATTCCCGCATGCCATTCATATGTCTAGACAGGCAATGGTAAAACAAGTTCAATGTAACCATGAACAAAGGAAACTGTAATGATGATAAAAGTACCAGAGTAGAGATTTTACGCGCAGACAAGAATGAACGAGGTACATCAGAAGAAGAGATAAAAATCACATATAACTAGTTGAAAATTCTGATGAATGCAACTAAGAAATCTGGAGCAACATTAGTATTACCGAGAACCAAATATTTTTCAGACGAGCAAACTAAACAAAGCAAAATTTCATGGTATGAAATCATATCAACGAATCATACAGTCCATGTACATTTATACTGTGGCATAGTATATCGAATTCGACCTACGACAATAGGGAATACATATATGTCCAAAAAAATATCAAAATTCATGCTGAGCCTATCAGGCTGGGGTGTAAAAATCACAACCCCTATCCCAACAGAGCAAAGTTAAAAGAGCGCCATCCAGGAGTGACAACGATAACAAGAAAAAAAAAAACAAAACCACGACTCTGATAGAGTCTCGTTCCTCAAGGAACAATGCGCAACTTCAGAAGAGAACAACGTTTCGACGTCCACGAAACAACGCAACAGGAGAGGGGAGGTAGCCCCATAAGGATACCGACCTGGACGGCCAAGAGACCGATTGTTAGCATCCATAATGATTGCAAGGGTTACTAACTGCTTTCATAAGCATGCAAGAGCTCTCCGGTTACCTATAGAAAACAAATTCAAACCCAAAATGGGAATTAGTCATTGCGCCATCGTGGGGAAACAAGTGAATGAATAAAATACTTATGATGTTAAAACCACTACCTATGGAACGCAAATCTTAGATGCGCCGAGACCTGAAATCCAAAATTAAACAGAGAGGGATTAATACAAAACACCCTCGAATATAATATGGAGGAAGCAACAATTATATGCGGAGACTGGACGAACAAGACCCCACCTCATCAAGCTCCATTGAATAGGAGACGTCCGCCTGAAGAGATGCGAAGCACGCTACACAGGAGGCATAAAACAAATTAGTCTCATTTTATGAAATCGCCAAAGTAGGGTCGACGATAACCCTGAAATTGGAAACCAACCACACTTTGCGCTGAGAGTAAAACTTGAAATCATAAAACAAGATGCATTCACCTTACTGATGATTGAATATTTATTCAGAACCGGTGTATGGCCAGTTACGAACAAACTGCTAAATCATTCAAACCTACAATAGGAACAAAAATGAGCGCAGAGGTAATTAGCTGACCTTGTGTGGGTGAAACAGAGGCGCCATAGTTCTTCTCTGCAACGGAGAATCGCAAACCCTCGGCAGAAGTAGAATTGTGCAGACGCAGAGGAGCACAAAAAATTGATGAACGCGGAAAACCAACTTAACTCTTCACCCAGGGCTTATATAATTCTTCGAAAACCACCTGAACCCTAACCGGACTTGATCGCCATCGTCCACTTGGCAGGATCATAGCAGCTAAGTCACGGATCGAAGGGTAGCAGTGGAGAGTTAAGACCGTCGTATAACATTGATGGGAGTAGATCCGAATTAAATTCATGTGTCCTGTGCATACACCGGCGTGAGTGTTGGACACCACGTAGGCCAAGCATGCCAGCGACGTGGATTCACACGTAAGCAAACAAAGGGGTATGGAGAACCACATAACCCATAAAATACACATTTAATTATCATGACTCCTGACGTGGATAAAATTTTCACCGCGGCGATGCACAGAGAAACCCAAATCGATTGTGACTATACGCTCTACGTGCAGAACGATCCCAATGGCCAGTACCATCTCTTAAATCGATTAAAAATCTTATGTACAATGATGTGTGGTCATATCAACCCAGGCGTATATACATGTTAATGCCAAACGCATGAAAAAAGTCAATTCATAATATTATGTACATCACGTTATATGGAAAATCGATATCCCTAAGTCTATATCCATATACATGGCGTAAAAATCGTAACGAGTGATAGTGGAAGGGTCGATAATGCCCTTGGGGAAAAGGCTCATGTAATTCATGTTATATAATACATGTTCATGGTCCATATGGTTGATTTTAGATTCAACAATTAAATGAGATATGTGACCCTTAAGTCAAAGGTGAGTTCTCGAGGTTATGTGAGACCTGTATAAAGTCATATAAAATTATCCTCACACTTGGAGAAAAACAAACATAAGGTAAGAAGTAGTGGTAGCAGGTTTACATGCGACATGATGTGATGAGGAAAGGTATCATGGTGAAAAAAATTTGAAATGTCATAATAAACATATGCTTAAAAGCCTGAATTCGTGAGGAAATTTTTTTTTTTGTGTGTGTGAAATTTGGAGGTGTGACAAATGGTATCAGAGCCCAAGTTATAAAACTGGGCTGGTGACATTGTGCTCACAATTTCTGTGTACTGACTGTGTAATTTTATTGCTATAACAAAAGGTTGTTTTTTTTTTTGTTGTTCTTTTCTTTTCACTGACCTGTGCTATGTAGTGTACAGTAGGCAGTGGGGTGATAGAATGGAAGAAGGTGGTGAAATTTTTGTAGATCTACGTGGTGAGCCAGATCCCAATGCGGCCATGATGGCTATGTTGCAAACATTGCAACAAGAATTGGCTGAGATAAAAAACCAGAATGACAGATTGTCATTAGCCAGTGAGGAGCAGGAAAAGCTCATCAGGGAATTAACCTCACGGAACAGCCAAGAAGGCGAAGGTTCCGGAAAGAGGAAAACTGATGAATCTGATGAGGAAGATGCTATTAGGCATCAGAATAAGCAGAAAAAGGAATTACAAGGGGAATTCTGAAAAATCAAACCTCCCTCCTATGATGGGGAGAAGGAGGAAGATGCTGAAGCCTGGTTGCTGAATATGATTAAGTATTTCCAGGTTTATGAATATGAAAGCAATCTGAAGGCCAGATTAGTTGTTTACCAGCTACAAGGTAAGGCTACCTTGTGGTGGGAGGAGACAAAGATGGTGCATGCCATAGATGAAAAGACAGTTACTTGGGAAGATTTCCAGGCTAAATTTAAGAATCGCTACTTGAATGAGCGGTACTATGATGACAAAGAAAAAGAATTTCATGAGCTTAGATTGGGACAGCTCACTATCAATGATTTTGTTACTAAATTTACCAATCTATTAAGATATGTACCTTACATAAGGGAAGAAAAGGAAAAGGTACAGAGGTTTCTGAATTGTTTTCCTGCGGTATACAAAGAGAAAATTGAGTTTGAAAACCCAAAAAAAATGGACGAAGCTGTTAGAAAAGCTAGATTGTGTTACCAACAGTTCAAAGGAAAAACTGATCAAGGGAAAATTTGGGTAAATAAGAATGAATTCAAAGGGAGAAAATAGAAACCAGCCTATCTGAAGAATTTTGGCAGAGATCATCAGCGGAAAAGGTTTAGTAAACCCAAGGAAAGTCAAACTGCACAGTCTCAAGTGGCTTCAAAACCAATAGATGGAGACAGTAAAAAGGAGGGGATAGTCAGAATGAAGGAGCCCTTGAAATGTTGGGGCTGTGGAGAACCCCATCTTTTGAGGGACTGCCCTCATCGAAACATTCATATGCTCATGCGGGATCGGGAAGCGACAACAGTAAATGATATAGCCAGAAACATACCGACTATCAGTGCAGCCCTGGAAAATCGGCAAGCAGAACATCAAGCAACCATGGTGGAAATGGAGGTCATGGTTGGTACAGCTGGCCACTGGAACAAAAATAAAGGTAACACATAAACTGCCCAGAACAGAAATCCAATTAAATGAGTTTCGAACAGAAGTGAATTTGAACATTCTACCCTTAGGGTCATATGATCTATTGATAGGAATGGACTGGCTGGAAAAGAAGAAAGCTTTGATGAATTGCTGGGATAAGACTTTGCATTGAGTAGATGAGGAAGGGAAAATTTTTATTCTCAAAGGGAAATTAAAACCTATTTCTGTAAGACAAATTTCAGCATTGCAATTAAAAAGAACAGCTAGAAAAGGACACCAAGTTTATGCAGTGCATGTGGAAGAAACAGAACAGAAAACTGAAGAAGAATTACTGGATGCTGTACCAGTAATAAGAGAATTCAAGGAAGTCTTTCCAAAGGAAATCTCTCATCTTCCCCCCAAAAGAGAGATTGACTTCTCAATCGATCTGGTGTCGGGAGCAACACCTGTTTCACGAGCACCTTATCGAATGAGTCCTCCTGAACTTATGGAACTGAAAATGCAATTGCAAGAACTGCTAGATAAAGGGTATATCAGACCGAGTGTGTCTCCTTGGGGAGCACCAGTGCTGCTCATGAAAAAGAAAGATGGAACTTTCAGGATGTGCATTGATTATCAACAACTGAATAAGTTGACCATTAAAAATAGATATCCTTTGCCTAGAATTGATGATCTTTTTGATCAAGTGAGAGGAGCTTCAGTATTCTCGAAAATTGACTTAAGAACTGGTTACCACCAGCTTAGAATTAAAGAGGAAGACATCAGAAAAACAGCCTTTCGAACCAGGTATGGCCACTACGAATTTGTAGTCCTACCTTTTGGTTTGACAAATGCCCCTGCCACATTCATGTGCCTAATGAACAGTGTGTTAAACAAGTACTTGGATAAATTTGTCCTTGTGTTCATAGATGATATTTTAGTTTACTCAAACAGTGAGGAGGAACACAAAGAACACCTGAGGATAGTATTGCAAACTCTAAAGGAAAATCAGCTATACGCTAAATTTAGCAAATGTGAGTTCTATAAGGACAAGATCCAATACTTGGGTCATATTATTTCTGAACAAGGCCTTGCTATTGACCCGGAGAAGATAAAGGCTATAAAAGAATGGCCAGTACCCGCTGATGTTTCAGCAGTTAGATCATTCATGGGGATTGTCGGCTATTATCGCAGATTTGTGGAGAGATTTTCTGCCATAGCACATCCCATCACTTCCTTACAAAGGAAAGGTGTCAAGTTTGAATGGACTGAAAAATGCCAAAACAGTTTCGACCAATTAAAACTGAAACTTACTACAGCCCCTATACTGAAGATTGCAGATCCTGATAAGGAATTTGTGGTATGTACGGATGCATGTAGAGAAGGATTGGGAGGAGTTATTTTGCAGGAAAATTCAGTGATTGCCTATGAATCCAGGAAACTGAAGATACACGAACAGAATTATAGTGCCTATGATTTAGAATTAGCAGCTGTTCTTCATGCTTTGAAAATGTGGCGGCACTATCTTCTTGGAAAAAAATTTACATTGATGACTGATCATATTAGTCTCAAATATTTCTTTTCCCAAACTGATTTGAATGCCAGACAAGCCAGATGGCTGTCATTTTGAAGTGAGTTTGACATGGACATAAAACATATTAGAGGGAAGGAAAATAAAGTTGTTGATGCATTGAGCAGAAATGCTTGTCAGAATATCAATAATATTGGAAGTAGTGCTCAGATTGATGTAGAAGAATTGGTGAATAAGGCAGCAAACCAAGACCCAAATTATGAAACACTTCTGGTGCAATTACAGAAAAAGGAGAAAACTAATTTCACTCAAAACCAAAAAGGGTTGATCTGTTATAAAAACAGATTGTATATTCCCAATGTAGAGTCCTTAAAAAGAGAAATTCTGGATGAGTACCACAAACAACCTTATGGAGGACATCCAGGATATCAGAAAATGTTAACAGCCCTGAAAAAGAAGTTGTTCTGGCCAGGAATGAAGAGAGATGTAGCAGAATATTTAAGTAGATGCATGGAATGTCAATTAGTTAAGGTTGAACATCAGCATCCTGCCGGCCTTCTGAACCCTTTGCCCATTGCAGAATGGAAGTGGGACACCGTTTCCATGGATTTCATTATAGGGTTACCCAAAACCAAATACCAGCATGATTCTGTAATGGTAGTAGTGGACACTTTAACCAAAGCTGCTCACTTTATACCAGTGAAATCCACCTTTGGAATAGCTCAAGTAGCGAATGTGTTCCTGAAGGAGGTAGTAAGGCTCCATGGGGTTCCTAAAGTGATTTTTTCTGATAGGGATGCTAAGTTTACAACAGCCTTTTGGAAGGGATTATTTGGAGGGATGGGCACTAAATTGAATTTTAGCACTGCCTACCACCCTCAGACTAATGGTCAAACGGAAAGAACTAATCAAATTTTGGAGGACATGCTGAGAATGTATGTGATGGATAGACCCTCAAAGTGGGAAGATTTCTTACATTTAGCTGAATTTGCCTATAATAACAGCTATCAATCCGCCATCAAAATGAGTCCGTTTGAGGCACTGTATGGAAGGAAGTGTCGTACTCCTTTGAGCTGGAGTCAGCCAGAAGACAAACTAATGTTGGGACCAGATGCTTTACAAGAAATGGAAGGAATTGTCAAACAGATACAAAAGAACATCAAGACAGCACAAGATCGCCAGAAGAGTTATGCAGATAAGAAAAGAGTGCATAGAGAATTTAAAGTTGGGGAGCATGCATATTTGCGTATTAAACCCAAAAAGAGCACCCTTTATGCTGGGAGTTGTGCAAAATTGGCCCCTAGATATTGTGGTCCCTTTGAAGTATTAGAAAGGGTGGGACCAGTGGCTTACAAGCTGGCCTTACCACCCCATGTTAGAGTTCATGATGTATTTCATGTTTCATTGTTAAAAAGATATGTGCATGATGCTTCTCACATAGTTGATTGGAATGTTGTACAGGTGGAACCAGAAGGGGAGTTTCAGCCAGAACCGCTTCAAATATTGGAGCGGGAAGAAATTGAATTGAGAAGTAGAACGGTAGCAAGAGTAAAGGTGCAGTGGAAGCACTTTACTGCTGAAGAAGCTACCTGGGAACGAGAGACTGAAATGATGGAAAAATATCCATTTTTATTTGAAAAATGAACTCTAGTAGTTGAATAACAACACCGAGGACGGTGTTTATTTTCAGAGGGGGAATATGTAACACCCCCAATTCATGTGTTTGAATTTCAAAGCTAGACATTTGAACTTTAAATCCTAAGGGGAGTGGACCCCAAAGGATAAATATTTGGTGAATGTAATTAAACATTTAAATGAAGAAATGAATAAAATGATGTTCTGCAGATTGACCAAAATGAGATTTATGAGATCACTTGCTAAATCCATGAGGATGGATGAGGCAAATATTTCCCCACAATCTTTCAAAAATCCTTGAAAGAAATTAATTTTAAATTTAGATTTTTGAGGAAAAATCTGAATTCCCCCAATGATGAGGAAAGTAGTTGGGAAGAGGTAAAAAGCTGGAAAAGCTGAGGAAAAGCATAAAACAACTTTAAAGAATCCCTAAATTGGGAAGCCTAGGCAAACAGGAAGAAAAGCATCCTGAGATTCTGGACGCAGAATTAGAAACATGCTCTGGGGAACAATAGCTTAAATAAGCTGTTCTTGTACATATTAGGGGTTGATCTGTTCCAGGAGGTGGTCTTAGCTCGGGGGTGAGTTCTGGGAGACAAAAGAACTCTAAGGTTGGGAGGTTGGTCTACTACACTAGTGGTATGTCTCTGAGTTAAATTGTATTTCTATTTATTATGGCATGAATTGGCTACATATAAAAACAAAATTTGTCTTTAAGGTATTAAATCTTAGTAGTCTACATTTAACAGAACTTAATCCTCAGGCAGTAACCTGATAATTCTGTATAGTTTTAGAGGAAGATCCTGGAAAGTAGAATTCCATAGAAAGTCTAAACCAAGATTGGTTTAAATCTGAGGAAAACTTGTTCTTTCAGGAAAAAGTTGTGAAATTGGTTTATTCTGCTTCTGTTTCCTAGCATAATTTTTATATAGCTACAAGTGAGACAGAAATTGAATTCACTGTAGTATACTGGATTAACAGCAGGAAATGAATTAAAATTTATACTGTGTATGAAAGAAAGGAATGAGAGACTTTATAAACTGACCTCAGGGTCAGCCAACCATTCCATTATAATTCCAGAAAATTAAATGGTCTAAATCAACAAGGTTGTATATAAGCCACACTTATTCTAGTGGAGGAAAGGAGTAAATATGTATAAAAAAAAATAAACAAAAGAATTATCTGAGACAATGGCCTTATGAAATTACTGTAATATTATAGCACTGAAAATGATTACATAGAGTGCAGAAATTATGATTAAACAGTGGGAGGTATAGGAGCAAAGAGTCAATTATTTTCCACAGTATATATAGTAACATATATGTGACCACTATTTCCCTTGAACAAGAGGTAAAAGGGCATGAATTCCAATCCCATAACCATCTCTACAGAAACACTTGCCACCAAACACATAGATATACAAGAGCTGTATATAGAGATAAGTAAATGGGAAGAAACTGGAAAATAGGAATATATATATATATACAACTGTGGAAAATAGCAGAATATAAATTCTAGCATTTTATACATATTAACCCTATGTTTATAAATGAGAATGGACTCATAAATTCCCGCATGCCATTCATATGTCTAGACAGACAATGGTAAAACAAGTTCAATGTAACCATGAACAAAGGAAACTGTAATGATGATACAAGTACCAAAGTAGAGATTTTACCCGCAGACAAGAATGAACGAGGTACATCAAAAGAAGAGATAAAAATCACATATAACTAGTTGAAAATTCTGATGAATGCAACTAAGAAATCTGGAGCAACATTAGTATTACCGAGAACCAAATATTGTTCAGACGAGCAAACTAAACAAAGCAAAATTTCATGGTATGAAATCATATCCACGAATCATACAGTCCATGTACATTTATACTGTGGCATAGTATATCGAATTCGACCTACGAAAATAGGGAATACATATATGTCCAAAAAAATATCGAAATTCATGCTGAGCCTATCAGGCTGGGGTGTAAAAATCACAACCCCTATCCCAACAGAGCAAAGTTAAAAGAGCGCCATCCAGGAGTGACAACGATAACAAGAAAAAAAAAAAAAAACCACGACTCTAATAGAGTCTCGTTCCTCAAGGAACAATGCGTAACTTCACAAGAGAACAACGTTTCGACGTCCACGAAACAACGCAACAGGAGAGGGGAGGTAGCCCCATAAGGATACCGACCTGGACGGCCAAGAGACCGATTGTTAGCATCCATAACGATTGCAAGGGTTACTAACTGCTTTCATAAGCATGCAAGAGCTCTCCGGTTACCTGTAGAAAACAAATTCAAACCCAAAATGGGAATTAGTCATTGCGCCATCGTGGGGAAACAAGTGAATGAAGAAAATACTTATGATGTTAAAACCACTACCTGTGGAACGCAAATCTTAGATGCGCCGAGACCTGAAATCGAAAATTAAACAGAGAGGGATTAATACGAAACACCCTCGAATATAATATAGAGGAAGCAACAATTATATGCGGAGACTGGACGAACAAGACCCCACCTCATCAAGCTCCACTGAATAGGAGACGTCCGCCTGAAGAGATGCGAAGCACGCTACATAGGAGGCATAAAACAAATTAGTCTCATTTTATGAAATTGCTAGAGTAGGGTCGACGATAACCCTGAAATTGGAAACTAACCACACTTTGCGTTGAGAGTAAAACTTGAAATCGTAAAACAATATGATTTCACCTTACTGATGATTGAATATTTATTCAGAACCGGCGTATGGCCAGTTACGAACAACTTGCTGAATCATTCAAACCTACAATAGGAACAAAAATGAGCACGGAGGTAATTACCTGACCTTGTGTGGGTGAAACAGAGGAGCCATAGTTCTTCTCTGCAACGGAGAATCGCAAACCCTCGGCAGAAGTAGAATTGTGCAGACGCAGAGGAGCACAACAAATTGATGAATGCGGAAAACCGACTTAACTCTTCACCCAGGGCTTATATAATTCTTCGAAAACCACCTGAACCCTAACCAGACTTGATCGCCATCGTCCACTTGGCAGGATCGTAGCAGCTAAGTCACGGATCGAAGGTTAGCAGTGGAGAGTTAAGACCGTCGTATAACATTGATGGGAGTAGATCCGAATTAAATTCATGTGTCCTGTGCATATACCGGCGTGAGTGTTGGACACCACGTAGGCCGATCATGCCAGTGACGTGGATTCACACGTAAGCAAACAAAGGGGTATGGAGAACCACATAACCCATACAATACACATTTAATTATCATGACTCCTGACGTGGATAAAATTTTCACCGCGACGATGCACAGAGAAACCCAAATCGATTGTGACTATACGCTCTACGTGCAGAATGATCCCAATGGCCAGTACCATCTCTTAAATCGATTAAAAATCTTATGTACAATGATGTGTGGTCATATCAACCCAGGCTTATATACATGTTAATGCCAAACGCATGAAAAAAGTCAATTCATAATATTATGTACATCACATTATATGGAAAATCGATATCCCTAAGTCTATATCCATATACATGGCGTAAAAATCGTAACGAGTGATAGTGGAAGGGTTGATAATTCCCTTGGGGCAAAGGCTCATGTAATTCATGTTATATAATACATGTTCATGGTCCATATGGTTGATTTTAGATTCAACAATTAAATGAGATATGTGACCCTTAAGTCAAAGGTGAGTTCTCGAGGTTATGCGAGACCTGTATAAAGTCATATAAAATTATCCTCACACTTGGAGAAAAACCAACATAAGGTAAGAAGTAGTGGTAGCAGGTTTACTTGCGACATGATGTGATGAGGAAAGGTATCATGGTGAAAAAAATTTGAAATGTCATAATAAACATATGCTTAAAAGCCTGAATTCGTGAGGAAAAAAAAAAAAAAAATTGTGTGAAATTTGGAGGTGTGACATAAGGATTATAGTTGAATCCATTAAATATCCTCTTGTTCCATTTATTTCAAATTTGAAAACTTTCAAGACTATGTATAACAAGCTAGTGAACTTGTACTCTGTAATTACATCAAGACAAAATATGTATTTGTAGAATAAACTATACAAGATGAAGAAATCAAAGGACGAGTAAATGGCATCCTTTCTATTAAAGATATTTCAATTAATATATCACTTTCAGGGGCTTGGATAGACAATTTATGATTAAAAAATGACCATTTTTGTGCTGAATGCATTACCACCAGAATGGATAAACTTTGCAACAAGAATCTACTACAAGATATACCCGACTCCTTTCGATGAGTTGTGGGTTCAATGCATTTGGGAAGAAACTCAGATAAAGGAAAAGGATGAAAATAGAAAATATGAATAGTCTCAATCTTTTATAGCCTGTGTCAAGAAGTTGAAGAAGGGAAAGTTTGGGAATTCCAAGAAAAAATATATGTCCAAGGTTCAATGCTTTAAATGCAATGAGTATTGACACTATAAGAGGGATTTTCCAAACTATAAAAACAACAAAATAAAGGAAACACGCCAGGCTCACATGGATGATGAAATAGGAAAACCTAAGAAGAAGCCAAAGAAATAATATGTGAAAGATATTTACTATTAAAGAAGGCATCTTTCTTGTCAATTTTTTTGTAAATTTGTTATTTCTTTTAGATAGTATGCATTTATTTTTACTTCATTTTGTATGGCATCATAGAAAGAAGCACGCGATAGCAGCACAATTAAAGTCTACTTGGTTAAGTTGCTTTGTAGAAATCGAGTCCAGTCTTGAAGAAGAGATATATAAATCATTTTGAATATTGTTCATCCATGAATTATCTAACATTATCTTACAGGCGATCATGTTGCTTAGGTGAGTCATCACGATCTTGTAAGAACCATCATTTTGGAAGATTCTTGGAAGACAAATTATGACAAGGTTAGTATAAATTACATATAGTATGGAAACAATAATTTTAAAGGGATGAAGGAATGCAATGGGTCAAGAATATAGCTAGATGATGTAATAAAAATAATATGAATGCATATTGAAAGTAAATTTTGGATAAAGATTCATAGATGCAGAATCATGTAACATGCTTTACATGATTGGGTGATGCCTAAATGGGAAGAATTTCACTTACTCAAGGATAAATGAATAATTAATACTTTCTCTATATTATATAGAATAATGAGTAACATAAAATATAATCTTTGAAATAAAATCTCTAACTTGATAGTTAATTTTGATCCTTGGGAATTCAAATGCATGATGGACGATTCAAATGGAGATGGATAATGAGGATGTTGATGCTTGGACACAAAAGTCATGATAAATAGGTAATTATAAGTTTAATTATTTTTGGTTATCTCGTTAACATATTGTTTTTATACATAGAAGGATATTGTCGGAATACATTAAGAATGTTGGGGCAAGCTTAACATAGGAAACCTAGAAAATATGAAGTTAAGATATATTCATCTTGATATTGAAGGGTAGCAACATGAGAAGATAATATAAAGGTCAACAAGGGAGATCAATTTCATGCAGAAGCCATGATTAACTTGAAGTTTGGAAAGGATCGATGTAATACCTTAATGTTAAGATGAACGTGATGAACAAGAAAGTTGACCTAAATCATGTCACAAGAATGAAGAGTGAAGATGACTCCATGATACCTCGAAAGGAGGTAAGCTTGATACAAGAGATGCAGAACAAAGATGGAGCCATGTAGCTATGAAGAACAAATAGTTTACTCTTATAAATACAAGCTACAAGTATTCTGGTGTTGACTTCACAAATACAAATAAAGCCTAGTATCTTCTCTATTTTTTAGATGGAGCAAAGGAGTCCCCTTAAATAGGAGTAAAGGATATACTCCGTGGTCAAGAGGGAATAGGGATATACTCTCTAATTGAGATGGAGTGATGTTGGAAATGACATGTGCATTCTCTTATTCATGTGTCAAGCACATGACAAGAACTAGCAGTTGTAATTCTAAGTCAAATCCTTGAAGAGAGAATGGTGTAGGATTGGATAAGCATTCATCATTTCCTTAAGGATATAGCATCCAAGAAAGAAAAGGGACTGACACTATTTGAGGATGGGAAAAGTATCCAAGGAACTAATAATGTTGGTCATAATGATGATTCTTATAGTATAGCTTGTCAATCCAAATCTTCTTATGAGAACTCTTTAGTTTCATATTGATGTTTTACTAGTTGTACGATTATGAATACCTCCATAGTTAAGAGGGGGTGTTGGAAATGTAACTAGTTTCGATATTCATAATTGTTGTTGTACTCATTTTAATATGTATCTTATGTAAGAAACGAAGGAAAAAAATAAAATTTACTATTGTAAAACATGGGTTCCATGCTCTTTATTAATGGTCTTCTAGGTAAACGCATGTTCTTCACACTTCTATGGTTTTTTAGGTCATAGGATTTATTGTCATGAGTCAAGAGAGTCAACATCATTTTTATAAGACCATTTGGGGAAAAATATATCTTGTAAAAGAATTATTTTTAGTCTAGAAAGTATTGGAAACCTCCAAAGTACAATTCTACCATAGAAGCTTCAAGTCGGCCTAAAGGAGCGAATTGAACCCCTTGGAAAGCCTATATAAAGGGGAATTTTGACCTCCTTTCACACTCACTTTTCAACAACTTTGATCTCAAGAAGAGAAGTTTGATATGTAGCTAGGAAGAAAATAAAATAAGAGCGAAGGTCTTGAAGGAAAGAAGAAGGAATAAAATATTGTTTGGGATAATCTCTCTCACACATGCAAAAAATCTAGGGTTTCTATAGCTATAAAGAAGCCCAAAATTACAAGCTTGAATTGCAGAAGAACAAAGTGTAGTATATTGTTGCTTGATAAGATAATACTCTATCTTGACCTCGTTGACCTTGGAAGGAGTTATTTTTCTCTAAAAAGGGTCTCTTGAAGAAGTTTAATTATGGTTTCTGCGACAACTACACGACCAAAATTGCAGACCGTATTTTCTAGACGAAGTTGTAGTTGTAGGGTCGAAGTTGTGGTCAAAGTTATAGCTGGAGGTTGGTTATTGCAATATTGAGTTGTGATATTAGAAGGGCTAACTTGGTACTTGGAGGAGGATTTGATCTACGATTTGGGTCTTTGTTTTATCATTTTAATAATATTCTATAAGAACTGGGTTATCCCCTTGGAGGGGTTTTTCCCTAGCTTGGAGCCTAATTTTTGTCTCCACTATATTTATTATTATGATCTTGATATTTGTTTGATGAATAATATCTAATAAAGAAACACTCAAATAATAATAAAGTTCACAAGAAAGTATTAAAGTTAAGGAAATTTGACTTAATAAGTTGCCACATTGCATTTTCTAACATATTTGGTGAATCCAGGATATGTCATAGGGGAGGAGAGCTAAAAATAGATGCTAGCAATATGGAGGCCATCATGAAGTGGTTGGTACCTACTAAAGTTTCTAAGGTTAGGATTTTTAATGGAGTAACAGAGTGCCTTAGGAAAGTCATCGCCTCGTTTTTATTAGTAGCAACACGACACCACGCCAGAACAATAAGTGGTAAGATTTTTCGGTGGGAAAGAGTCAATAGAGGGCCTTTAAGGAGTTAAATAACAATAACAATCAAGCATCGATTATATTGTTACCAAAATTGCAGGCAACCCTTCAAAGTGGAGACATATGTGAGTGGTTATGTTATGGGAGCAGTCTTGATGTAGGGAGGAAGGCCTATATGCTACCATTCTAAATTATTTCATTGGTAAATTCTTAAATACCATACCTATGATAAGTGGTTGTATGCCTTCGTATAGTATGTTAAGAAGTAGAAACATTATATGATAGGAAAGGAAAAAATAATCCTCTCTGACCACTAACCACTACAGTACCTGTAGGGACGGAGTAAGCTACAATAAACTAGTCATAATAAGTGGACGAGGTTTCTACAAAAATTTCATTTAGTGATCAACTACAAAAAAGGAAGCATAAACAAGTTGGATGACATGCTTTCAAGACCACACACATCAAATATCAGAACTTTGGGAACTTTGATGCACATGGAGCCTTTCATCCATGATGCATATAAAGAGGCATATGAAAAGGAGGGGGACTTCAAGGAGGTATTTCAATAGTTTCAAAGCCAAATTAATGTGCATGATGATGAAAAAATAATTTACTACCATCTCTATAATGGGTTACTCTATATGTTATATAAGTTATGTGTTCCTAAATATGATTTATTACAACTGATTAACGAGGCCCACACCTCGAAGGTGGCAAGGCACTTTGGTGTAGAGAAGAGAGTGGAAAACTTGAAAAGGTATGTGTATTGGCCCAGGATACAAGAAGAGGTAGCATGTTCATAACAATATGCATGGTTTGTTGTACCAAAAATCATAGTAACATGAAACAAGGTATGTACTATCACTTTCCTATAACCACTCATCCTTGGGAAAGAATTTTCATGGAAATTCTAGGAGGTTTTCCAACAAATAGGAAGGGACATGACTAATATCTCATGGTGGTTAAGAGGTTCCGCAAAATGTCTGTTCCAATTCTTTGAAAAGAAACCATTAGTGGGAAATAAATAGTGGACATGTTCTTTCTTCAGGTTTGGGTTTACTTTAGGATACAAAGGAGAATTGTTTTATATGACCCATAATTTCTTAGTGCATTTTGGACAACATTGTGAGAGAAGATAGACATGAATTTGAAGAAGAATATCACATTCCATCCACAAAAAGAGGGGTCAACATAAGTAGTCAACAATCCTGTGGTGCAACTTTTAAGGGGTTACAATATCAAAGAATATGAATGATTTGAATGAAAATCTAGTATATATACAACAATTTTATAACAGAGCAATCCAAACTTCTTTTCATATGTACCCATTTGAAACCTTTTCTTGGATATTTTCCACTTTCACCTTTTCATATTACGTATGGCCAACAAGGAAGAGCAAGGGAGGATCTTGCAGGGGATTCATTAAGGGTAGATTTTTTTTTAGAAGATCGAGAAGATATATTTACTAATATAGGAAATGTTGTATAAGTCATAGGAAAAATAGAAGGTAAGGCATGATCAACACAAAACAAATAAGTCATTTTAAGGTGGGCGATAAAGTGTGGTTACAATTAACAAGGAGAGACTACAAGGTCCTGGGAGACATCAAGGCTCTACGATAAGGTCCCTTTGAGATATTGAAAAAGATGGGATATAACACATATAAACTCAGTATCACCATACTTGTGCATTTAATTAACGGTGAATGCAAAAAAAATGAAACTCTATGAGCCTTCACAGTGACAT
>JAXQQM020059290.1:0-23943 GCA_034641835.2 Pinus albicaulis
CAGTCACATGCCCAGGATTTCTAGGAGAGAGATGGAAAGAGGAGAAGAGGTTGCTAGGAGGGAGACTCTTAGTGATTTCCTGAAAGAGTATGAGTCTCAAACTCAGAAATTCCGAGATCGTCTCAGTTTTTCAGAGTTTTGCAAGATCAAGGTGAAGGGAAGAGAGCAGCAGGATAGATTTCTTCTATCTACCTTTGAAGGTTCACCTACATGTTTAGCCAAATATTGGGTGGAGGAGTTAGATACCTTCTTGCAGTAGCACCAAATTCCTGAAGATGAAGCCATAAAAGTTGCAGCGCTGCATATGAGAGGTAAGACCTATGCCTGGTGGATCTTTGAATCCTTTTCTTTAAGAAATGAAAACACTACATCTTATGCAAGTTTTACTAAGGCATTAGTGAGAAGGTTTGGTGGAAGGATTCATGAGACACATATGGTGGAGCTATAAAATGATACTCAAAACCACTTCAAAAAATCATGGAGGAGGCTGAAAAATTGCACCATACCTTGCCGGAAGAAAGAATTTCATCTCACACCTTTGAGCAAGGAAGCATGGATATCTCTTTTTCATAGAGGATCCAATCATTGGGAGGTTGCCCATTAGTGTTGCAAAGATTGAGGGCAACAACGCTGTCACATCTAGAGAGTATCTAGTGCCTCATGTAGAGGAAGGAGGAGCTCTTGCTCCAAATAGAGGGATTATTGCATCTTTGCAAGGGAGTCCCCAGGATCTCATGTGTGGAGATCAAGGCACAACTCATAATCTACATGTGCCATTGATGAGGAGGTGTGGAACCGTGAAGACACAACGAGGAAGTAGGGAGGAGAAACAACATCATGAGATGAGGAGTACACACCCCTATCCACTTCAGGAGGTTGATGCACCCAAGGAGAAGACTGGACTGCGCAGTAAGAGCATGGATAGATTTTTCCATTCATATATGCAATCATCTCTTGATGATGATGTCCCATTTCATGAAGACATTTCACTAAGGAGACCACTGGATCAACAGAGGAGGATGGATGCTTCACCTGTTGAGGCACCACTCATTGATTTCAGAGGAGTGGGGACCTTGGGAGAGCTTGATACAGCGCTGGGAGTCTTGGGTAGGCTCGAGGAGGAGAGACATGAATCTTTGCAAGAGTTAGCACATCCACCTCTTTTATCTTTGGGGATGAGAGGAGACTCATCTATGAGCCACTCCCTTTGTATGAGCAGAACATATGGTAAGGGTGTTGATTGTTTACATGATTATTTATATGATGTATGTATATATCCCTTAACCATATATGTGCAGGATGTTGCTCCAAGGAGGAGCATTCTTTCTTTTAGGCTTCATGGTCTACTTGAGGCCATAAGCATGATTTATGGCCATTCCCTAGGAGGAATTGGGGAAGAGGTGTATTATGGAGGACATGCTCACTTTACACCATGCATCATTCACTTCCTCCATACTTATGAGGAGATTGGAGCAGCAAGCAAGTGGTTGAGAGGCCACACATTTTATCAGTATCTATTGCAGTTGAGGGTTAAGCTGCGTTGGTTACATTTGAGGGACCATTGTCCTTCTCACTTGTTACACATGGCAGAAAGCATGATTCTCATTTTTTCTCCCTATGGTTCTATTGTTTCTGTCTTTATGAGGAGAATGTTTGGGAGAGAGACACATTGGATAGATGTGTCCTTTGGGAGAGAATATCTCCATATTTTTTGCAGTACATGTTCTAAGGGGACCATGGGAGATAATATGGCCACAAAAACAACACATTTGTCTCTTTATGAGGGGGGCCATAGGGTTGAATGGAATCCATATGATGGTGACTTCCAACTCATCATATATGGAATGGTTTGGGCCAACTTGATTTGCATCGTTGGAGGAGAGATCTTTGGAGATCTAGTACTCATCTTGCCACTTGAAGGCAACCTTATTGCAGCCCAAGATCAGCCAACACTCTACACTTATCATAAGTGGAGAGATGGACAGCGTGGGGTATGCTACCTTTTCTACCATATGCAAATTTTCATCCCACCTACTTTGCCAGAGCCAAAGGTGGAGGACAGTTTTCAGGAGTTGCCTAGTTGGGAGGTGACTCATTTTGCATGGCTAATAGCTTGGGAAGGGAGGATCCATATGGGAGAGATAGTTCCCATTAGATTTCAGATCCCATTCCTCAAAGGGACCTCTAGACATCACTTTGCTATCCTCTTGAGTATTTTATCTTTACATGATGATAGCTTGATAATTGACTTGCATACTGAGGAGGAGCAATGTAGAGACTTGATTGATGAGATAGCATCTCTTTACTTGGAGGAGATCATAATACATGGATGATACAGGGAGAGGAGGAGAAATAACTCAGTCTATCCTTGTACTTGCTTGAGGACAAGCAATCTTTGAGAGGGGAGGACTATAATGTTCCCAAAATTAGCATGAGGCTAATTGGAACATTGATTTTTCTCATATCATCTAGGAGGTGAATAAAATGGGTGAGGATACCCATGAGTAGGAATAAAATCCCTCATAGTGTGAAAGGGATCAATGGAGTAGCTTTATTTTGCACCTTCCAATGTGAATGTAATGTCTCGAAATGGAAATCAACAACTTTTACACCACTGAATCAATCCTTTTTTCGGAAATATTAACAAGGCTATTTCAGAGATAGACTGAGAGGGCTTTTACCAGTTATTTCACCTCTAAAGAGAGGATGAGAACTGGAGGCTTCCTGGCCCTTACTCAGTCTCTTCCTATAGCTATGTAAATATTTCTTCCTTCAGGAAGATCTTGCTGAAAGAAATGAGCTACAGCAACATCTGAAACTCCCATAATGAAAAATAGTGAAATAATACATCATATGATACAAGAAGAGTGCATAGCTGATTTATAAAGTGTAGCAGCAAATATAGATACAAATCTTTGAGGTAAACACCTCTCAAGATAGACTAGATCAACCTCAATCAAGATTATACATGGAAGCTCAAGATTACATTGCCATACAATAATGCCCTAGCTATGTCTGCGCAGTTACATGAGGAGACTACAATATGTAAAATGGAAATATAATGATATATCTATATCAGCTCAAGAAATGAGGGGGAGCAAGCTCTAAACCCCTGAAAATGACTAACTAACAATCCTTAGAAGGATTGGTTGCAATACATGTAAAAAATGATAGAATACAAAAATGCTGGAGTAGTTGGGCAGCTACTGCAGCTCAAGAATGGAGAAGGGAAAATATGCTGCAAAAAATATAGAAACCTGCTCCAATGATCTTCTAAGTGGAAGGCTGCCCCTTTCACTGAAGATTACACTCTCCAATCCCCATGGTGAATCCTCCTACAAATGCCCTATGAAAATAACGCTGTAAGAGGGAGTGACTGTGCTGGGGCTGAGATGAAACACTTGGCCCTATGCCAAAATCTGCAATGAAGCTCCGGGAATGTCCTTTGTTGATCTCTTAGAGAAAGGATAACTCATCCTCTTCAAAATTAGCTCAAGAAATGGTGGGATAATGATCCCTCACTGCTACCTCCAGCAACTCCAATGAATCTTCCCAACAGAAATGCTGTAGCTGAAAGAGATGGCTTTGGACACAAGCTTGGATGTGAGGAAGATGAATAACAACTCCTCCAAGGATACCCAATGAAGGAGAGAAGACTTCTAAACAAAAATATCCCTTGTGCTAAGCAGCACAAGCTATCTCAGTTGAACAACTGAAGAGAGCTGCAAAATCGAATTCTCAAGCATAAAAATGAACAATGGCTCTCCTTCACCTTTTTATGCAAGGAATTCTTCCTTGCCATGGACCCCACTCATATTAGGGTTTCTTCTCATTTCAAATTTCTTTCCTTTCCAACTGCGCAGTTTTCATGCCACGTTGTTGACTTGGTCAACCATGGTCTAGTTAACTTGCCTTTGGCCCTTTTCACACTAGGGAATGCCAAATTTAGCCACTTAAGTGACTCATGCACCTTAGGAGAGTTTTATTATGCTGCTACATGGGCTCCCTTACCCATTTTATTCCCTTTTATTATCATAAAATAAAAATTAATGTTCCAATTACCTTATTGCAAAATTTGGAACGTTACAGTCCTCCCCTCCCAAAACTCGCTTGTCCTCAAGCAAGAGCAAGGATGAACTGAAAAGACCCTCCACTCAAGGCATGGAATCTGAAATATTCTCATGTAGATCCTCCACCCCCAAGCAATAAACCAAGCAAAATGAGTCACCCTCCAACTAGGCAACTCCTGAAAGTACTCCTCCACCTTGTGCTCATGAGAAATAGGTGGGCTGAATTTATGAAAATGGTAGACAAGAGAGCCTGCCCCACACTGTCCTCTTCTCCACTTAGGATAAGTGAAGAGTGTATGCTGATCCTGGGCTGCAAAATACTTGCCCTCAAGTGGCAAGATGAAGACTAGATCTCCAAAGATCTCTCCTCCAACGTTGCAAATCAAGCTGGTCTGAATCATCTCATATGTGATGAGTTGGAATTAATCATCATATGGCATCCAACCAATCATATGGCTCACCTCCAAGAGAAACCAATGGCTTAACATGGTGACCATATCATCTCCCATACTCCCCTTAGAGCATGTGCTGCAAAAAGAATGAAGGTCTCTCCTCCCAAAGGGCACATCCACCTAATGAGTTCTCCCCTCCTCATGATGCATATGGGGCTGCTGCTGATATAGGGCTGAAATAAAATGGTCTTCAAAAAAGGCCCAAGCCACCCCATCAATCATACAAACCATGAAATGCCTCCTCCAAAAATTTGAGCTCTCCAAATAGCTCCTCCCACATGAAGGAAAGAGGTGAAGCTTGGCAATCATGGGCTGCCCATTGTTTCTCCTGAAACATACAACATGCAAATTAGGGAGAATCACACTCCCAATGGGCATCATCAAATCATTTACTACTCTCCAAACAAAGCTCCTCATGTACGAAGAAAATTCTGCAATGCACGGAAGCAAATACCAATAGAAGCAAGTTGTCTCATGAAAACCGGAAAGTGGACCATTGTTCCACCAATGGAACTTGCGCAGTGCATGCCTTGCTTGCATCAAACTAGAAATTAACAAGTGATCTCCCAGCCACTTGTTAGCTGCCACAATAATCTCAAAATATGTATACATGAAAGTACAAAATGGTGTAATTGGTGTACACCGAAAATCATGTGGCTTTCCCCCACAACCCATTGCTAGAATAGCCATCACATTTGCTACAATAGACCATGAGCATAGAAAAACATAGTGTGCAAGAAGGAAAGGTCCTCCTTGGTATAATATGCTACTCATATAGATAAGAGAGTGAAAAACATGAAACAAATGATTACCTCCCTCATCATGTACTTTGGCATTTGAGCTGAAATGGCTCAAGTGAAAGGTCCCCCTTACTGCAACATAGTAGGGGAGTGGTTGTGCCAACCATTTCATCATATCTTGGGCTATGCATCTAGCCATATGATGATATGCCTCCATCAGAAAGCCCTCCCAAGTGGACTCCTCCATCAGTAGATAATATGCATGAGAATGCTGGAAAGAAGAATCCAAAGTTGCTGCATGTAGGTGTCTCTTCTTGTGCTTGTGATCCCAAGACAAGATAATAAAAACATAGCAAGGGATGTTGCCATCCATTACTTCCTCATCCTCCTCTCCTACATGCCTCCAAGACACATCACTTATGAAGTGGATTTGAGAACACTTCAGCAAGTAATCTAAGCTCTCAAGTGACAGCACTGCTGGCCTTTGGAGTAGGGCCACTGTCATCTCAAAGCTCCCCTATTTGACATGAATCTTGTCAAAGACTCCTCCCATCATGTTGCTGCAAATGTAGAACCCCTCCCATGAAGAAGGTGCTGCATGGGCATCTAATGTCAAAGATAAATTCCCTTGCACTATGCTAGTGCCTCTTCTTGCTCCTGCAACAACCAAACAAAATCTGAGCAACAAGGATGTTTGCTGCTCCTCCATACTTCCACCATACCAAATATGAAATGGGAACATGATGAATGTTAAAAAGAGTGCCATCCCATCATAATGCACCCATGCTCCTTTCTGCTCCATGGTGTAAGTATCCTGCCATCTCCTCTTCCCTCTCAAACCCCATGAAAAGGAATAGGTCACATGTTGGCCAAACTCCCTCAAGAGAATCCAACGTAGCATGGCCTCTTTCTACCCTGTATCGTAGATCTACAAGAGACTCAACATCCTCTTGCCTCCCATCCAAATCCACTCAGCTCCTAGTGGATGCTTTTCATCATTCTGAAACTTGGTACCTCTCCCACAAGAGCTAACATCATCCCAAAACAGATTTTCCCTTTTGCATTTCATGTGACATTGAAATGCAATATCCTCCATGATCCACATCTCAAACCCCAACCTCATGTGTGGTATATGGCTCATCAATGGTGCATGAGGATAATGAGGGTTTCTTCCTCCCTTGATCCAATCAAGGTGGCACAACACTGTTGAAGTCTCCTCCTCAAGACAGTCAGCATGCAATAGTATGCAACCCCTCATAAAATGTGCTGAATCATCATAAAATGGAAACTCATACATACCTTTGAAAATTTTGGGAGAGTCTTATGTGGCTGCAAGAATCTCTTCCCCAACTGTGTTGGTTGCCTCAACTGCTGAAGAAGGAGGCTTCTCCTCCATGATTGTGACAGCGCAGGCATGTGCCTCTTCTGCTGGTGGTGAGGGCTCCTCCCTCCTTTGGCCAAATAATCTAATCAACATATGAGAAAAATCAGTAAGAGTGGAAACCCTTGCATGCATCCCATAGCTGAACCACCAAGCCTTTTATTCTCTCTCAAGGTGCAGCGCTGCAATTGCTACAGCCTCTCTGTCTACCACATGATGTGTTAGAGTCGGTCTTTACATCCCCCCGTCAGAGATCATTCCTCTTATTGCATTTCATTTTTTAGGTGTCTCATTCCGCTCATTCATCTGAATTCCGTTAGAGGCATGCCATTGATTGACGGAAGGGCTTTTTTCTCTCATTTTTCCTCATGCTTGTACCTACTGGGTTAGTCAAAATCTATCAAAATTCATTAAAGTTTAGTGCATGTCATTCATAGTCATAGATGGTTATTTTGGTCAAAAAGAGTCATTTTAGTTTCTAGGTCTAGGGTCTGGTCTTCAGTAATGTTAAATAATGCCCGCAGGTCATGAGGAGGTTTTCAATAAGTTTTCAGTTCAAAATATTCATCGTCAATATGCTTGAGGATGTTTCTTCTTCAAAACTCTGTTTTGAAGAAGAAATTGTCAAAATTGTTTTTGTAATAATCATGTATTTTTCCACCATGAAGACTTCAAAGCAGACTCTGGTTTTCCTTTTCCAAGGTTCAATGCCAACATCCCTGCAAAAAATCAACCAATTTCATCGTTCAAAGCTCAGAAAGTCAGCGAGGAAACAAAATACAAAGTTGTATTAAATGAAAAAGTGCCAAACTCATAAACCTTACAAAATGGGTTTTGAAGAAGAAAAAATTAAAACCATGTCTATATGAGATATTTCTCAAAGTCATTCATCCATTTTCATCAAGAGATATTCAGAAAATCCAAGAGAAAGTCGAGTTTGAAGTTTGGAGGGACGAAACTGTGTTTTAGAATGGCAGACTGTGTGATTAATTTCAGCGCGGCGCATTGGGATAGGCTGCGGCACATCCACAGAGTGCAGCGCGTAGAGCAAAAAGACATCGTGTATTTTCCTAAGGGCGCGGCGCACCCACTGAGCGCGGCGCATTGGGTTTGCGCGCGGCGCACAGGGTCGATGGGTTTAAAAATCATCATCATTGCTCCAAATTCAAATGATTTCAAACTTGTTTGCTCCAAGTAAGTGTGTGATGCTTGCCCCTGCTATTAGATCTTATTTGATGATGTTTGGAGGGAAGATTTGAAAGTTTAAAGTTTGAAAATATAAACCCTATATTTAGATCAAAGTCTGCTCCTTTGGGTTTTGGAAATTGGTGTTTTGAAACTGCAATTTGGATGCCAAATGTCCTTCCCACTTATGATCCTTTCCCTTTTATAATTCTACCATTATAGTTAATCCCTTATGCCCTAAACTCCCAAACTACTCATATCCCTTGTTCCCATTTACTAAACCCTACCACCCCTATCTCTTTCCCTTTCCCATATTATTTGCAAAGAGTTTCCAAATCCTTAATCCCCATACAGTTAAGTGATTTTTCTCACATGATAAATTTCATTTGACAGTCCTCTTTCCCACTGTTATACTTACCACAGTCCCTCATTATCCCTTGAGTACACATTTGGCATTGAAACAAAGACACCAATTGCTCATTTTCAAACCAACCAAACATACAGTTGACAAACACATTTCAGCACCATGTCAGAGACAAATTCATCATATGAGCAGGGATATGAGCAGGACAGTGATTCAATCGCAGAGCTAAATGTACTGAAGAGGTCTCATAAGAGTGGTAGGCACGTCAGGGAGGAGCCCACTTATTTGGCTCAATTGCAGGCCTGCCCGCTTGCAATGACATGCTTTCAGCAACATTCATGTTTTTGGTTTTGTGAGCTGATATCTCAGATTCAACACCATCATGAGTTGGTTCGATTATTTGTCCTACATTTGCGTGATGGTCATGTAAACCTTGCTGGAGTGAACTTCACCTTGACACCAGAGACCATCTCTGAGGCAACCGAGATACAAAACATAGGTGAGGAGTGGAATAAGAGACAGCAGCTGGATAGAGCATATTATGAACCTTACATTAGGCCTGGATATTTGAGGCAGTTGAGTAGAGTATTCCCGTTCCGGTTTCTGAAGGACTCCTATGCGCCATTAATGAAGCTCATCATTAGATACTTCAGCTGTGAGGGTAGATTCTCACGTCTTTATGCATACCATATCAGACTTTTGATGCATTTCACGAGAGTGAGACTGATGAATATTCCATACTTCATGTGCCGAAACATAGAGCGGATGACTACCCTAGTGCAGAAGAAGACTCCAGAGCAGCAACATAACAACATTTATCATTATGCGCTCATTAAAATCATTGTAGTGCATCAGCTTGGATTGCAGGGCATTGCATGGGAGGAGTTCATTTCTCGTGACCTCTTTACAGCCCCTCAGCCTTCTCCAGAGATTGTACATGATGCAGGTGAGCCTTCGCATCAGTTTGAGGTTCCTGAGACAGAGCATATCAGTGTTCCAGTATGTGTTACCTATCAGAGAGGTACCAGAGCCTTGTTTGCAGCAGCACAACGAGTACTATCTCCGCCCAGGGTGGAAGGGGTCTCGTTACCTTCGACAGCAGCGCGAGTACTATCTCCACATGGTGTGGAAGGGGTCTCACCTTCTACATCAGCACAGGTACAGGACCGAGGCAAGAGGCCTATGCATGATGGGGGCCCTTCAGGAGGCCAAGACACTGAGTTTACACTGATCGATGTTGATTCGAGCTCTCCCAGCTCAAAGCTAAAAGAAATCATCCAGGAGAAAAAAGCTGAGATCGACACACTGAACGAGAAATTGCAGAGAGCTCAGTGGGTTATAGATTACTTGGAGCAGTGGAATAAACAACTGGAGGACCAGCACACACTCATGGAGCTGCAGAGAATCCGTGAAGACCATGAGTTGGCCCGAAAGAGACCAGGTGACATGACACCATTTGAGCGAGAGACTTGCCTCACGAGAGTAAACATTCATCTGGAGAAGCTGTTGGCAAAGGCCAATAGGGACAAAGACATGCTTAGACATATGAAAAATCACTATTGGGCCCGCAGACACGTTTGCAGAGAAAAAATGAAGATCCTAAAGGCGAGGTTGAGAAAAGCACTGAAATGTCGGAAAAGGCCAGATCCACTCCGAATCTTGGCCGAAGCTTCCTTGGATGAGCATGAGACATGATGGGAGACCTTCACTCCAAATTTCAGCAAATTTGGAGAATATTTTGTCATTTTTAAAAATTTTGGTTGCAAAACAGGTTTTTCCGCCTGACGCGTCGCGCCACCCGACGCGCGCTTATGATTGGGACATCCTCTGAAGGAAAAATTGATATTTTTGGGTTTTTTATGATAAATTATGCATGCTTAGCAATGGCTGAGAGATTTCATGAAGTTCTGGGTGGTATTAAAGGTCAAAAACACCCCAAAAATGACCTTTCTGCCACTTTTTGCACCAGCAGGAACCAGTCTTGGGAGATTGCAGTTTTGGAGGGGAATATGACATCCAAATTGAAAAATTCCACTTGGGTTGGATAGCAGAAATCCAGGGATTTACAACGAGATATCATGAGCTCAATTTGGAATTCAGGAAGTGCCCCAAAAATAGGCTCAAAGTGGCGCGGCGCATTAAGTTTTTGGGCGCGGCGCAAAGAGGAATTTTGCCCAAATTTCACTTTTCAGCTCAGAAATTCGGCCAGTTTGACTAGTTTCACTTTTGGATGTAATTTTTGATGTATCATGATGAAATTTTGTAACTATGATGTAAATTTGGCATTTTTTTACTTGTTCTAGAGGATTCATTCACTAAAAAGTGAAAATTGAGTGAATGGATCAGTTTCCTAGCATATAGAGGCAAGTTGTTTGGCTGCCTAGATTTTAGCTCCATGTTTAGAATTGGTTGAAACAGCTCCTAGAAGGATGAGCTCAACCCCTATGGGCATGGGATGGGGTTAGGATGGTCTATATATTGTATTTGCTGAGACATTTTCAGGGTTGGATACTTGGGAAAAGCTTGGCACCTCATTGTATATTCTTTTCAGATTTTTGGCAAAGGAAAGACCAGAGTTTTGCAGCACTTGTTGGGATCCTTGTGGCTTTTGAGTTTTGATGATGTTTCTCTCCATGTTATTTTAAGTTTCATTAATGTTATATTTATGCCATTTCCCTTCTCTTTGCTTCTGAATTAGACAAATGAGTAACTAAGGTAGAATTCATTAGTTTGCTGATGCTTTGCCTTAAAATTTTGTTTAGTTTTATATGTTTTCGTCAGTTTGAAGACGATCCTTGTACCTTCTTGCCCTCTTCATTTCCTCAATAGTATTTTCTATCCATTCATTGAATCTAAGACATCAAATTCATTGCCTTCCCTGCCCCAACTTGAACTCTTCAAGAATTTGGTCTCATCCCCAAGCCCAAAATTGTTTTTCCCCTTTTCCAACAAAAACCCCTAAAAATCAAATCAAAGCCTCCTATTTGTTTATATAGCCTAAGATCAGTTGTTGTTTTAGTCATATCAAGCCCCTTTGAGTATTTATCATTGAGATTGACTCAGAGAGAGCCCTCTCCTGTCCTCGTAGGGCTAGCTACAAGGCTGAGCGTGGTTTGGTGTTACCCTGAATCCCGCCTTCCTTTAGCCTAAGGTGGATTTGGGAACTAACAGGATGTAGTAGGAAGAAATCCTCTAGCTTCTTCACCCAAGCCTCTGCTTCACATGTGAGTGACCCATCAAATGTAGACAACATAAATCTATTGCCTTTCATCATCCCATGACTGTAGGGTCTTCTCTCCTCCTTCTGCTGAATATAGTGAGGGAAAGATAGAGCCTCTTGGAAGACTCTAGAGTTTGTTCTGTATTCAGCAAGGTACCCACTTAGAACTTCGAATTCCAAGTGATCTTCATGCTTTCGCTCTGCTTCTCTGTGAGAATAGGAAGTGCATGGTCCTTACTTTTCTCCTTTTTCTGTCTCCTCAACCTCCTTGGAGAGATTGTTGCTGGATCTGAAAATTGATGAGATTAATCTCATCCTCTGCATCATTCTGGCCTCTTCTTCTTTGAAATTCTAACTTCACAGGCTGAGCCAAGTTCTAAGCTCTGATACCACTGTAATGTCTCGAAATGGAAATCAGCAGCTTTTACACCACTGAATCAATCCCTTTTTCGGAAATATTAACAAGGCTATGTCAGAGATAGAATGAGAGGGATATTACCAGTTATTTCACCTCTAAAGAGAGGATGAGAACCAGAGGCTTCCTGGCCCTTACTCAGACTCTGCCTATAGTTATGTAAATATTTCTTCCTTCAGGAAGATCTTGCTCAAAGAAATGAGCTACAGCAACATCTGAAACTCCCATAATGAACAATAGTGAAATAATACATCATATGATACAAGAAGAGTGCATAGCTGATTTATAAAATGCAACAACAAATATAGATACAAATCTTTGAGGTAAAGACCTCTCAAGATAGACTAGATCATCCTCAATCAAGATTATACATGGAAGCTCAAGATTACATTGCCATACAATAATGCCCTAGCTATGTCTGCACAGTTACATGAGGAGACTACAATATGTAAAATGGAAATATAATGATATATCTATATCATCTCAAGAAATAAGGGGGAGAAAGCTCTAAACCCCTGAAAATGACTAACTAACAATCCTTAGAAGGATTGGCTACAATACATGTAAAAAATGATAGAATACAAAAATGCCGGAGTAGCTGGGAAGCTACTATAGCTCAAGAATGGAGAAGGGAAAAGATGCTGCAAAAAATATAGCAACCTCCTCCAATGATCTTCTAAGTGGAAGGCTGCTCCTTTCACTAAATATTACACTCTCTAATCCCCATGGTGAATCCTCCTGCAAATGCCCTCTGAAAATAACGCTGTAAGAGGCAGTGAATGTGCTGGGGCTGAGATGAAACACTTGGCCCTATGCCAAAATATGCAATGAAGCTCCGGGAATGTCCTTTGATGATCTCTTAGAGAAAGGAGAACTCCTCCTCTTCAAAAATAGCTCAGGAAATGGTGGGATAATGATCCCTCACTGCTACCTCCAGCAACTCCAATGAATCTGCCCAACAAAAACGCTGTAGCTGAAAGAGATGGCTTTGGCTACAAGCCTGGATGTGAGGAAGATGAAGAACATATCCTGAAAGGCTACCCAATGAAGGAGAGAAGACCTCTAAACAGAAATCTCCCTTGTGCTAAGCATCACAAGCTATCTCAGTTGAACAACTGAAGAGAGCTGCAAAATCGAATTCTCAAGCATAAAAATGAACAATGGCTTTCCTTCACCTTTTTATGCAAGGAATGCTTCCTTGCCATGGACCCCACTCATATTAGGGTTTCTTCTCATTTCAAATTTCACTCCTTTCCAACTGCGCAGTCTTCATGCCACGTTGTTGACTTGGTCAACCATGGTATAGTTAACTTGCCTTTGGCCCTTTTCACACTAGGGAATGCCAAATTTAGCCACTTAAGTGACTCATGCACCTTAGGAGAGTTTTATGATGCTGCTACATGGGGTCCCTTACCCATTTTATTCCCTTTTATTATCATAAAAGTAAAATTAATGTTCCAATTACCTTATTGCAAAATTTGGAACATTACAGTGAAAAGGGGCAAATGCTTGAGGACAAGGTCAAGTTTGACCAAGTCAACAATGCTGCCAAATAGGGTGTGGCTTACTTGGGAAGACAGTGCAGTTTGAGAAGGAGGAATATCACTTGTGGAAGAAACCCTAATGTGTGGGGTCCAGGGCATGAAGGAATTCATTTGTATAAAAGGAGGAAGAGGCAACCATAGAGATATATGTTTGAGTATTTGATTATTGGTCTTGTAGAATTTTTGCATTCTTGAGCTGTTTAGTAGAGTTGCTGTGTTGTTTAGCATTAGGGATTCCTATTTAGGATTCCTTCTCCTTCTTGAGAGGCCTCTTTAAGGATTTCACTTCATTCTCCACATTTCAGGCTCAAGGCCAAGCCACCTCCTTCAGCTACATCATTATTCATGTAGCAGGAAACGTTGTGTTGCAGGGTGTTGCAGTGGAGGGTTCAACAACACCATTTCCTTGGCTCATATTTCAGAGGAGGGAGCTTCTATTCCTCTGGGAGGTTAGTGAGGGATATTTATGAGCTGATTGTACATGTTTGGCATCAGGCCAAGTACTTCCCATCAACAACAGCACAGTCCCTTCTCTAGACTACATTATTTCTGAGCATATTTGCAGTGGGGACTTGCTCCACTATTTTGGAGGGTGATATCTTTAGTGATTGGATCAACCTTTCACCTGAAAGATCCTTTGGATGAGATTCAACCATCATATGCAGCATCATCAGCTATCTTCATCCATTTCCAGTTTTTGAGCTGCAGCTGCTACCCTGCTACTCCGACATTTCTGCAGGTTTTCTATTTTGTGCATACTTCAGCCAATCCTTCCAAGGATTGTGTATTGTTGTTTCCAGGGGTTGAGATCTTGCTCCCCCATCTTATTTGACCTATAAATTTTCATGTCCATGTATTGAAATTATTTCTGTAGCAGTGTCTCTTATAAACTACGTAGTCATAGCTTGGATTTATCATATGTAGCAGTGCATTTCATGATTATTGTACATGTGCCTTTGATGGTGGATTTGCCTAAACTTGAGTGATCATTTCCTCAAGATCTTGTACATATTCTGCTGCTATAACATTAATAAGATGGCTATGAGATATTATTTCATTTTCTGAAGTTGATGTATCATTGCTACTCCATTGGTGTGTTTACATATTGTTGTCACTCCACATTTGGAATATCTTAAGATATTCCCAATAGTGTAGAATTTCCCTATTTTGGGATATTACAGATTAAGCATGAAATTTAGCATTTAAGACTAGCTCAAATATGATTTTCTTAAAACCTTAGAGATTTTAAATACTTCTTGATTCCATAATGTGTTCTTGCCCTGTAAATCCTTAGGCTTGACATTAATTAATGTCATATTCTGCTGTACGATTTTCCAGTGTTAACAGTTTCCCCCTAATGTGTGAGGTCTAGGAAGAACTGTATAGCCGAAATGCATTATAGTTTCTTTTCTGTATCGTGTGCACAGAGAGAGAGAGATGTCTGCATGAATCTTAAAATTGAGAACACCTTGCACCATTTCCAAGATGACCATGGCCTAAGGGACCCCTGTAAGAAAAAAAAAAATAACCTATATACAAAATTTCAATGAGGCGGGCATGTCCCATGCTCGTGATGCTATGGCTAGTTAAACAAAATTGACAGATACATGTGCTGTCTGCGTCACTACTATGGTAGTGATACTGACAGTTGTTGACGATTACTGCTGATGCCATTAGGGGTGTTTTTTCTTTGAAGATAGGTGGAATGTGGTACCCATATGCATAAAATTGGTATAGCATCTCTGGCTGGGACCTTCCCGTGTAAACATTGTTGACAGAGATGCTTATGGAGGCAAGGGTATTTTATGGATCTTAATCAAATTGCAATGGTTGTAAGGTACGATACAATCTTGACATGAAATCTTTTGTCGTAGTCGAATGTCAGAAGAATTGATGAAATCTGTGGACAATGATGTCTCCCACAGTGCCACCCGAGGATACCCTTTGCATGGGGAGGGGTGATCCAAGGTACCGCTTCATTTTTGGAAAAGAGGTGTCGAGGTCGACAAAAGGGAAGCCTTAACTGAACCATGGGTCACCGACCTGAGGGGTCGGGGACCTAGATGTGATGGGTTTAACATAGGAATGTTGGTGAGAGGTGACTGAAAACAAATGATGGGGATTCAGTGGCCCAAGGTCGAAGTATAGTTTAGTAGCTTAGTGGCAGTCATAGTTTTTTCTAAAGGGAAAATCCCTGGAGTTTGTATGAATTCCAGGGCGGGTGTGAACTGGCTATGAATGTAATGATGGTGCATGAGTGGGGGTGAAATACTCTGACCAAGGGGAATGAGGGATTTCTTCCAGGGGGGAAAAGATGAAATATGAGGGCGAAGCGGCGAAGTGCATCGTTTGCAGTCTTTGTACACTTACCAAAAGAATAAAATAATGAGGTTTGGTTTGTACAAAACACAAAGATGGGTACCCCAAAACATGAAAGGGTTTACTCACTAAAGGTGTGAGGATGGTGTTTTTCTGGGGGTGGGGGTCCCATTGGTTGGTCTTATGTGTTGGGTTAATGAAGCAGATGAAGAAGTGTCGCAGATGGGATTATGCTGATGGAGGTATGGTTGGCCAAATGCGATGCACATAGGTGCACTTTCAATATGCTTGTACAACCTGGTCATCCATGAAGGGGGTTTGAGTTTGAATGGTAAACTTTACATTATGCATGATGAATGGATGGGGATGAGGTGCTTCCTAGACTGAAATGGTATGACCATGGCTTCACTTGTGCTATGATATATTGTCTACTTTGGGTGATGAGCGCCATGGAGGGGAGGCTCTATCAACCAACGCAGACGTTTATCATGTGCAGGGTGAGGTGATGATAAATGTGGTTGGGTATGAGGACCCTATTGTTTATTTCTGATGGAGAACTGAGGTCAGGATATGCAAAGTTTTCTGGGACTTTATCATGCTGAGGGTAGAATGATACCTGCTCTGGGGCCTTCAGTAAATGGTGTTGTAAAAGGTTTGCGGGCTCTTCCTGCAAAAATAACTACCTCAAGTGAAAGCATATTATTTTCATAAAAACTTATTGAAAGGAATGAGCTTTAAAAAAGGAAGATGGGAGGGTGCATACTTGCCGGCAGTGAAAAAATTATTTTTCTTGGAAAGCGAATGTGTGGCAGCGCTTTCGTTCATCACGACATACTGATGATGGTGCAACTTATAGTTTATGGAATGGACCTTCTGATCTCTTGTTATGGACCTCCGAAGTTCTGGAAAAGGGAGATAAATATGGGATTATGGCCCTAATCCTATTCATTTGTACTTACTAATTTTTGGGAGATCAGGGGTGCTTGCAGAGCCTTTCTTTCTGTTGCGATCAGCCTGTGTACCAGGGACTAGTGATATTATGCCGAGGTAACTTTCATGACATCCTGCATTGTAATTTCTTCAGTTTGAGGGTGCCAGGGGCCATACAAATTAGGTTTGTACGACCTCTAAGTGAATTTTTGCCCTAGATTGCGTGGGTGATATAGGAAAAAAAAGTGCCTCCTTTGCATGCAATTCTGAGGGATAGGCACGTGAGGGCACGCTGTTCCCTTCTTTTTACGCGCAAAGGCGGGCATGTGAAGAATACAGGTGCATAAGGGTGTGCCTGTTTGAGGGACAGGGGTGCAAAGGCCATGATGACAAAAAATTTTGATTTTTTGTTTATTTTTGATGTTTTTCTCTGTACTGATGGGTACCTGTGTTGCTGGAAGGTTGGTGTGGAGAGAGTGAGATTGGCCCGAGATTCAGACCACTCTAGCAACTGATGCTGGGGTGCATCGTCATTTGGCCACATGGGGCCTTTTGAAATTTGCTGAGAATGAGTTCCTGCAGTTGCAGGACTATTTGTTACGTTACATTATGCAACATTGGCGTAGGCGATGCAACATGTTCGTGCTGCGTGGGATGAACCTGGCGATCCGTCTTGAGGTGGATATATACTTTGTGAATGGGTTACTGCCTCAGAGTGAGGCTCTTAGGTACCCACTCCCTGTTGGGAGAGTGAACTTAGACAGATTCCAGAGGTGGCATTGCAGTGATGCGCCTCTTACTGAGGGGTGTATCAACATTGCATTAGTGATAGATGTGGTCAAGCGGTGTGGTCTGGTGATTATTTTGCAACTGGCGGGGTCGGTTGCTCCACATCGAGCATTTGGCTTGCAGGTTGGAGTTTTACACCGATTGAGGGGTGAGCATTTTTTCGATTTCGCTTTCTTTTGTTTTGATGGCATGGTGTCACAATTGAACAAGGTCCAACGTGGATCTAATTCATTTGCGTATGCTAGCATCCTATATAACATCATGTATGAGAGGGTGGTGCTACGAAGGCCGATGGTGGCGGTGCCTATTGGGGGGCCGCAGGAGCCACGCATGAGGAGGTGGGCTCCAGTGATGGCGCGAGGCGGTGGAGGCATGGTGGGTCGTTATTGGAACGACATGACAGAGGCCTAGTTTGAGGCCAATCCATAGATGTTCTTGCCATAACCGTATGCGGGGATGGAATTGCGGGGTGACCCAGACATGGGTCTCCCTTTCGGTTATGTTTGGGGACCTGCAGGTATGTGTTATATTTTTTCTGCATTTGTTTGAGTATTTATGTACTTATGTGTTTTGTTGTCGACAATGACATTATTTTGGTTACTCGTGCAGATGTTTGCGAGGTAGGTCGCCTCATGGACTGATTGGTGGGTCACGACCCTCCGCTACGACCTCGAGGTGGTCAGGGAGGAGGTTTTGCAGGTGGATTAGGTGGTGGTGCCAGTGGACCTCGCGGAGATGGTGCTAGCGAGCTTGTGCTGATGTGGTTGAGGCTCCCAATGCAGTACTGACAGCTTAGGTGGCCGCTGTTGAGGACTTCCGGGGTCGAGTGAACCAGTTGACCCAGGGTATGCTTCCTTGAGGTTTCATGGATGACCTCGAGGAGGTTTGGTTAGAGATGGTGATGGCCCGTGAGAGGGATTATCGGCCCACTCTATGTCGGGTGGCGATCGCAGTGGCGACAGTGGCTCCAGTGGTGGTACCAGGAGCAGTGGTGGGTCCAGGTGCCCCTCTTGAGGGGGTACCACCTAGAGTAGTTTTATACACAGGGAAAGAACCCGTTATGAGGATGCTTCCCTTATTTTTGATGACTTTTGTATCTTTGGGCTGGCCAGAGGGCTAGCGACACTATTTTTGCACTCAAATACATATATTTTTGATATATATATGAGAGATGTCTTTGCGGCTCTACATGATGTATCACTTGTTTCGGTTTATGTGTTATGTTATGCTGATGGATGCCTATATTTTTGGTTTTTATGTATGATGGTTTATTTGAGATGCATTCCAGTCTAGGATATTGTTAGCTATGCGATTAGCTGATTGGTTTTGATTCCTTGATACATGTGAAAATGTAATGTAATCAAATTGTCTGCTTAATCTTTTGGCAAGAAAATATTTTCTAAACAAGTGTGTGTCTCTGGTCTCAAATGTTTGGTTTAGTTATGACACTACTAACTGGGAATCGAGGTAGATATTCATATGGCGAACGCCCTGATGGAGGGCATCACACATAAGTCTGATGACGGTGTCATATTATGCATGATTGTTTGTTGCTGAACCAATACACATGCCATTTTGAACATAGTGGTGATCGGTCAGGGCGATAAATGACCCAAGCGGCTACGACTAAATTTTGAGACCATCTTGATGCTCCATCAACAAATTTGAAATATGGTTCGTTTTAGTAATCCATGTTGATACTTTGAGTGCTTTTAACTAAGTCTTTGGGTCAAAAATTTTGAGTGGGTGGGTTTTTTGTGTGCTCTCACTCTAGGGTAAGGGCTGTTGGGGCCCTTATGGGTAGAACTTCTTGAGGTAAAGGCCGTTGACGGGGTTAGTGAGGCAAGTCTCGTCCAGTTCCGTTAAGATGTATGCCCCCTACCAGAGGCAATGTTTGATGATGTAGGGTCCTTTCCAAAAGTTTTTGAACTTTCCTAGCCCAAAGGCCTCTTTTGCGACATCATAGCGGAGGACTAGGGGTGATGTGGTGGTCAAATGACGCTTTAACCCTTTTCTTATGGGCCTTTTTATGCATCAGAAACTGTCATCGATTTTCGTCGACAAGCTCTAGTTGTACTAGGCACTGCTCCAGAGGCTGAGTGTCATTACGGAGTTCGATGGTAGCATATAAATTGGGGATCTTATGAAAATCAACGCAAAGGCGCAAGGTACCTTGGTTTTTTGTGACAGGAATATAATGGGAATCCTTGGATGAGGGTGAGGCAGTAATCCTATCGCCAATATGAGTGGATACAAATCATATGTGGTGGATTGTGTCATCGATGTTTGGCGGGGGAGGAATCTTCATAATGGGATTCTGTATGGGAGAAAAGTTAGGTTCCCCACTAGGATAGTCGATTTCCGGTAGGTGGAAATTGTGCCTACCACAAAGGTGCCTAAATATTTCCATTAGCGGGCATGTCTCTGGTGCGTGATTCAGGCCAGTGTAGATGGTGCATGGTATTACTAAGCTAACAGAGTAGATAGTGTGTGATTGTATGCTAAAGTGTCGGTCGTAGAAGAGGTTGTCTTCTGTCTCCATTTCCGTATCATTGGATTAGATGTGTCTTCCTATGTGGTGGAGTGTAGATTTAACACAGCTCGTGTCTCTCTCAGCTTGGGGAGATGTACACACTTAAACATATGATGAAAGTGTGAGCAAATTCGGCAATAAGTGCATGTGATATTCTCTTGATTGGAAAGAAGTTTCTAAGGGAGAGAAGAGACTATGCAGAGACTGTTTGCAAGGGGTTTGAGTTCTCTGCATTGGTTGACTCAGTGATCGTTTAGATCACATAGGCCGCATGTTATCCTAGGCCTGTCTGAGGTTACTCTTTGGTGGTGTGCTATCTTATCAGGCTTGATACACCATTGCAGAGGTGGGGACATTGATCCAACGATGTACTTTTTATGCCATTCCCGGAGATCGTCCTGTCTCTTCTCTAAGGCATTAATCATTTTGATAGTGGGACAAATTAGTGAGGCATAAGTACAATGTCGCTCGTAATGATTACCCTGACATATCAGGAAAAATATCCTTGATATGAAGGTTTTTTCTAGTTCAGTTCGAGGAATGATGGGGAACCAATGCCGGAAGGCTACTAAATCAGGGCAATGGATGACTGCATGGTCCATATTTTTGCATAACGTACACGCTGGTCGTTGCTACGAAGTGCCAGCTTGGGTAACTAGGGGTTCCATGCTGGGCTGTTCTTCGGCTGTCAAGAACATGATGTACCCGCTCATCTCATCTGATTGGGTCATGGAGCTGCCAGTGGACTCGGCATCCATATCATCTTCTTGGGAAAGGCGGACTATGGCTAAGCGGAGGCTAGCAAGGGCTAGCCGGAAGTGAGGTATGTAGTGACAATCCTCCAACAGGTGATTATCGGCGCATAACGGGCATGTGAATTGTGCTTCCCGTAGCCCCACGTAGTAAACCTCTCGATTGGATACCATCTATGAATGAGCTCCAAGGCTGTGCAGTCTTTGAGGTAGTGGCCATGTTCATCGCATAGTGTAAAACGTATAATGGGAATTACTGGGGGATTTTCTACAATCCTATCTTCCTCCTGTAAGTATAGGATGGTATGAGGCTCATCGTTGACAGACTGGATGGAGGGATCCTCTTGATAAGATCGCTCGACCGCATGTAAGGCATCCCTATATCGTGGTATCTATAGACAATGGTGGTAGGTTCCTTGTTACGGGAACGTGGCATCAAGATGTTTGCTTCGGAGCCGAGGAGTGGTTTTAACTCGTCCAACTCCGGACATATGTGGGTAGGGTGGCCTATAACATCACATATGGCACAAACTGGTGATTCCATTTGAATGGCGGGGGTCACCATCTTCTATCCTATATTTGCGGTTTTCTTGGTCGTGATTACCAATTTTGCAATGGGAAATTCCTTTGTGGGGGTGGTTTCGACCATTTCTTGGGTAGGTTGGGGCTCCTCTGGATTGAGGGGCTTTAACCCTATGGCAGTAAAGTTGGTGGCTCCTGTTCTAGAAGGGGGAACGAGGTACCAAACTAGGAATGCCAACGATATGTTGGGTAACTCCAGTGTTTCCAAAACCTACTGGGAGACGAAGCCAGCTGGGGGGTAGAGGAAAGGGGTTTGTGAGGCGGTGTAGGCTAGAGAGGATGCAGTGGCTGATGCCTTAGTGTCGTTACTGCTTGATTCCATGTCCTGAATAACCTTGGTGCTTGATGTGGACATCATGCACACTGGGGCCCTTGTGGCATCGGGCGTTGCCTTAGGCATAATGGGAGGATATCATAGGAATGACCCTAGGACGAACGACGGTTTGAATTGGCCAGGGCCATATTCTTGGTACCGTAAAAGACCATCTGCGGCTGTATCTACATAGGGTAGAATTATATCCATGTTTTTTAGAGGATTCTTCTCGTTGAGTGTCAGCTGGTCTACAGTAATGATGCAATCCTCGCGGGGGAACATCATAATGCAGAAGACAGAGGAGGCTATGGCAGACATGGCGTACATATAACTCTGCCAGAGGAGTATATTGTAATCCAAGTGAGAAACCAACACTTCAATGTCTATGTGGACCATATTTCCAGCTAAACAGACCAAGACATTTTGGTAGAGGCTGATGGGGGTCGAGGGACGACCATTGTAGGCTGGAAGCATTATGACTGAGGGTTTTAGTTTAGGAGAACCCAACTTCTGGAATTTTTTTTTTGACATGATGCATGTCGATGTACCCTCGTCAATGACACATCAGTGAATAGTGATATTCTGGACCAATACTGGTATCTGGAAGGTGACCATGGAAGGAAGCCTAGGGGTGGCTTTGTCTAAGTCAAAAGCCATCATGCGCGTATTGGCAGGGTCGATAGTGCCTAACGCAGAAAGTAGGGGTTTTCGTTGCTTGGGCACGACTGTAGTACTTCTAACGCGTGTATAGCAGTGGGTGATTGAGCTAAATCGTCCACGATGCTATAATTATGGGCCACTTTGGAGCAGTTACCTACTCGCCTATTAGGTCCCTTTGCCATATTTGGCAAAGGTTCTATAGGCATCTTTGAAATGGTCAAAGGTGAAGTCGACGCACTAGTACTAGCCCTTGACGTAGTGGAGTCTGGCGGGGTGTTGTAATTGCGATTCTGTGTTTGGAAAAACATCTCTTCCCCAGTCATGTAGATTTCATGGCTGCTTTTCTCAGAATCATCTGGGTTTTGTTGCTGAGTGCTGACCGTCCCTTGGTGGGGGAAAGGTTCTTGCATAACAAAGGGTTGCTGGGAAGATCCTCCTTGTCCTCAATTACTCTAAGGATTTTTTAGCTCGGGGAGATTGGGAGAGTGGCGAGTATAGTGCCTATACTCACCACATATTGAACAAGAATGGTTTGTTCACAGAGGTGGCCTTTTGCCTTGCCGTTGGGCATTGCTTGGCTCCTGGTTTTGATTACTGCTAGAGTTGCCTCCAGCCTGGGATCGCGGTGGGTGCTATTGGTTGCTGCCCCCTATCCATGGTTCCCTTTTGGCTTGTTTTATGTCTGATTTTTTCTTAACCACGTTAGGAGGGTAGTTCTCCTAGTTATACTGGTGTGCTTGATTTTGTGACGGCTGTACAAAGTTCACCTGTGCATTGGTTTGCGTAGTTGTGTCGTGTGCTTAGGACTGAGTATAACGTTTTCCCTTGTTTGCACCTAGCCGTTGGGGGGGATCTCTTCATCAATGTTTCTTTCTGCGTACTGGGTCCCCTTAGCCAGAGGATAGGGTCCTCCTTGGTGATACGCTTGCGCCCTACTAGTCAAATCTTGCTAAGGCATATGATGAATTTGAAATCCAGGTTGAGACATGTTCTAGGTAGAACTATGTGTGTAACTGGTATTTTGACTACTGCTACCTATGTAAACTTGGGTCATTGACTCAATTAATTCGTCTGCAGAGTTCGACACGCCTGGCAATTATTGATAAGTTTGCAGGCGCGGGGCTTTAGGGAGGTTATTGTAAATGTATCCTGACTGTGTATAAATCAGTTCAAGCTTCTGGGCTTTACTGATTGCATCCTCTTCAGATGTGGGGTATTGTTGCTCCACATCCTTTGAAATATCCACTGTCAGATTTTTCAAGAATAAATATAAGAGGACCCAATCGTTGAGTTTAGCTTTACATAAATTGTGACGCCGCCTCCATTCATGAAGATGGTCAGAGATATGGACGGCAGGGGTATGTCTAAAATGAGTCAGTAACTCCATTCCCGAATCATGGTGAATGGGTAACTGAAAAATAAGTGAGGAACTTGGTAGCGAGGGCACTAAAGGTTCCACGTGAAGCAGGAGGTTGCTCCACGCACCACCTCGGGCCTACTCCTGTAAGAGTGCGTTGAAATAGCCTGAATAAAATAGTGTCATCGATGATACTATTCGATGATCACCATAGGTGAAAGGTCATTACATGATGTTGAGTCCCGAATTTGCCTCTTTTCCATACACTTTTCCATATCTTTTTCACTCACCTAAACCTCCAAAATTGTCAATATCATGTGCAAAAGGGTATCTAACA
>JAXQQM020078152.1:0-140286 GCA_034641835.2 Pinus albicaulis
AGGGACATGTTGATGCTGCGATGAACACCCTCCGAAATTTTTCCTATACTTGAATTTTGGAGCCTATTGAGGATCTTACAACTTTCTTTCTACGGTCACTTCATGGTCGATTGATTTTGTGCTAAGTGATAAAGTCTTCTTCCTAGTTTTAACTGTCGAAGTCACTTTTTCACACATGCTCAGTCTGTAATGAATTCATAAGTGCTCTTCCTTTATGCAAGCTTGAACAAGCATGTTATAGTGCCCGTGCAATTTTCAAAACATGTCAACAGGTTGTGCGCACTTTCTTTAACAATCTCCCTCACTTTGGTTGCATTTGTACTTATATTTCAGTGAGTTTTCCTAACTGTCGCTTTTGTGCACTTTTGTTTTCACAAGTGTCACTTTCATATTCACATTTGTCGCTTTTTCTTGTTTTCACTTTAGCTTGTGTCATGTTCATGTTATATTATTCACTCTCACATGTGTTTCTTTCAATGGCGTTCGCATTTGCAAGTGTCATTTTCATGTTTTCTTACTATTGCAAGTGTCATCTTTTGTTGTTTTCTCTCTGGCACGTGTCACACCTTGCACATCAATAGATTTTGTTCTGGTGCACCATTCTCCATTACATGTCCCTTAATATCATAATAATATGAACTAAACACTTTCTTATAGCTTAGTGCACTTTATGGTAAGATTCGACACTTTCGTCACAACTTATGTTATGTGTCGTAATGTGTCGTTTCAACTATCACACTTAGAGATAAGTGACACTTTGTTGTTGTTTCAAGGTGTGATTGTTCTTCATGAGTTTTTTGTATCTTCCCAGTTTTTATTGATGGATTTCATGCATGTGATCCATGTTTGAGTCATGTTTAGATGCATTTTCCTCTCTTACTCTATTGGTCACACACTATGCCATTTTGGAGCTCTTCTTGGTCCTCCTTCCTAGTGCAAGTTGTGAAAGAATTAAACCTATTACCATTTGATTATCTTAGACTATTCATGAGCCTCAATGATGCAGCCTTCTCACCAATACTTGTGCATTAATTTCTTCTCAAGGCGACCTCAAACCAACGCACCTTAAGATCCTCTATAGGGCAGTCACCTAACTCTTGTTGTTCATACTGACTCACTGCACCGAATTTTGATCATGTATGCCTTGCATGGCACATAGAGTAATCCTAAATAATAGTAAGGACTCATTCAATACTATTTCAGAATCAAAATATACAATGCAAAGGCCCTCCTATCCTCACAGTGTAGTGAAAACCATCTTAGGAAAAGTGACTTTCCTTCTATGGTTTCCCTCAATGAAAATCACATTCTAGATGAAATCTCAACCACTATTGGGAAAAATTATGCTAGAAAAATAAGAAAAGTGAATTCCAAATGATCAATGACCCCTTGTTGAGAAAAAATTCACTTTCTAAAATGATTCCTCTTTCCTTTAGCGCATAGCGTAGTCTCAAGAAACAAGCCTTCAACCTTGTTCCTTGTTCTTCCCCACTACGTGGAAAACTTGTCAAGCATCCTTATCTCAATGCATAGTAGAGTAATAAGGATTGATGAGTCCTCCTCATTTCCATTGACCAATCAAATTATGTTGGCATAGCCTTCCTCTCTCTCCTTCCTAACACATGGCACAATTTTAACCAACAATCTCACCACCTTGTTCCTTGTGCCTCCCCACTCCATTGGGCCAAGGGGAGCCCCTATTTACAATGTGTTAGTGTCAGTCTATTCATACTTCCATCAGTGATCAAAACTGCTCTTTTGCATTTGCATATTAGGAGTGCCATAATAATCAATTTCACCATTCCGCTAGGTCATGGGTTCATTGATGGTAGTAATTTTTACCAGTTTTCCCTCATGAGGTACTTGCTGATTTTCCTCCATATGGTCTTTAGTCATTAGTCTCTTTCATTCTCAAAATCATATCAGTAGGTCATAGGATGGGTCTCATTGGTCTCTAAGGTCTCACCATGGTCAGATTAATGAGTCAAGTGTCGAATAAATATCAACAAGGTCATGAGGAAGTCAATAAACTCAATATTATAGCAGCAGGAGGATCAGAGATATCATTCATTAAGCTTGATGTAATTTTCACCTCAAAACCATGTTTTGAGGTGAAAACATAATACTTTGCCTTTCAGTCACAATTTGGAAGCTGTTATCTCCACAAAGTGATGTCCCTGCCTTCAGAGAAGTTTTTCACAGCATGTTCAATGCCAAAGTATATTCAAAGTAGATCCATCAAAAAGAGTCCGGAAAGAGATTTCCAACAGTATATTACACTCTCAAAACTGACTTCTGGATTGAATTTTATGCTTAAGTGAACTAAAAGCCCTCTATTCCCTACACCCCCCATATTTCCCATGTTTCGCTTTTAAATTTATGTTCAAATCCCTTTAAAAACCCCTTATCCCCCCCCTTTTCCAATTATAAAAATCGCATTATAAAACTTCGAATACATATGCTATTTAATTTAAACCACTTCCCCTTTTCCACACCCATAGACCTTATAAGAAAATTTATATCATATATAACCCCCCGCCGTATAAATCACTTCCCCACCACGCATATAATAAAAAATTTATGATATAAAGTTTAAAGCCTTTTTTATAAATCGCAATCGCAAAATTTGTTCAATCGCAAATCGCAAGGTTCATTTGTATGACCTAATGAGCTAATCGCAAATCTCTCCGATGCGATCAATCGCGCAAAGCTCCGATCATCGCATTGCAAATGTTATATATGCGACCCGATCCGCTCCCCTGATCGCACCATCCCCCAATCCATTAATTTCAACTTATCTCCCGATACTCCGATTGCGATCAATCGCAAGCCCCTTCCCCGATCCTCTGATTGCGACTCCCGATTCCCATTCAACCGTTGATTACCCCTACCGATCGGACGACCCACGATAAATCGCATCCCCTCCTCCGATCGCATCGCAAATTTTGCGATTGCAATTACTCCCCGCTCCCGATACTGCGATTGCGATTGAACCCTTGGGTCCACCATACAGTACTTCTGCCCCTTTCAAATAAAAATCCCTTTCTCCCTTTGTAAAGGAAATAAAAGGATTTTCAAAGGTTTTTAATGTACTCCATCGCATCGGAACTTTTGTATGGTGCTTTCAAACACGTCCTACCTCCCGATCCCCGATTGCGATTACTGTTTGTTATATATATCTCTCCACTCCCGACTTCGACTCCGATTGTGATTTATGTGGTTCCCGCCTCCATTTCCCTTCCCTCTTCCCGTTTAAAATAAAATTTTCACTTCACGAAAGGCATAAATTCATTTTATTATCATTCTATTAAAAAGCCCGAGAATAAAGAAATAATGGAAAGCAAAGGAAGAAGTCAAAGGTCGAGAGCTTAAAATAAAATAAAATGCATCTAAAATAGCAGGAAAATAGGATCGGATTGCCTATTTTGTCTTCAGTTACAATTCAAAGAGATCTACGTTACCATGTTTCGCCTTCTCACTGACCGGATGTAACACAGCTCTCCCTTTACTGAGAGACTGTTGGATTTTGGCCTTCCATATTCAGTTGTGATTTCTCCTCTTCCCATCGATTTGTATTCCTACAAATCTGTCTATTTACTGTAAATGCTAATCATTTGTAAAGTTGGAAAGTCTGAGGTCTAAAAACTTAGAAGTAGGGGAATAGTGTGGCAGTGAGCTCAACGCTCCATTGTACAGTTTGGCAGGGAATTAATAAAGTGATGCAACTCTGATTTGTGGGATTCATGTGGTATGAGTTTTAGCATATGTATTTTATTTGTGCTTCATATGTACATTGTTATGTTTCACCATGCATTCATAAACATTTCCAGTTGAATGTTTTCAAGTCAGAAAGGTAGAATCCATTTTATATGCTCTGCCTTGGGAAATCATTCATGCTCTATGTGTTTTATTTTGTCTGAAAATGATCCATTTATTATGCCCTTTTCAGCTTTCTCAACACTCTTTCCACTCCATCTTATTTCAACTTTGATTGCTAAACCTCTTGCCTATCCTGCCCCATGAAATACTCTGTGTCCTTGATTTAATTCCTCGTTTCATACTGCCCTTTTTCCCATACATCCCTAAAAATTCAGTCATTTATCAAAACCCCTTTCACATTTATATACCTAGCCTAAAATCAGTTCTTTATTATCTTATTGAGTATCTATCGTACAGAGAGAGCCCTCTCCTGTCCTTGTAGGGCTAGCTACAAGGTTGAGCGTGGTTTAGTTGTTACCCTGATTTTCCTTTTTCAGCTTGGGGTCCATTTCAGGTGCTAACACAATGAATAGCATTGTAATAGTGAACAATAATGCCTTCCTAGGCCACTATTTAGTTTTGTTGCACTTTCATTCTCAAGCCTTCTCCTTTCAACCCTTCCACATGCGTATCATAAAAAACCTCTTCCATAAGCTAGGTAGGGATAGAATAAGTATTTCAAGTTTGATTTTTCCTTGTAATGAGAAATCTTCATTGGCAAGATTAGTTTATCAGCATGACAAGGAGTTTATCAAGGAATATAGCAAGGAAAAAATAGAAAGAAGCTCTTGCACAGAATAAGAACAAAAGAGATTATGTCATAAATACATGAAGTAGATCCTATACTATGATTGAAAGAAGACATTGCAAGATTTCTCGGAAGATTCCAATACTAATATAAGACCCTTTGGAGGGTGAAGATGAGAAACAAAGTGGATCTTTCATGAAGATGAATTACCGATTAGATCTTTCATGCAGAATCAAAAAAAAAAAAGCAACACGAAGAACAACTTGGCATTACCATCTCATCATGAATTCTATGTCATCTTTTTCAAGTTGTGACATGTACAAATTTCATCATAATGGTCAATATGTGTCCATGTTTCATGCCAAATCATCATGTGGAATGAAATGATGTATTTTCAAGAAATGGAAAGAATGTAATATGTCGAAGTCCAAGAGTCATATGTGGAATACAAAAATTCAAATAGTCATATCTAGACAAAAGAGTCTTTATTATAAGTCCAAAATTCATTTAGAAGTTCAAGAGTTGTTTAGAAGTCCAACGGAAATATTAGAAGTCCAAGAGTCATGACGGTAATTCAAGAGTAATAAGGAGATAAAAGGTCATACCTTTGGTTATCAAAGAAAATTAATAACTCAAGGAAAGGGATTTTGGAGGCTTAGGCTTTGGAGAGCTTGTCTTGGCTTCTCTAACTTGGCATAGGAGAGAAAACTATTCTTTGGAGAAGCAATAAGTGGCTTAATGTTACACTGCCAGAACTAGTGCCTCACCATTGTAACTATGTACTTGGATATTTCACCTAATATTTGAAGCTCGATGAGCTAAAACATTTTCAAGCATGTATCATGAATATTGTAGGAATATTCTTTGGATTTTTTTGGTATATGTTATGTTCATAAGTACTAAGGAAATTGAACTATTTAATTGGCTTTGGTACTTATCATGTTGAATGTGTGTTGTGTTTTCGTTAAATATCATCATGTCCATGTGAACTATTTCGATAGATAACTAATGAATCTTTCTTTTCTCTCATGTGTTTATCTTAGGTTAGTAATATTACTACCTTCAGGAGAATCACTCTTATATCCATCTTGTGAAGGTATCCTTTGACACATTTCGATTAGTGTTACAAAATGTCAAATTACTTGATTATTCAAGGGTTATGTATATAATATCTTGAGTTATTCATTGAAACCAAGGTGAACCTTTGGTTATGGTGGCCGGGCCGATACTCTGGATGGGGCTCCTACTCCAAACAGTGTGAGGTATAATAGGGAAATCACACCGAGGAGTCCCCATGTATTAGATGTATCTAACATTGTCAACATTATGGAACTAGAAGGAGGGCTACATGATGAGTTGTGCCCTTTGAGTATGTTTTGAATCTCTTATCATAAATGGTTCTTTCCCAAATAATAATGCCGAAATTTTTTTCTAACCTATCCCTTGGTAAAATTTTCATCTTCGCGGAACAAATTTATGAGTTGTCTCAATTGAAGTTTGATGGTGAGGGTGATATATCCACAATCAAGCCTTTCTTTCAATTTTTCAAGTTTTGTGAATATCATGAAATCAAATATGAAGAAATTTCTTGTGTTATTTTCTTCCTCACGCTTGAGGGTTGAGTTAATCGATGGTGTCATACCCTACTATCTACTTCCATCTATTCGTTGATTATTTCCTTAAGGGGATTCATCAAGCTTTTAATAAGTATGATTACCATGATGTTGTTAAAGGGATTAATTAACTAATAATGTATCCTAATGAATCAATTGAGGATTTTCCTAAGCGATTTCTTCACTTATGTTATGAATTTTCTTGAGAAGACATGAATTTTGATTTCCTTAGAAGGAAGTTTGAAAGTTTGGTTCAAATATCTTTAAACAGTGGGTCTAAACCCGCTGATGACCTTATTCTCCGAACTTTTGTAAATCATGAGATACCTCTAATTTCAGAGGAGGAACCCACTATTCCATTTGCTCCTTATCCTCCTACTTTTCTAGTACCATTAGGGGTGCCTCTACATATTAATGATGAATTTGGTAAAATTTCAAATAAAATCCTAATCCATGTTGTCAACCTTTATCCACTTCCCTTGATCTTGATATGAATAAGGATAATTTGGAATGGTTCATGTAGCCTAAGGTGAAGGAAAATCCATTTATTTATCAAGATGATATTAATGTTCATAATATTAAGCTTGAATATGATTTATATACATGTCATATTCCATCATATATTTCTCATGATTTGTTTCCCCTTGATTCGCTTGATCAGTCCCTTTCAAACTCTTCTGGCCCAAGCAGTAATCAGGTGCAAGATAGTCATATTTTTCATGTAGAGGAACAAATAGGTAAATATTATTTTGATATTTCTTCTCTTTTTCAAAGTCCTTTGTGTCAAGGTAATGTTTCTTCATTCTCACCTAATTCAGAATTTACTAATCTCGGTAGTGAATCAAATGCAATCAATTTTCCTAATCAATCTAAAATATTGGGAAACCATTATTATGATGATGATGACTCTATTGTTGTACATGGTGATGAATTCCCAAGTGCACCAACTAATCTCTCATTTTCTCAAGAATATTTTGACTCAAAATATTTTGATCTTAAACTTGATTTGGCCAAACAAGATTTTCTCATGGAAACTTCCTCTTTCGCTCATTGTCCCTTGTGCTCTTATGTTTGTGATGCATTAACTTGTGGTGAAGATACTTCCTTATCTTCAAATTCATCATATAACGAAAAAATTTCGGAACTGACACAAGGTAGTGAGGTTACCCATAATGGGGGAGAACAAAATCAAATAACTAACCATCCACTCCATCCCTTATTATTTCCTATTTTGTATGAGGAAATTTCTTCTATTCATGTTACTCATGATATTTGTCTAGCATATCCATCCTTAGATGTTCAATAAGAAGAACCTGATGACTTGGGTAATATGTTTGAAAATGCTAGAAAATTAAATTAAATCAGTGATGTAAGTGGCTACCATCTTGATATGAGTGATCTTGTTGCAATTACTAGTAGTAGTTTCCCATAGACCATGCATGATCTGATCCAATCTCTACAATGCAATTCTACAATCCTTGAAAGTTCTAGGACTTTTTAGGAAGTTGAGACACTTCAAATATCATTGATGGTTATTTCAGGTTTTGTTGGCATAAAATTTAATTATCAAAGACCCAGGGTACAACCTTAAGTTTCCAACAAAAAGCATCTCCATAGTTAAGCTTATCGCCAACATTTTCACTCCTCTTTGGGGATAAAGGAGCGCCTCACCAGAGGCATGTCAAAACAACAATTGATAATAGATATAGAATGTTGGAAAAGAAGTTCTAAGCCTTATATTATACATTCATCCTAAAAATTCCAATAACCAGCGCAACAAAGATGATATCTCACTCTCACACAGAAATTTGATATCTACTGCTACATCAATGGAAAAGTGCGAAGACAAAGAAGGGCTCAAAATAAGTGTGATTTTGGACAAGATAAAGTATTGAAAGAAAAAATACATTTTGGTGCTACTCTCTCTCTCTCTCTCTCACGTGCCCTAGTTTGGAAGATCAAAGTCTCTCATTATTCTGTTGCTGCCAGTTGCTACTGTCAAGTGAATAATATGTCGAAGTTGATTTTTCTGAGTGTTTGTGCCTTGAGAAGTTTTATTGGGTCAATATGAAACTCCTGGAAATAATATCAATGTCTTACCTCTAAAATATAAGTTCTAGAAGCAAGCTCGAAGTTCCAATATTGAAGGGACTGTTACATAGTGTTGTTTCTGCCAAATTTAGGTAGGATAAAAAACAAGGTTGACTTGGTGTGGAGGAAGTCTGAGTCAAGGTCTAGAGTCTCAATATTACTATTAAAGGAAGAATTACTAACTAGGTTTTCCCCTAGAGTGGGTTTTTTTGGATGCTGGCCTATATCTGGTGTCCTTGATCTATGTGTTTTTTCTTTGATATTTTCTGGATGAACTAAGAAGAAATAACACAAGAAGAATATAGTGATAATTAAAGAAAATAACAAGTAAATAATCAATAACAAGAGAATATTTTTGTCTTTCTGATTCTCTAACATGGAATTGGAGCTTTCGTGAAGGATGAAGGAAAACGCATTCTTAAGGATTTGATAAAGGAGACATAAGAAGTTCATTAGAGGAAACTCTTTAAGGAAATAAGTCTTCACTACATCTAAGGAATATGTATAACAATATGAAGGGAGAGAACAAGCTTGAAGGAGATTCAAATTATAGATATTGGAAAAAGAGGATTGAACTCATCGTTGAAAATAACAAGGTCTTATATTTGGTAAAGGGAAAAGTGAAGAATCCCACAAAAGACTCAAGTGATGCAGATAAGGTAAAATTAAAAGAATTGGAATTAGTGGCTATGAATTTTATGGTTGAAGGCATAAAGTAAAATCATGTCCCCTCATAGAAAACATTGATCATGCCCAGGAAATGTATGAAGCCTTGTTAAAACTATTCACCATCAAGAATATTGGAAAAGTGGCAAGCTTGAAAAATGAACTAAGGACTACTAAGATAACCAAGGATGATACTACAACCACTTTCTTTGTGAATATAGAAAGAATAAGAGATTACCTTTCCACTGATGAAATGGTGACAAAAAAATAACGTGTGATGACAACTCTACTAGGGCTACCACCTACTTGGAGTGCATTTTCTTGAGGGCTCAACAACTGGAAAAAAACTCCCACCTTTGAGGAAATATGGAAAAACTGCAGTCAAGAAGAGTTAACAATCTCAATTTTAGCCAAAAATGAAGAAGTCTCAAATGCTTATGTTTCTCATCACAAAGGAAAATTCAAAAACAAAGGGCCAAGGAGGATGGTTGATATGTCCAATATTAAATGCTATCATTGTCACAAAATGGGGCACTATAGAAGTGAGTGTCCTGAAAATCCTAGAGGCAAGAAAAGTGATATAGATCATGAAAATGTGAGTGAAGAATTATTCTCCCCAATAGAGAAAAGCCCGAAGAGAATGACATAAGGGAATTACATTACTAAGCCCGTTGTTCCTAACTTTATATATTTTATTTATATGTTTTATATTTATTTATAGGTTTAACATCTTTTTGGAAAGACATTTTATTGTTTTATAAGTTTTTAGGTGTCCCTGAAAGCTTTGGAGGGAGCCCATAAAAATTCCTCAAGATAAGTATCTCATTCCCTTTCAATTTTGGTTTCATATTCTTATTTAAAGTTTTTATTATATTAAATATTAATCACCTTTCTACCTCTATTTCCTTGTCTAGGAATTAACCAGTTGAATGCTCAAGAATCATGGGAGAAGGCCTCTAGGATTAAGAAATAAGGCCTCACTATAGAAATCATTGGAATAAAAAATGTTTGTCAAAGGTATGTCTTAGATTATAAAGTATTGTGATTCTTTTTTGTATATCCATTTTACATTACTAACTATTGTTGTGTCTAGCTCTCCTGAATCTTAAAAGATTATTGTTTTGGATGATTCATCATCTGAACTATCTATCCACCTCATATGTCTCTAATTGTTTACATAAAAAGAAAGGTTCTATGGAAAACCATAACCTAAGGGTATGTTGATAATGTGTGAAACTACGAACCTACTTAGGGTTATTACTTTTTATATTGATTGATATATTGATGATGTCATGTTTGGGATTTTGATATGATCATGAAAGTTCTAACTTATTAGGGTTGAAATGATGTTGTTCGAAATATCAAGCCTTTGAAGTTTTGATATAATAAGGGTTTTCTTTGACATGAACCGAAACCTTAGGTTTTGGTTAGGTCTACAAGAAAAATCCTTGTTATGAAAAGTCCCAGGAATGAAACCCTAGGTATATGTTCCTTTGATTTAATCCCTAGCTTAGTCTAGGTCGATATATGTCTAATATATTAATATTGTCTAACATATGATATTCTTATCTTGTAGATATATCTGTTGACCAAATTTCTATATGGCCATTAGTGCTAAGGTTTGGAAACAATCCCTAGTCAAAGTTCTAGGATGATGATTGAAAAATATAGGGTTTTACATCTAAGCCCTAGTAATGATTAAAATTCTCTATTATGTGTATTCATCATAATCAATATAATGTTTCCCGAAAATTTATAGATGGAAAATATGGGGTTAACATTAAACCATAGTATAAGCTATTCATGTTATATTTGTTCTAATTAAAATATAGGGTTTACATAAAATCCTAGTGGATATTCCATCATATGGCTTCCAGAAGTTATTATATATATTTATTTTCCATTTTACATAGTTCTAGGGATCTCTATATGACAGAACTAATCTCTTGTCATCTTGATTGAACTACTAATGTGATGTAACAATCCTTGGCTAGAAATTGAAGTATTGACGTATAGTCTCTTGTTGACTATGTAAAGTCTAAATGCTTTTGCTACTGTATTTTTTTATGAATAACTTCATGCTTTTATAGAATTTTTTGTACTTGATATCTAAATTTTGCAGATACATCATATTGGTGAAGAAGTTTGGAAGAGAATTTGATATGTTGGAAGCCATGAAATATTCTCCAAACACCGAAGGAATATGTTAATCTTCCTACATTAAGAGGGAGCCTGGATATAAGAAATATCTTTGGTTAAGAGGGAGGGCATAAAATATTTTTTGATTGGATAATAAATTCTGGAAGATATGTTGGTACATGTGAAGTATGAAAATGAGTCTTCTCTCAAAGATTCAACTGATAGTCCTAGAGATATTAGTTGAAGGGTAACATTGAAACCACGAAGGTTTGCTTTGATTATATATTTGAAAGTGTATTGTTTATTGGGGTTTTGTTTGTATAGGTGAATCTATCGAATATTTTTGACAGCATACTTGATCTAATGGATATGGGAATGTTAAGGTTTTGTGAGTGAAGAGTTTCCTAGAATGACATCACGCCAACACCTTGTTTTCATGTCTGGAAGGGAGGCTGGAATCGGGTGGATGTGCACCTAGTTCCCTGGGTTGATGGTTAGTAAGTAAGCCTGATGGTACCTATAGAGGCTGAAATATTTAGTCCATCTTAGTCCCCTTGGATATATTTTCTTGGATAGGAATCTAGTTCATGGCATTGCGGTGCCTAAATTGTTGAGTGACCAATGGATAGATTTCCCTTGTCAGGAATCTAGTCCATGGAATTAAGATACATAAACATTCTTCATAGTTCACATAGTTTTCATACTCCTTTTACTGGTTTATTATGAATACCTACCTAGTTAAGAGGGATTGTTGAATATTGTAACTAGGTTTAGTCTTCGTAAATTGTATTTGAATCAATATTTATTGTACTTGTTAAAAGAAGAAAGAATTTTTTTTTTATATTATTATTAAATGACTTATTAAAGAATGGGTTTCATTCTTGGGTCATATTATTTTATGTCAAAGTACCCATTGTGGACTTCTAGGATTTATTATGAGTTTATAGAGTCATTATAGATTTAAATTGACCCATACTAGGCTTTTGAATCATGTAATTAGGTAAAGTATTGAGTCAAATATGATTTATGGAGCCTCCACATCAAGTTGACCTTCAAGTGATCAAGTCAGCCTCAAGTCTAGAAATTCGAGCTCATTAGAAGCCTATAAATACAGGGAGATAGAATTCGTTTGGAGATATCTCACTCTCACACATAAATTTGATATCTACTGCTGCATTAGTGAAAAATTGTGAAGTCAAATAAGGGGCCAAAATAAGTGTGGTTTTGGACAAGCTAAAGGATTGAAAGATAATCAAAATTTTGGTGCTACTCTCTCTCTCTCTCTCTCACGTTCCCTATTTTGAAATATTTAAGTCTCTTATTATTTTGCTGCTGCCAATTGCTACCAATTGCTGCATGTTGCTACTGTCAAGTGAAGAATAGGTCGAAGTTGATTTTTCTAAGTGCTGGTTCCCTGAGAAGTTGTATTGAGTCAATATCAAACTCATAGAAGAAAGATCAAAGTATTTCCTCCAATATTGAAGTTCCAAAAGCAAGCTCAAAGTTTTAAGATCAAATAAAATGTTTCATAGTGTTATTGCTTCTCCAAGATTGAGGTAGGATTAAAAGGAAGGATGAATTGGTGTGGAGGAAGTCTAAGTCAAGGTCTAAAGTCTCAAGATTACTATTGAAGGAAGAATTAATGATTGCGTTTTCTCCTAGACTGGGGTTTTCCCCTAGCTGCTAAACTATATCCGGTGTCCTTGATATATGTGTTTTTGCTTTGACATTTTCTTGATGAACTAAGAAGAAAGAATACAAGAAGAATATAATAAGAAATAAAGAACATCAAAAGTAAATAATGAATAAAAAGAGAATCTTTCTTCCTTTCTAATTATCTAACATATGGCTTCCTTGCGGACACTGATGAAACACTCCATATAAAAAGAATCCCCTATGTCCTCTGTCTTGATGGTCAGTTTTTCAAGTGTTGTAATAAAGTCTCGTACTGTACTAGTTTATTTGATTTTGGTGAGGTGACCCAAAAAGTTAGAGTCCCTATCAAAAAGGGCACAAATTGATTTAAAGAACATATTCCAAGTTGGATTTCCTATGTATCATTTCTGATGCCATCGCCACCACTGAAAACGTTCTTGGTCTAAGTAAAGAACTTCGACATGCAGTTTAGTTTCAACATCCCATATTACTGAGTTGAAAATATTCTTCCATTTATGCCACCCACACTACTAGGTTATAACTATCAAATGTTTTCATGTAAAACATGGGTGCGTTACTACTAGAATATTAATGACCTCCTTGAAATGATGATACCATTCCTATCGACAATGAATAAATTATCCTTCGAATTGGGAATCTACATTATTCCCGTCCCCCAAGGGTTCTTTAGCCTTGAGATGTTAGGATTCAAGGGCCTTTGTAATTACATTTTCAACTATGGTTTTGAGTGTAGAATTGAGACTTTCCTCTAGCATTGTCACTATTTTTTCAATGTTTTCCATATTTTGAGCCTGCGTACCTACGATACAATATTTCGAATCAAATGTTTTGGCTTACTTAAGAGCAAAAATTTGTTGATGTAGGTCACTTGCAAGAACTTATGAAAAAATTGGGACCGCGTGATAGTTGGAGGCTTACTAGTGGATAGTAACACTGTGATAAATTTAGTGTCTTGAATCCGGTGGGCTAGGCATCTTGCAAGTACAATTTTGGTACCACTAGACTTGAATATTACTCCCAATTAATCAATATTGCGGTGGCCGAAATCCCAAAATATTGATAATGCAAAATGTGTAGGAATTTGACTATCCCAAAGGATGAATACTGTGGTGGCACGTACCCTAAAATCTAGATACTGAAAAATGAGTAGGAATTTGGATGTCCCAACTGATCAATACTACGGTGGTAGAAAACCCATCTTCTGGATACTATAAAATGTGTAGGAATGTGATGAATAATAGTGGGAAGTGAGGGAACTATGGCAGTAAGGACTATTAGGTGCTATATATCATGATATATTTCAGGGGTCTAACAATAGTACTCAACCCAATATTTCATAGCACTAACTAAGGAGGATTGACCATGCCCTTATACGTATTACTCAACTACTCATGGTATGTGCGAGCAATCTCCAAGATTGTTGTTCTCAGTGTACTATAGTAGCAAGACGACCACCAACTTATCTGAGGTTGGTTTCCAGGTAACCTATGGGTAATTCCAATATAGCAAAGGTATGTGGAAGAGAATTGTGTGTATATATGTTGTATGATGTTATACTACTTGAAGGGTACCGATAGGGGTTACAAGGGAGTCCAATAAATGTTGCCACATCTTGTAGTTTTTTTGTGTATGCTTCCCCAACCATAAGTTGATGCATGTAATGACATATATCAATAGTTTAAAGATGTCAGAACACATCTCTAGCCTAAAACAAAATTCTAAAATTGGTGGTGCATCTAGCCCAGGAAAGTGCTATTATATCACTTGTAATGCTCTTAACCTACAGATAACATCAAAATTCCAAAAACTACTAGAGAAATAATGCTGGAAATGAGACAAGATGGAAATATTTTATTATGAGTAAAAAAAAATAAATTTTCACTTACATCTTTGAGGGTGAAACCTCTAGTAGAGTAGAGCTTAATTACAACAATACTCAATATGACTTCCCTTGCTATCTTGTACTATATAAAGTTTCATGAGATCTAAAACCATAACTACTCGTGGTCCCTTACATAATGTGGGTTAACCACTTTATTTGTTGTCTATGGCCCATTTATTTATCATCTTTAACTAAACTAACTAATTATGGTCCATTTTTTATAATGTGGGTCAACCACTTACAATCATCATTAATGTTGTTAACCACTTACATGATTTATTTATTAAACTAACTAATCATGACTCTTATGGGGCCCCCTTGGGCCTATTAAATTAATAAATGGGTTAGGTTTAGAACCTAACATGCGACTTGTGCTTCCAACCACACAAATATCTCCTCTACAGGATCATGAGGGCCATTCACAGATTCATTATCCATGACAGGATTTTTGATTTTCTACTTAAGAAATATAGATCCCATGCAACTCCCCACAATAAACCAAAAGGAAAATACTTTGATAATAATATGATATATAAACTATAGTTGATATTCCACTGGACATTTTGTCACAATAGACTAATAATTTTTTGCATAAAATCCAATTCTACACTATGAGGGTTTATTTCTCCTTCTATTTCTAGATCTGTAAATTACTATTTATTCCATATGCATGCAAATAATAATTCCACAAAAAATAGAAAATAGTGAAATGAAACTCAGAAACCAAAAATTAACGCAATATATAAGTTATAACCTAGGAAACCTTTTTAGGATAAAACCTAGCTAGAGGGTGAGACTACTCTGCTCTCATTCTCTGAATGGAAAATGGATGAAAGTACAAAGTAGTAAGGCTTGTGGCACATGCACTACTCTAGTGTGCAAATATTCTATTTTTTCTCTCCTTGTCCATTCTTGGCTACTATACTCATATATGAGACAAAATGCACTAAAATAAAGCAGAAACCCTTTTCCCCCAAGTGGCACAATTATAACATAGCCTAATAGCCTACTAGAAGTTAAGTTTGACTCCTTAAAATCTTAAATAGAGTTACAATATTGAATATTTAAGAGTCTTCTTCATCATTATTAGGTGGCTAGCCCCTTTTGTATAAATAATTTGGGTTGACATGGCATCCTCTAGAATGATGGTGGTCAAATTAAGGAGACAAATCCCATCTAGCATAACTTTTTCATACAGACTCCATTTGAGGTGATTCTTGTGCCATTGGAAATCTATATATATGCAGGATAAAACTAGGTTTGTGTTCTTAGGTGGAAAATTTTTACCCCAAAAAGTTATTGTTTGATTCCTAAAACTACTTAAAAAACATTTTCAAACCCCAATTCTACAAAATGGGACTTGCTGGTAAAAATAGTCATACGAGCCAATTTATCCACTTTTTTCACTCAAAGAGAATCAAGATAAGTGAAAAAATGATCCAATATAGATCATGTTATATTACTAAATTCAACTTTGGAATTTTCTAGATCCTAAATCACCAAACTAGGACCCACCATTATAACGGGCCTTGCAAACCAATTCCTCAAAAATTTCCACTTAGAAAGTACAAATTAGATGAAAAATTATATTTTCAATAGTAACTGCAACCCCTACCCCTCTTTGGAATACCCTCATAGTTGGTTGGAACTACTAACATCGATTTAAATAGTGAATGTTTACCATATTGCTATTATAACTTCTAAGCTCCATTCTAAATTCTTGATATATAATAAACCAAACATTGGACCTTATTGCTTTCATAATTCCTTAATTTAATGTGTGAGTCTTGTACTATTGAAATAATATCAACTTGGGAATTAGTTGATGGAGAGCCATGATGTATTGGATTAAACTAAGATGACTTGTATCCTCCTACCCTCTCCTCTCTTTCCCATGTACATGTATCTAATTCCCTTTCCATCTATATACTATCTTCCCATCCATCCAAATACCCCATAATTAATTTCCTATATTTTAAAAGGCTATAAATTTTACAATTTTCATTACCAAAAACAAATAAAAATTGTAACACATATTTTTAAAATATTAACTATAAATATTATATATATTTTTAAAACCTATATATTTTACAATTATCATTCCCATAAACTAATAAAATATATAACCTTTTTTTTAATATTAAGTATATAGGTTTTAAATTGGCTTTAAATATGTAAGTGTGGAAGGAGTCAGGGGAGTAATTGTTGATCTGGGGAGAAAAGTAGTATCAAATTTTGCATGGGGATTAGGAAAAGCTACTAAAACCAAGAAAAATAGTACGCACTATGGGAGGGATATTAATTGAAAAGGAGGAAAGGGTTAGCCTATTTAAAATGGTTGAAAATTCTATGAGTGTCATCAAAATGATGAATACCATGTGATGCTAAATGACAAGAACTTGACAAACATTATCTTGGGATTAAGAAGGATTCTAATTCAATTCCACAATCCTCCTATTTTCATGTCAAAAGAGGCCTTAGCTATGTGGTTTATAAGTGGGATAACATAAGTTTAGAACATCGGATTGAAATACTATTGTAAAATGGGGGAAACAGTACATGATATGTTCAATAGCTATAATTTCAAATTGATGTTTTCACATCATATTTATTAGCTCATGAGTGAGTAGATAGTTCATCATTCCATTTGCATCAATTTGAGAGTTTGAAGGATCCTTTATAGTATAACAAGGATGTCTTCATTATTTTTGGATGTGTTTATTTAAGCATCCCATTCTATTATGTGTTTCATTAATGGGATAATGGAGCATGTAGGTGTTAGAATTGGGTAACATAAAATCCAAGTTTGGCTCGTGATAACAACTTTGATATGCATATTATTTCTCTTTAGACGTCCTGTTTTCATTTTGTATGAAACATCAAGGCTCAACTCCATGTGTAAATATTTGGTATCAGGGGAATTTTTTGGATATTAGGGAATCAACTCCAACTTATATAATGCCTAGCTATGTTCGATGATTCTTCATTTTCCATTTCCTTTCAAAAACCTAGAATTTTTCATTTTTGGGTAGGCACATCACATGATTGGTTTGATAAAGTTTAGGTGAAGGAGGATGGCCATATTAGAATAGATTCTTCCCTTCTTTTGGTTGCTTATTTTCATTCTTGGAATCTCTTAGTTTTTTTCCACCATTTTTTTTGTATTCTCTTAAGCATAGATTGATTGAGCACAAATTGGGGAACTCTATATTAGCGACCATGTGGATGAATATAGATAAAGAAACATGGGTCTATGTTGAATATTCTTTAGTTTATAATAACACATACAATTTCTTGTATTCAAATATTTATATCTATCCTTGGTTCAGTTCTATTTTGACTTCATCCTTAGGTTCAGGAACTACTAAATTTTTTAGTGAAATGTTATGGAAGTATATAAGTTTTTAGTCCTTAACATTATTTCAAGTTATTTCCTATTCTACAGGTCCTAAAAAATGTTTCTCTTTAGAAGCTAGAATCAAAAGGTTTTCCTCATATGGATGAGAACATCTCTATTGGGTAGCAACTCATCCCAACATGGACAATAGGGATATCAAGGATGTCAAAGGAATTTTCAGAAGTTGCAAAAAGCTAATTAATTTTAAAAAGATTATTCTACTAGCTTCCTCTATGATAAATGAACTAGAACACTATTGTGTCACATAACATGTCAACATTATGAATTTTTTGATTCAAAAGAATCAAAGGATTGTCTATTGGAAGCTAACAACATGGTAAAGAATTTGGCATTAAATCTTCAAAAAGACAATATGTCAACAACCTCAAATAATAACATCAAGCATACTTCAAGGAAGATAACACTATCCACCAACCTAAATATTTAATGAAAAGGGATGTGACACAACAAGGAAAAAATTCAAGGAAGATAATACTATCCACCAACCTAAGGATTTAATGGACATGGGATGTGACACAAGAAGGAAAAAGTAACAACTAGGTCCCACATTAATTTATGTATTTCAAAATTATCATTCTCTTGAGAACTTGTGTGAAGTAGCTCTAGCTCCATAATCCATGTTTAGGAGAAAAGGATACTTTGGAATTTTTTGAATTATTGATATGCCTACTATTGACTTTGCTACAACCTATATATATATATATATATATATATATAAACTAAATAATTACATCTCAATATATTTAATAATATAAATAACCATTTAATAATAAAAATAAAAACCATCCCACCTAATTTTATAAAAATTTAGAATTATAAATAAATATTTCCATTATAGAATAAATATTATAGTTACATTTTGTTTAGGATACATTTATTCTAAAATGTAAACTTAAATGCATGTTGATAAACATTAAAAAATATACTATAACCACACGGAAAGAGTGAGTACGTATATGTGTGTATTTCTCTTTATAAAAGGAAATATTGTGAAATTAATTAAAATTTTATATTATAGTTATTATTATGATGTTGATTAATATCTATTAAAATTATAATTGATTTATAGACTTTGAAAGGAACAATATTATCACAACCAAATAAATTAAATGGATAATAATAGTTATCAAAACATTTAGTTCATGTTAAGTCTTACATTGCCAATATTTAAAAAATTGTAAAAAGTAACTAAATTATAACTGCATTTTAAATATTCATATATATATATATATATATATTTAAAAAAATGTTTAATGAGATTTTTAACCACAGAGGTTCACCCCACTTTACTCCCCACTTTATTGTGAAGATTTTTAATCTGCAAATAGGCTTTGTTACAATACCATGAGACAATAGTATACTTTACTAATACCACATGCAAAAAAAAAAACTCATGTTCATATGGGAGATGTTCATATGAAATTTTTTAAATTAATCATTTAATTAAAAAGGAAAAAAGTGTATCACTACTTTTGAAATAAATCTCAAACTTCAATCATGACTAGTACTAAGAACATTATTGAATATTCCATGGAGGTTGAATCCCTACCATCCACCTAATAATTATTGATAATTAAGTTAAAATTATAAACTTCCTATTGAAAATAGACATTGTATTGCGATGTAATTACTTAGATTTATTTAGAATCTTATTTATATGCTTCACTATTACAATATTTTTTATGACATATGAGGTTAGGAATGTCAATATTTTATGTTAGAATTTATAGTAGTGTGTTGTCTTTGATGGAAACCTACTCGGTAAAGATGTAAAAATGATAAGAATGAATGTGACGGAGAGATCATACAAAGAAATATCATTTCAGAGATAGAGGAATGATGAAGGTAAAATTTGAGGAAATATATGCAGGCTATGTGAAACAAATCACTGTACATATGCAAGTATGGTGAAGAAAAGTCGCATACAATTTATGCACCATGGTATTCTAAATACAATGGGTATTTACCATGGTATTTCCCATAGTATTGAGTGAAAAAACAAATATTTGATCCCGTCAAAGAATACCATCGACATTAACATGGGTTTGAACCAAGGTATTGGATAGGGCCTAAGATATAAAAGAAAATGGAGATCAAAGCATTAGTGTGCATGTAATGGGTTGTTAATGAATTGTTTGATGTGAAATAAGTCTGCACAAGGAGTATGACGAGGGATCATACTTGTTAGATCGGAAATGACTATATAATCTCATTATGGTTTGATCTGTGATGATAATTTTATCATGTGTGTTTGTTACTGTGTATGCCGAGGTTTGGGTTTAACTGAAGTTCTGTTATTTAGCAAAGGTATGCCTCAATAATTACAGATATTTATACATTTTTTCTTCAAAAATATCACATACATATGCGGATATACTTCTAGGTAGTCGCATATAAATTCTACAGTATGGACAGATCATTATGTGGGTGTTAAGCATGAAAATCGTGTACATACGTATAATTGATTTATAATGGTCACATACATATTCTAGGATTTTGCAGTATGGGTTGATGATAATGGTTGATGTATTCTGTTATATTTGTTGTTGTCTGTCGATTAAGTCTCTCTTATAATTATCTGTGTTTAACAATACTATTTGGGTTGAATTGATTATGAAGTATGGTATTGACTTATGATGATGTTGCTATGTGATAATATGTATCTGGTTTAGTAATTTATGTTGGATTCAATATCTGTTTGGGTGATTGATTCAGTGGTACAGTAATACATATTCAACTATCAAATTTTCGAGATCTGTACGCGGGTATGTTTCAGGGGAAACACGTACATACATATGTTTGAGTAAGAAAAGTAGCATATATATTATGACATGTGTTTAAATAGGGCTTGCAGTGACAAAATATGGTTTCAGTGATGAAAAATATGGGGTTTGGTATTATGATGAATGAGTATATAGTAATATAAGTTGGTTTGATTGTTTGAACAAATTATTTCTATGACTGACTTGGTGATACTGTTGATTCACTGATTAAGTGACTTGGTATAATGTCAGTTTCAATATTTTTCTCTGATATTTGGAATGGATCCAGTTTTAAATATTCTGAAAAGTGATCCATAAAGAACAAAGGATAAGGGGGTTGTAGCTCACTTCCAGTAGAAGTTGGAGAACAAGAGAAGGTTGCATCCTTTTGCAGGTGGGTTCTTGCATATTGCTACGAGTCCACACCAATACAAGTCTATAAGAATTTTCTCTTTATAATAAACGAAGAAGACAAAGACGACAACATCAGTGGTTTTCTCCCACATTGGGATTTCACCTAAAAATCTCGGTGTTAATGTGTTTCTTGTGTGTGATGGCTTATTATATTCTTACTGTACATGGTTACTATTTAATTAATGTTTAATTAAGCACTGATATATTGGTTCAATTTAAACAAATGATAAATTAATTGAAAAGGTTAGTAAACTAGATATATGCTACTTTTCTTCATCACAGTCATGCAAATAGGCATGTTTACTTCATAACATTTGTGTACAAATATTTGAATAAGAAAATAAAAGTTTAATTAGTTTAAAATATTGATTCACCCCCCCTCTCAGTATTTTTCCTAATAATTGGTATCAGAGCAGGTCCTTCAAAAAAAGCTTGATTGTTTGAAGGAAGATTCATGAAGATGAGAATCCAAGATGGATTAACATATATTAGGCCACCATTGTTCAATGGATCCAATCTGGTTTATGGAAATTTAAAACAATTGCTTACCTACAGTTAGTTGGAGTAGATGTTTGGGGAATTGTTGAAGGAGGCTATCAGTATCCATCCTCCATTCCCATAGCTGAAGCAGAAAAGAAAAAATATGATACCAATGCAAAGGTTTTCAATTCTCTGTTAGGAATCTTGGAAGAATCTTAATTTTTCAAAGTTATGTATTTGAATACCGCAAAGGATATATGTGACAACATCATCAAAATTTATGAAGGTGTGTTACACAGTAATTTGTCACCGTCTCTGCAATCCCCATCTTTCCCATTGGAGGGTCATTTCTGTGACCAATAATCAGTGTCATGCCTTGCAAATACCATCATTGCACCCCTTTCCATGAGGACAACATTCCTTCTCGCTGGTACTAGATTTCTCGAAAGGCACTCTCCACAGAACATGTTTTTGCCTTGGCACCGGTAGCCCACAGGCCCGCCAATGAGGAAAATTTAACAATTAAGTCCATGCTTTAATTGGCACTCGTCCTACCAAGCACCCGCGCCTAATCTACTTTGGCGGGAAATTTTTTTGCAGAGAAGTTTTGATTATAACAACTTCGTGGATGAGTCACAAGGAGTGGGGAGCCGATCGAATAACCACTCGGCCTTCCTCCTTGGCCTTTGTTTCAGCCTAGGGGAACCTCCCAAGGGATAAAGCCTCCCTTCCACTATTGTAGGGATCCCAACCTCCTCCTCTCCTCTATAAATATAGCCATCTTCCATTGATGAAGGGGCTGAATGGCTAAATGGCTGAAGGGCTGAATAGCTAAAGGGCTGAATGGTTGAATCTCCAAGATCCTTGATAGCCTAAAGAATGCTGCAAGAGCCTAGATAGTCCTCATAGATCCAAATCAGTAGCAAGGAGATTAAAAACTGAAGAGAGAGGCTTGTCCCATTCCTGACGAGCTTTACCGAGACGTATTCCGCTATCGACCCGTGAAAGGAAGATTCAGCGTCAGAGCCAGGTTGTATTTTCCTTTGTATTAATTAATGATAAGAAATTTTTTTTATGGTTCCACTCGTATTGTCCATTATGATCATGATTTGTGTCTTCTCTGACCGATACATAATTGTATATATTGGGTTTTATGCTTGTGTGTTTGTCGTGTTTCTTGTATGTGTAGGTGTTTGATCGCGACAAGCGGGAGAATTGTGATTTGCTGGAGCAAAGAAATGGGAGCACTATCTTCTCTACGAACAATAACGTTGGACTTAAGGTAGGGATTCTTTGCAATTTGGTCTATTGCAATTAGGAACTTGCACCTTAGCATGATACGATTGTTGCTAGACCCGATCTGGGCTAGTAGGGATCGCCTCTATTCGCAGTGGGATTTACCTCTACAACAAGGTGACACTAAGGTAAAAGGTGCCAAACTTCAAACACTTAGAATTCAATATGAAACTCTTAGAATGCATAATGATGAAAGTATTGCAAGTTTATTTCTTAGGTTAAATGAGATTGTGAATTCTATGAGAAATATTGGTGACAAAATGCAATAATCATCACTCGTTGAGAAAATATTAAGGTCTCTAACCCCAAAATTCGATTCTAAAGTATTTTCCATTGAAGAAATGCAAGATTTGAAGAACCTTACTATTGAAAAACTTCATGGGATTTTAACATCCTATGAAATGAGAAAAGGGGGGGCAATCATATATCAGATAAGTTGCATTCAAAGCTACTTCTAAAGGAAAGGAAAAGGAGGATCTCAAGGAATTAAGTTATGTATGATATGAAGACGAGGAATTTTTTTTAAAGAAACTCCAAATAGGTAATGGCATATTTTGAGGTAAGTTTCCTTTCAAATGTTTTTCTTGCGGAAGAGTTCATCATTATGCTTCTAAATTTCCTTATAGAGAAAACCATGAGAAAGGAAAGTATGCTACAAAAATTAATTTTAGAAGGTTTGAAAACAAGAAAAGTTTCTAAACACATGAAGATAGTGATGGTCTTTCAAATGGTGAAGAAAGTGAGTCTGATCAATAATTTAAATTAGTTATGGAATTTACAAATAACTGTATTGATGAGTCATATGATGTCTTTTTAGATGCCCTAGCATAAAAGGATAAAATCATTGAATAAATAACTTGGCTTAAAATTCTTCTAGAAGAAGGTAAATTAGGAGAAGAAGCTCTGAAGAAAAAAAATCTAGAAACGGAAAAACATAATGAAAAGTTAGAATTACAGATAGTAAGCCTAAGAAAGGAACTTGAGATTAAAAAAAGTCTAAATATTATATTTTCTTAAGGTTCTGAGATCGTAGAATAAATCATCAAAGTGCAACGCTCTCCTCTAATAAAAACATGTCTTGGATATAATGGAGAGTCATCAAAATCTTGTGAAACATGTACATGAAGCTATCTCAATGTAGTAAAGGGAAGAAATCAACAAGGTTCCAACTCTCATCAAAGGAATAAGGGATCAAATGTGTCTCAGGTAACTCCTCTGTATCAGAATCAAATTAGAAACTGCACAAAAATGTACTATACTCCCTAAAATTTCTACTTCAATGGCCATAAGGTTGCTAAGTGTGTCTCTTATAGAACTAACATGATTAGTGAAGCAAGAAAAAAAAAAGAATGATATTGGATCAAATAAATACTCCTAAAACACATTCTCACCTCTCCAAGATGAAACATAGTGGTCCTTTTACAATAAATTTGGGCATAAAGAGACTAAATGCAGAAGAAAAATGAGACTAATTTTGTAGAATGAACAAAAGGCAACAACATCCAAGGTATGGAAAAAAAAAAACATAGTTACTGAAAGTTGTGGTTTGGATTTGTATGTAGGAGATCATGAAAATTTGTGGTATATTGACAGTAGATGCTTAAACCATATGACAGGTGATAAAGACAAGTTTATGTCCTTTAATGAAATAAAGAAAGAAAAGAATGTAACCTTTGGAAATAATTCACCTATTGCTATGAAAGGAAAAGGATCTGTTTTGCTGAAAGAAAAGGTTAAAGCTAGAAATGGTTTTTTTGTTGATGAATTAAAGCATAAATTGTTGAGTGTTAGTCACATGTGTGACCAAGGGCATGAGGTTGTTTTAATATCAAATAATTGTGTGGTTCGGAATGTTGATATAGGTAATATCATAATAAAGGGAACAAGAACTCTAGGTAATGTCTATTTTTTGAAAGGTGGTCTAGAACATTGTTACTTGAGAAAATAATAAGAAAATTGGCTCTAGAAAAAAATATTGGGATACCTAAGCTTCATTCAATTACATAAGTGAAGCAGAATGGGAGCAGTTCACAAATTTCCTAACATCTCTCTACTAGAAAGTACCATATGCAAATCATGTAAATTCGGTAAGACAAACAGGGTGCAATTTAATGCAAAAGAAGGTACTTCAAGTAAACCAATTGAAATTTTTCATACTGATTTATGTGATCCTATGAGAAATAAGTCTCCTCGGGTTGAACAATACTTCATATTATTCATTGATGATTTTACTCCAATGTGTTGGATTGGATTATTAAAACATAAAGAGGAAGAATTTGATAAATTTAAAGTCTTCAAAGCTCTAGTAGAGAACGAGTCAGATTTGAAAATAAAATGTCTTATATCTAATAGAGGAGGAGAATTTAAATAGAGTGGAAGAAAGAATGAACAACACAATCCAGAAAATGGCACAGTCCATTCTTGATGAGTTCAGAACACCACACACCTTTTGGGGTAAATCAACACATACAACTGTGAATATCCTCAACAGAGCTCATATTCAGGTAAATAATGATAAAACTCCTCATGAAATATGGTTTTACAAGCCTCCAAATGTCAAGAATTTTATGTTCTTTGGAAGAAAATTTTGCATAAAGAATAATTATGATAATATTGGAATGTTTGAAGCTAGATATGATGAATTAATTTTCCTTGGATACTCAGCTAGAAAAAAATCATATAAATTCTACAATAAAATACTTCAAAATATTGTCGAATGTATTGATGTTGTGATTGATGAAGCATCCACACGTACTAAAAAGGAAGCACCAACAATTGATGAATGTATTCCTAAAACAAGCCAAAATGACGTAGAAGAGGGAATCAATTAAGCATAAAAAGAAGGAACCAAAAGCACAGAAGCATAAGAAAATACTCCTTGAAGGTACATTAAAAAAAATCACCTGGAATCTCAAATTCTAGGTGAAAAGGAAGCAGGAGTAATGTTATGAAACCAACTCCAAAAATAGAAGAAAAGAGAGATCAACGCCTTAGAAATTAGCCACTTCGAGAGGGAAACCTCCTTTACATTACATAAATGAACAATTATTGAATGATACAAATGAAAAAGCCTCCTTTTTATATATCGGAGTCCAATGGGGTCACAATATAATCCTAGCTGACCTAACAATAATAATGTAAGGGCACAATAATAAGAATATGGGGGTTACAGGGGTACAACAATAAAAATAAGGGGGCTACAATAACAATGATAAGGGACTACACTAGTAATATAGGGACCTTACATGCCACTCTCCTTCAAAAAAGTGTTTTCCTCACTTGACTAGCTCTGGATGCTTCTGTATAAAACTCTCATCCTCTCATGTAGAATCTTCAGTGGGTAATTTCTTCCACTTGCTGAGATACTTTGAAATTGCTCGATTTCATAGTTGTCGAGTTCTTGTTTCCGTGAATACTTTAGGTTACAATATGATTTTTCCTTCCTCATCAAGTTCTAGAAATATTGTTTGAACTAGAAATTTTTCACGTATAACCTTATTTAAGCATGAAATATGGAAAAATAGATGCACTCAAGAAGAAGGAGGAAGCTCCAATTTGTATTCCATAGTACCAATCTTTTGCAACACCTTGCAAGGACCATAGTACTTTGGCGATAATTTATTATCCTTCTTAGCTTTCTTGAGGGACATTTTTTGGTATGGTTGTAGCTGTAAAAATACCCAGTCTCCTATCTCAAAACTTCTCTCACTATGATGTTTATCTGCCTGTTGTTTCATTCGATTTTGTGCCAAATTTAGGTTATCCTTTAAGAGTTGGAGAACTTTTTGTTGATGCTCGATGTGATCCTCCACTGCTTGAACCTTATAATTTTCTCTTAAAGATGATGTGATGGATGGTGGATGATATCCACAAAGTTCCGTAAATGGGGTCATTTTTGCTGCAGTATAGAAGGATGTGTTATACCACCATTCAGCCAGAGGTAACCACTTAACCCATTGTGTTTTTTTATCATATACAAAATAAGGAAGATATCCTTCAAAACATTTGTTCACTATCTTAGTTTTCCCATCAGATTGAGGATGATAAGATGAGCTATGAGCTAGTTGAGTACCCAAACAAGAAAATAATTCCATACAAAAATTTCTAGTAAAAATAGGATCTCTATCGCTTACAATAATCTTTGGGTTTCCATGTCGCTTTTGAATTGTTTCCATAAATTAAGTAGAAACTATACTTGCTTTAAATGGATGAGATAATGCAAAAAAGTTTGGATACTTGGTAAGTCTATCAACTACCACCATGATGACACTCTTTCCTTACGACTTAGGTAAACCTGTTGTTGAGCATTGGAAAAGGTATGGATTCACTATGTATTTTCTCATCTTTTTCCTTTAAACATAATTCGTTTTATTCTAGAAATATGATTTATTGGAGGATTATGATAGATTTGCAAAGACTTGTGTTTATTGTGAAAATTGACTAAAAATTGCATTTTGTTCTGAAAATAGGAAACAAATGAAGTAAACCATCATTCAAGAAGCAGAGCTAACATAGGAGTAACCGTTGTTCCTCTAGAAAAGGACTGTATCCAGACAATAAGAAGGAAATCCGAACGAGTAGCTAAATGAAAAAAGGGAACAATATGTTTATAGCCTAAGAAGACCAAGCACTAGCTAAAAAGAGAAAAGAAGTAAATGATCATTGTTCAATCTTATCGTGTTTCTTGTTTTATCTATCGAATTGTTATAAAAGGCAGTGCCTTTAGAAATCTAGGGACGAAATGATTTATGATAAAACACTACTTTTGTAACTCTGTAATTTCTTAACTCTCGTGATTAGAGAGCGACTACTGTAAACGCTATTGATGTTTGATTAATACAAGATCTTGTTGTCGTTCTATTTATTAACTCTGGAGTAAAGCTCAATGACGTTTCACTGGTGGTTACGGGCCTGGCCCTGGTGGATCGATCTACTGTTTGTATCATTACCTTTCAGTTATCGTTGTGTGATAGTTCATATTCACTTTTATTACAGTTTGCAATTTAATTGGTTCGCAGTTTAATTGCTTATTGATATCGATGTGTTACATTGATGAATTGCATTCTTGTTCCGTTCTAAAAAGAATCTTAATTCCTGTATCATTTATCTTGTTATGCTTTACAGAGCTTTGTTGTTCAGCATTTGATTCCATTTGCTATTCCATTTGATTGCTATTCATTTCAGAGTGCTGATTAACAGAGTTTGTTGTCGACAAGGTTTGTTGCTTAATAGAATTCGCTATTTGATTCCATTGGATAGGATTTGTTGTTCAGATTCATTGAATAGGATTTGTTGTTCAATTCTTATAAGTTATAGTTTTTTGTTTATTTACATTACTGTTCAATTCCAGTTTGCTGTTCATTTCTGATTCATTAGTTTACAGATTGCAAAGAGTTTAATTTTAAAGTACTTGCATAGTTTACTTTCATTAGCAGCATTTAGTTCAAGTTCTATTTTCATTTAATTGCTTTAAAGCAGGATTATCAACTGTAAAGAATACTGGTTATTGCTCCCATGTTCTCAGATTGATTATCTTGTTCTTAGTTGATTTTATCAGTTTCTAAAGGAAAGAGTTATCATTATTGTATCCTTGACTGATACTTGCTGAGTGAATGATTGAATTTTCAAGTATTTAAGTTCATGTCATTGTAGTAAGATTTATTTTCCAAGAATCCATTTACTCTTGTATTTACAACATTATACTGCATATTGCAAATCATTACTCTTAGATTGAATTGCAGCCTCAGACTGAGTACAATCTTGAAACAAAAATTCGTTCCTGGATTGATAATTAATGTAGGATAAATAAGCGTTAAAAAGACACCTTTTATACCTCAACATTTTTGCGCCGTTGCCAGGGAAAGTGTAGCCATTTACAAAGAGTGATGCATATTTGATTTTTTTTCTGCTAGCGAAGAATTGGGTATTAAAAATGGAAGGTAAGAACCTACGTACCGAACAAGAAACATACTTGTTCATTGGTCTGCTTCATAGCAAAATTGGGTAAAAATTTTAGGTAGGAATGAATACTTGTCTTTTTGAATGAATAGAAAAGCTAAACAGAACAAAATTACTCCTAAACCTGAAAAACCTAAGGGACCGGTGACCCTTGGGCGAACAACTTTCATTGACGAAATCCTTAACAAAACTGAATCTCAGCCTTCAGTAGGACCTAGGAAAGTTATTTCTAGACAGCCTAATAGTTCCCTTTAGGCCACATAATCACCATCTGTAGCCTTTGCTGAGGTACATAATCAAACTGAAGGAATTGAGCAAGATTCCTAAGAAATTGAGAATTATCACCTAATTTCTCTGCAAGAAGGGAACTCTAGTAATCTCCGTGAAGGAAAAAGGGAAACAGGGGAAACAGAAGAACTGAAATCTCCTCTTGAAGTAATCCAAACAGTGAGCAGCCCAGATAAGGGAAGTGCTGTCAATATCATTCAAAACAAAGCTAAAGGACCTGAATCTCCTCAAATAGTAGACCAGCAAGGAACACTTATTATTCCAGATCAAGGGAGTTCTATTATTGTCATTCCTGTTCCTTCTAGTCAGCCTAGGAATTCCCTTGAAATCCCAGAAGGATATTGGCACATATTCGATCAAATGGCCCAGAACTAGAACCAGCAAACACCTCAAAAAACTTCCACACTGCAATATCCCATTGTGGACACTGCAGTTAATGCACCTATGAAGGCCATTCCTCTTCAGCATATTCCTACATTCCATGGCTTAACATCGGAAGATCTAGATGCATTTATGTTTGAATTCAATGTATTATGCAGGGGGTATGACTATACCACTGATCCCCAAAAATTAAAATTATTTCCTTGCACATTAAAAGGAGCAGCTTTACGATGGTTTGTGGGGTTAGGTGGAGGTTTTATAAATGATTGGGATCAGATGAAAGTTGTGTTTCTAAAGAAATATCAGGATTATTGTAGGTCCAGGGGATTAAAAGACGAAATATTTCAGATGACAGCAAAACCTAATGAAACACTTGAGGAATATGTAGAACGCTTTCAATACAACCTCCAAAGATCACCTTATGAATCTTTACCCTTACTTGATAATGTGTTGAAAACTACATTACTTAAAGGGATGAAGGAACAATGGGTTGAAACATTAAACATTATGGGAAAAGGTGATATATATCAGGAAAATTTTTCTAACATTATTGATTTATGTATCAAGAGCTTGAGAGGCAGCACAAGACTAAAATCAACAGAATGTGATATGATCACAAGAGATAGTAAGATCTTTGGTGAATGTATAACCCACGCAGGAATTGGAAATATACTAGAAGATTTTAAAATGGATATTCTAGGGACTCTGACAATGCAGTTCGACATTATGAAAGCCAAACAAAAGCAAGCATAAGTAGAACAAAATCTGGCAGTATTCTGCCCTAGATGCAGAAAGAAACACAACCATAAAGAGTGCCCATTGGATATAGTCAAAGTCTGTGCTATCTGCACAAAATATCACTCCACAGAAGGTTGCCCCTCACTCCTTGGATTGAAAGCAGTTTAAAAGGAGGCGGAAGAAGAATCGGAATTGGTATGCCTACTCAATCAATGTCGACAATGGTAGCCATGAAAAACAGGTATGCCAATTTATCCATCCTCTTCTTTTCAGTTTCCTCAGTATAATGCTCAGAAATATAATGGAATGTGGAAAAAGCAACCACCTTTCCCCAATTGGTCACAATAGCCATTCCATACATCACCATGGCCAAATCAAACCAATTGGCCAAAATTTCCTTACTGTCCACCATTTTGGCAAAAAAATGCTTATCCAACACAATGGTCCCCCTCCACCTCGCAAAGTCAGACCTAGCAGACAAACTGGTAAAGACGTACAAATCAGCTAGATGGAATAATCCCTCTCCCTCAACCTACATTGTCAGCCCCCTATACATTGCCACAAAATCCCAGACCAACTTAAGACTGCAACTCTCGGCCCAACCCAACCCAAACCCCAATAATAGGCCAGTTCAGTCTGTTCAAATAATGGAACCACCAAAACTAGAAATTGAACTGAGGGAGTGTAATGACCTTCAACTAAGATGTGGGCGCATAGTAGAAACAGAGGAAGACAAAAATGTTCAAATTGAAGACTTGTTACCCACAGAACAAACAGTGCACAGTGAGAATGTGGTTAAACAACAAACTCAAGAACAAGCAACCACCTCTTCTCCACCGTTCCTAGAACGATTAATCATACCTTGCCCAATAGAATATCCTGATTTTGATCTTCTGGGAGAATTTAAAAAATTGTGTATAAAAATCCCCCTCCACCAAGCTATCCAAGAAATCCCTATTTATGCAAAAACCATGAAAGAAATATGTATAAGGACAACTAACCCAACTGTCCAAGTAGTCGGAACTCTATCTGATTTATTATCAAGAATGGAAACACCTATAAAGTATGAGGACCCAGGAAATCCTATAGTGACGGTACAAATCAATGGGAAACCATTTCCAAATGCCTTGGTTGATTTTTGAGCTTCAATTAATATCCTAAAAACCACCACTTGTCAAAAACTAGGCATTACATTGTTATATCCAACAACAACCTTGTTAGAATTGGTTGACCGATTGGTAGTCAAACTAGAAGGTACACTACATGATGTAATGGTATCAATAGATTCCTGGGAGTACCCTGCTGACTTCCTGATTATCAACCCCAAAAACCGGCTAGATGGACACCCTTTGATCCTAGGTAGACCTTGGTTGGCAACTGCCGATGCTTACATTGGCTTCTGACAAGGAAACATGACTATAACAAGGGGAAAATATGTCAAGAATTTAGCTTTCTATCCCCCAGCCCAACCAAGCCTATCGATAATCAAAACAAGGAAACAACCTGTATCATATCTCATGGAAAACATTAGATCACCACTAACCATAGAAGATGCCCTTGACTTTAAATACCAAATAAAGGATGAAATTATTAACAGTTTCATCAATAAACCAAAAATCAGATCCCATTTCGAATGTCACATGATCAAGGCAACATTTAATAATCAAGAAGAAGAAGATCCCATGAAATACATTCATGATCAATCAATACCCACCACTTCTGTTTACAATAGAAAAATTGTACAAATTGAACCAGGAAAAACCTTAAACATTAACAAAAATTTGACTACTGAACAAGAAAAGAGGACGATCCAATTACTACAAAAATATAAGGGAGCCTTTGCATGGGATTATCTAGACATGAAGGGAATTGAACCCTAGTTATGTACACACCACATCTATACAGAAAAAGATTCTAGACCCATTCGCCAACCCGAATGAAGATTAAACCCTCATCTTAAAGATATTGTGAAAGTTGAATTACAAAAGTTGTTGGATGTCAATTTTATTTACCCAATATCTGATATAAAGTGGGTCTCTCCATTAGTAGTGGTGCCAAAGAAGAATGGAAAGTGGAGGATATGTGTCGACTACTGAGAACTAAACAAAGAAACCCAGAAAGACCACTTTCCCCTTCCCTTCATTGACAAGGTATTAGATACATTGGCAGGAAATAAATTATTTTCTTTCTTAGATGGCTTCAGTGGACACAATCAAATTCAGATTGCCCCTGAAGACCAAGACAAAACCACTTTTACCTGCCCTTGGGGGAAATTTTCCTATCGAGTTTTACCCTTTGGCCTATGCAATGCCCCTGCTACATTTCAGAGGGCCATTCTTAGCATATTTTCAGATTTAATAAAGGAAGGGCTCAAAGTATACATGGATGACTTCATACCTTACGGAGATGATTATGAGATAGCATTAGAAACCTTGGAAAAGGTGTTGCAAAGATGTATTGACACTAGGCTTTGCTTAAGCCATGAAAAATGTCAAATGATGGTGACCGAGGGACTCATCTTAGGTCATTATATCTTAGCAGCTGGAATTCAGGTAGATCCAGCTAAAATTCAGTGAATTTTGTTAATACCTACTCCTACCACACAAACAGAGGTACATAGCTTTCTTGGATTTTCTGGTTATTATAGAAGATTTATAGAACATTATTCTCAAGTAGCTGCACCTTTATATGCACTAACAGGTAATGTTGATTTTAACTGGACAGATAAATGTGACCATGCTTTTGAGGATCTCAAAAAGCTTCTATCAACAGCCCCAATGCTAAGGGGCCAAAATTGGGATTTTCCATTCCAAATTTCATCTAATGCCTTAGACACAACTATTGGAGCAGTTCTTGGGCAGGAAGAGGATAAGAAACCATATGCAATCTATTATATTAGAAAAAATCTATCTCCTACTGAATTAAACTATACTGTGACTGAGAAACAATTTTTAGCTGTGATACATGCTGTAAATAAATTTAGACATTATATAAATGGGTATCCTATAGTTTTATATACATATCACTCTGCCATAAAATTTTTAGCAAATAAACGTGTTACAAATGGTAGAGTAACAATATGGTTGATTTTATTACAGGCATTTGATATCACAATAAAATATCGACCTGGAAACGAGAACCCTGTAGCTGATTTCCTGTCATGAATGCCAAAACCAATAGATGCAACGACAGTCGAAGATCACTTCCCAGATGAACATTTGTTCACCGTTACCGCTAGAACCCCATGGTATGATGATATTGGAAATTATTTAGCAATATGTAAATCACCTAAGCATCTAACGCCCAATGAATGAAAATAGATAGTACAGTGTAGTACACGATTCTCTTGGATTGGGGGCTACCTGTTTCATATAAGATCATATATCCACATCAAGAGATGCATCCGAGAGGACGAAATATTTGATATTCTGAAAGCATGCCACGACGGGTTGTGTGGCAGACATTTTTCAGATCGTAGGACTGGCCACAAGGTTTTACAGACAGGCTATTACTGGCCTACAATTTCTAAAGATGCTAGAAAATTCGTACAGGCTTGTGATAGTTGCCAAAGGGCGGGTCGCCCAGGACAGTCCAACGAAATGCTTTTGAACCCACATTTAGTAATCAATCCATTTGAACGATGGGAGCTCAACTTTGTTGGTCATATTAACCCACCATCAAATCAGAAAACATACATCCTAGTTGCAATAGAGGATGTTACTAAATGGGTTGAATCGGAGGCACTTTCAAGAGCTACAGAGGACTCTGTAATACAATTCCTTTTCCAAATATTTTTTCGATATGGCCTCCCAAGGGACATAATTACAGATGGAGGACCGCAATTTGTAGGTGACAGAATCACTGCAACATTAGAAAATTACCACATTCAGCACAAAATCAAAACTCCATACCACCCACAGGCAAATGGCGAGGTAGAGAGCATGAATAAAGTGATAGAATCTATACTGAAAAAAATAGTTACATCACACAGACGTGACCAGTCTTATAGATTGCCAAAAGCCTTGTGGGCATATCAGACAACATGGAGAAGTACCATGGGTTATTCACCATATCAATTAGTATTTGGAAAAGAACCCATATTTCCAATAGAGTTTGAAATTTAGACATTAAGAATAGCCCAGGAGGTGGGTTTAGATTTAAATGAAGCCCAGATCAGAATATTATAGCAAATCAATGAGTTAGATGAAATTAGGCTCTCTGCTCTTCAACACACTGCATTAATTCAACAGCAGAGAGAAAAATGGCACGATGCCCTCATATCTTCCATGAAGGGGATTGGGCACTCCTATATGACTCCAGGTTTCAGGATATCCCAGGAAAACTCCAGACACGATGGCTTGGACCCTACAAGATACAAAAAGTGCATGATAATGGCACCATCACATTAACCACCATTGATGGATCTGGACATTCGTTCAAAGTAAATGGTCATCGAGTACAACTTTACCATAAACCGCTTAATCGAGAGTCCTTTTACCAGCAATTACGGGAAGATTCTACCATGCAGATTCTGGCTAAGGGAGACAACTCCTCCTCATCACCCATTCACTGAATAATTTCTTTCATTTTGAAACTTGTACATAAATCTTCTCTTTATCTTGCTTGTTTTTGTACAGATTTTAAGCCATTCCTTTTTAAAGAAGAACAATAGTTTCTCTCAACAAACAGCGCGTTGAGTGTTTCTTTTTGCCGTTCCTTTCAAAAGGAACAACAGTTTTTGCTACGTTTTTTTGCTATTCCTTTTCAAATGAACAATAGTTTTCACTGTTCCTTTTAAAAGGAACATCAGTTTCTTCCCCGAGTTTTTGTTGTTCCTTTCCAAAGGAACAACAATTTTTCTGCCTATTTTTACTACTCAAAGGAACAACACTTTTTGAGTGCATTTTTCTTGTTTTAGAACAACTTTTTGAAGATTTTTGTGAATTCTTCATGACTCTCTTAAAGGAAAACATACAATTTATGCAAGGATACACAAATTAAAGGTTACTGGAATCATCAAATCAAGAGAAATTGTCATTTTTAAGAAATTGTTTTGTAGTGATAAGAAAAAGGAAAGGACACAACTATCTATATCATTTTGTTGTCTTTATTTTCACTAAAATTAATATGATCAGTTATCTTTATCATGTTGGTTCTTCCCTAAATTCTCATAACTCTCTTTGATATTTAGTTATTGAATAAGAATAAGGGGATATTTTCTCTATTGAGATGTTTAGACTTCTTCCACCATCCCTACTCTTAAGGAGTGTTGAGCCATCCTATATATATAAGTAGGGAAGTGCTATATGAAAAAAAAGAAAAAAGAAAAAGAAAAATCTTTATATAATTACTAACAATTATATGATATGAAAGATGGAGGATAGGGGGTCTCATCAAGAGCCAGCCTACCATGATCATAGGGAATCAGTGAAGTGGCATTCCCATTATGGCCACCACACCAGGGACACGATCCAATGGATAAATAAAAAATAATAATAATAAAAATTTCTTGGAATAGGAGGTCTCATCATGAGCCGGCCTATCCACCTTTCACTCCTTCCTGGTGAATGGCATTGTGAAACGTCTGGTTCCCAAGCCAGCACAGTGGCCTCCATCATGACATCAAAAGGTTATAGGCACCTGTGGGCAATAGAGCTCTGTTGATGGTATTGGAGTCACACTTTTCAAATCAATAGTAATGATAAACCCTTTTCTTATATCTCTATCTCATATCAAATGAGAGTATACTCCTAAACCCTTTTTTTTGAACCTATTATGCACGAAATTTAATCATAAATCAATCATAATAGTTTGTGTGGGTAATGATTGCATAAGTACTTTTTTTCACATCAGTTGTCCCTTTCCCTTATCTTCGAATCATTACATAAACATTTCTATATCTATTTACAATTTAATAATATGGATCGATTTCAATAATGCAATAATTTGATTGATCGTATCATAAGTATGTATGCTTTTCACTGTTGTACAACTGCTATGCAGTACCTTGCTCTTCTATTCGATAGTCTACGATGACCTATCATCCTTCAGGGGAGCGCGGATGCCTTTTAATTCCTGCATGCAGGTAAAATATTGATATTTTATGCCTGCATGCGGATAAAATCCCTATATTCTCGGTAATAATAAAATCTTAACGATATTATTCCGATATACTGTGTTGTGCTATTCCATTACATTATTTTGTGTTTAGAATTAACAATGTGCAGATAAAATGGGAGGATGACCAATTCGTAGTGAGCCACAAGTGCTAGCTATTTCTAACGTTGCACAGGAAATTCTAGAGAGAGTAGGGTGGATTACCTACCTCACAAGACTGCAACAACCTCATGAAATGGTAGCCATTGAATTTTTACAGAATCTGTAGGAAGGTTACTCCATGGTTAGAGGTAGGCAGATAGCAGTAACAGACTCAATAATCGCCGAGGTGTCTGGTCTGCCAGCGGAAGGAACCATATGGACCCATAAGAAAATGAGGCTTCAAGAAGCCATGAACATTTTCCGAGATGAAGGGCAGACCCTGGTCATCAAAGGGAAAGGAGTTCATTCGGGGTCGTTGGGAGAACCATGGACAGAATTGGCAAAAGTAGTACAAGGCTACATAACATGCGATGGAAGAAAAGATGTGGTAAGACCTCGCCACCTTAAGTTATTGGCAGTATTAAAGAAAAAATGTACTATAAACCTGCCTGCATTTTTAAATTTCTTATTACATGATGTTGCCCAAAGTATAAGAAAGTCTCATCATATAGACATGGTGGTAAGCCACCATTGCTTAATCAGATTGCTAGTAAGTTATAGTCTTGCCCATCAACGAACTAGTTGGGAAAAACTGATATTCTCAATTGACATAGGAATAGCCCTGCCTGCCCCAAAACACAAAAGAATTACTAGCACAGCAGCAGAACCATCAAAACGTAGACAATTCTCCAGGTTAAGGAGAAGTAGGGGAATGATAGAAGGTTTTCAGGGTGGCATTAGCCAACCCCTATAATTGCCCAGTTTAGAAGATAAACAACCACCACAACTCAAAGAAGGAAGTCATCATACTGATGAGGAAAAATGAAATTAGGAAGAAGAAGAGAGTCACCACACTAGTGAAGAAGAAGAAAGTCACCACACTAGTGGAGAAGAAAAAAGTCACCACACCAGTGGAGAAGAAGAAAGTCACTATACCAATGAGGAGGAAGGAAGTTATCACACCTGTGAAGAGGAAGGAAGCAATGAAGATGAAAGAGAGGGAGAAAAACCTCCCGAAACCACCATTACAATTCCACCTCAAAGCCCATTGCAGGAGGACCAATTGGCCCAAATTTTGGCCAACATGAGTGAATACATACAACCCCACAACCCACTGAACTTCAACATTGAGATAAACCAATTGTAGGAAAAAGATGTTACTGGTGAAGATACGGTCGAGGGGATACCCAATGAATTAGAAGAATAAAACCCTCAGGCAACAACAGAACTAGCTGGGGTTACTTCCCTTGAGAAATGCAACCAGGAAGGTATGAACACTGAAGAAGTGTTCCAAATGGAAGATCCTCAGGGAACAACAGAACCAGTTAAGGATACTACCCCTGAAGAATGTAGCCAGGAACATATGAACACTGAAGAAGTGTTCCGAGCAGAAAACAAGAAGCAAGCCTAAGTGAAGGCCCGACTACTGAAAAGCAAGCCCTACCTGAGAAATTAAGTACATAGAAAGGGACAGTTGTTCCTCCCAGGAGGAAAAAGAAAGTAACTGAACTTGAGAAGTTGCGGAGGGAACGAAAAAAGCTTCAAAATCTAGTGGAAAAACTCAGATAGAGTATTAGGGTTCTCAAAATGAAGAAAACCCCCAAACGAACTCCAAAATAGAGGAACATAGCCACCAAAAAAACCCTAAAGAAAAGGAAAGTAGCCACCAAAGCAAAGCCCCAAATTGCAGAGACTATGGAAACCCAAGCTGAGTCCAATCAAGAAAGCATGGAACAACAGGAAGCTATTCCAGAGATAGCTACCCCAACTGAAAGCGCATAGGCCTGTAGTCAAAACATTTTTATTGACCCTACTATAGCAGAACTCCAAAAGGATCTAGCATAGGCTCGACAGGCAAGAGAAAATATTGAGGAAGAGACTGTCCCCAAAAGGAAATATCAACAGCTACAACAACAACTAAAGGACATCATTGCATCAGAGGTTGAAGCCTATGATAAGTGTCAGAAGGCAGAAGAGAAAGCTGAAAAGGTAAGGAATGAATTAAAAATGGCCCGGAATCAAATGGATACTCTCTACTCATTATACACAGATGTTCTAGCATGTAGATACCCTGCCAAGAATTATGCTTTGCTTTTATTAGATAGATATTTACAGTTGAAAACTAAAGCAGTTAGGGCAAGAAAGTCTATAGAATTAAAAATTGTAGATGATTTTTTAAAATGTTGCAAACTCTATGGGGTTAAAGTCCAACATCTGCTATGTGAGTTCTATTTGCACAATCTTATATTGGAGAATGATATTGAGATAAATCCTAGCCCTTTTGTGGGTGACATCCAATATCAAGCATTTATTTCATTTGCAGTCAATCAGTTGAAATGGCTCAAGGCCTATAATACTTTCGAAAGGCAGGAAAATGGGTTAGATCTTTGGGTTAGGGGTGAACCAAAACACCCATTACAACTATGGGCTAGGCAGAAGAGTCTAATGACAAAGGAGGGTGTGATCCAAACTTTGGGACCCCTCCACAAAGAAATTGTCTTGGATGGGGTACAATATTTTATATCTATCAGAAACCAGGCCTATATAGCAGCTAAAGTCTGATGGAATATTTCCAATCAGAATGTTCAAGGCAAAGATCCATTTAATTATAGAAATTTTGTATTAGTTGTTGACCGCTTGATTCTCTATAGTAACCTCATCTTGAGGGAAGGTCCATACTGGCTAGTTTGTAGGTTTTGAAGTCCCATTATATGGTGTTCTGCAATAGACTATAAATCCACTTATGAGTTACCTGAAGGAGAGACAGGGCACATCTTTGAAGCTTTAGCTGCAAACCATGGTTTTAGACCTCTTAATGAAAAACCTTCTCCAGCCTATTCTCTAACTGCTTTACATGTAAACTATGGTTTTCATGAGGCCATGAAAAAGGGTAAGTAGGGGGGTGTGTTGAGCATTGGAAAAGGTATGGATTCACTATGTATTTTCTCATCTTTTTCCTTTAACCATAATTATTTTTATTCTAGAAATATGATTTATTGGAGGATTATGATAGAATTGCAAAGACTCGTGTTTATTGTGAAAATTGACTAAAAATTGCCTTTTGTTCTGAAGACAGGAAAAAAATGAAGTAAACCATCATTCGAGAAGCAGAGCTAACACAGGAGTAACCATTGTTCCTCCAGAAAAGGACCGTATCTAGACAATAAGAAGGAAATCCGAACGAATAGATAAAGGAAAACAGGGAACAACATGTTTATAGCCTAAGAAGACCAAGTGCTAGCTAAAAAGAGAAAAGAAGCAAATCCCTCAGGTTCTTTCGATCCCGAGGAATTGTTGTTCAACATTATCTTGTTTCTTGTTTTATCCGTCGAATTGTTATAAAAGGCAGTGCCTTTAGAAATAGAGGGACGAAATGATTTATGATACAACATTGCTTTTGTAACTCTGTAATTTCTTAACTCTCGTGATCAAAGAGAGACTGTTGTAAACACTATTGATGTTTGATTAATACAAGATCTTGTTTCCGTTCTATTTCTTAACTCTGGAGTAAAGCTCAGCGGCGATTCACTGGTGGTTAAGGGCCCGACCCTGCTAGATCGATCTGTTGTTTGTATCATTACCTTTCAATTATCATTGTGTGATAGTTCATATTCGCTTTTATTACATTTTTCAATTTAATTGGTTCGCAGCTTAATTGCTTATTGATATCGGTGTGTTACATTGATGAATTGCATTTCTGTTCCATTCTAACAAGAATATTAATTCTTGTATCATTTATCTTGTTATGCTTTACAGAGATTTTCTATTTAGCATTTGATTCCATTTGCTGTTCCGTTTGATTGTTGTTAATTTCAGAGTGCCGATTAACAGAGTTTGTTGTCGATAGGGTTTGTTGTTTAATAGAATTCGCTATTTGATTCCATTAGATAGGATTTGTTACTCAGATTCATTGAATAGGATTTGTTTTTCAATTCTTCTAAGTTACATTTTGTTGTTTATTTACATTACTGTTCAATTCTAGTTTGTTGTTCATTTCCGATTCATTAGTTTACAGTTTGCAAAGAGTTTGCTTTTAAAGTGCTTTCATAATTTACTTTCATTATCAGCATTTAGTTCAAGTTCTATTTTCAATTAATTGCTTTAAAGTAGGATTATCAACTGTAAAGAATGCTGGTTATTGCTCCCACATTGTTAGATTGATTATCTTGTTCTTAGTTGATTTTATCAGTTTCTAAAGGAAAGAGTTATCATTACTGTATCCTTGACTAATACTTGCTGAGTGAATGATTGAATTTTCAAGTATTTAAGTTCATGTCATTGTAGTAAGATTTATTTTCCAAGCATCCATTTACTCTTGTATTTACAACACTATACTACATATTGCAAAGCATTACTCTTAGATTTAATTGCAGCCTTAGACTGAGTACACTCTTGAAACAAAAGGTCGTTCCTGGATTGATAATTAATGTAGGATAAATAGGCGTTAAAAAGACACCTTTTATACCTCAACACCTATGATAAAATCGATTGACATATCCTCCCAATGTTGACATGGAATGGATAAAGGTCGTAGAAGACCCGAGATCTTAATTGTCTCAACTTTATTTTGCCGGAAAATCAAATATTCTGCCACAAACTTTTGAATATCATATTTAAGGCCATCCCAAAAAGTTATTTCTTCACCCTATGGTAAGTTTTAAAAAATCTTGGGTGTCCTCCTAAGGCATAAGTGTGCAATTCCAAAAGAATATTTTGTTTTAGTTGGGAATTATTACAAATATACAAGTGATATTTGTACCATAAGGAATCATTTTTCCAACTAAATGTATCAGGTGTACCAGGATCTTGCTGCAAATTTTGAATGAGTGTCCACACTTCTTCTTCCTTCTTCCATTTATCCCTTGCTTCGGTTATCTAATCTGGTTGGATAATAGAAATGGCACAAAGAAATGCTTCCACCACTTCATCCTTTCTTGAGAGTGCATATAAAAAAGCATTTAACTTCCCTTTTTTGTAGATTATTTCAAATTCATAACCCAACATCTTTGTGAGCCATTTTGCTACTGTTCTAAACATAGTATTGTTCCAAAAAGTATTTAAGACTATCATGATTAGTTTTTACCTAGAAGTGTCTTCCCATTAGGTAAGGTCGCCATTTCTTTAGTGCATGTAGTATTTCCAACATTTCCTTCTCATAAATAACTTTTTGTAAATACTTTCCTTTGATTGGATTACTTTAAAAAAAATGGGTCTTCCTTCTTGCATTAAAACAACACCAATTCCATTTCTTGAGGCATCATATTCCACAATAAAGGTTTTTGTGAAGTTCGTCGTAGCTAAGACCGGTGCTAGGCATATTTCCTCTTTAAGATGTTCAAAGGAATTATTTACTTCAAGAGTCCATGAAAATGCATCTTTATTCAATAATTTTGTTAGAGGTGCTGCTATTCTCCCATAATTATTAACAAACTTGCAATAATAACCTGTTAACCCCATAAATCCTCGCAACTGCATTATGGTCGTGGGGACTTTACATTCCTTAATGGATTTAATTTTGTTAGGGTCTACCTTGAAACCCTCGTGATATAAAATATAACCCAGATATTCCATCTCTTGTACTCCAAAGAAACATTTAGAGGTTTTTGCATATAATTGTTTCTCCTCCAATAGTTTGAGCACCCTGTCAACATGTTAAACATGATCCTTCCAAGACCTTCTATAGATTAGTACATCATCAAAAAATACTAATAAAAAATTTCTAAGGAAGGGTTTGGAAATGGAATTCATCAACGCTTGAAATATAGAAGGTGCATTGGTAAGGCCAAAAGACGTCACCAAAAATTCATAATGACCCTCATGAGTTCGAAATGTTGTTTTCGGAATATCTTCAGTCTTCATTCTAATTTGATGGTATCTTGAATGAAGATCCAACTTGGTAAAATAAATTGATCCATGTAATTCATCTAATAATTTATCAATTACAGGAATGAAAAATTTATCTTTAATAGTGAGCTTATTGAGCTCCCTATAATTCGGACACATGCGCCATGATCCATCCTTCTTGTGCACCTATACTACTGGAGCAGAGAAAGAACTTTGACTCAGTTGAATTATACCAACCTATAACATTTCTGCAATCATACGCTCAATTTTTATCTTTTGGACATAAGGATATGTGTAAGGCCTGATGTTTGGAGGAAAAATTCCTGGGATAAAATGAATAGCATGATCATGATCACGAATAGGTAGGATTCCTTTGGGAGTTTCAAACACCTTGGAATGATTGTCGAAGAATTTTTTGAGATGTGGAGAAATAGATGATTTTGATGTTGGAACTTCTAGTGAACATAATTGTGCAATTATGCCTCGTTGTTATTTCTTCAGAAGCTTTTCCATGACGTTAGAGCTTATTATTTTTTTCGGCTTCCCTGCGATACAACTTAATTCAAATTCCTTTCCTTCCAATTTTTTTTTCAAGAAAAGTTCTTGAAAATTAAAAGCTACCATCCCCAAAGATTGTAACCATTGTACTCCTAGTACAAAATCAACACCTCCCATTGGAATGGAAAGCATTGGACTATTCAATACATATTCCCCCATGGTTACATTGATATTATGGCATTTTCCATAGGAATTTATAGTTCCTCCATTTTCAACCATCATTTGACATTCTGGTGCTGGGTATAGGAAGCAATTCAATTCCTTGGCTACCTTACAATGAATAAAACTATGGGTACTACCCAATTCAATCAACACTATTACATTTTTCTTCTTGATATGTCCTTCTATTTCGAGAGTTTGAGGAGTGGTAATTCCTACCAATGAATTACAGGATATGGTTGGACTCATTTCTTCTTTCCCTAGTGTTGGTTGCTGATGTATATCCTCTTCTTTTGAAGTTTCTTTTTCATTTTATTCCTCCTCTTCACAATCTATGTAAAATAATTTATTCTCAGTAGACTTATGACCTTTAGTGTATTTTCTATCAAAACTATAACAAATCCATTTTTATATTTTTTCTTCCAATTTTTGTGGTGCCAACCTTGTAGGTTGTGGAAGTCGAGGAGTGGAAACACTTCCATATTTATAGATGTCAGTGGTAGGATTCCTTGTTTCCATTATTTTACTTTCAATTTTTCTTGCCAACTTGAATGCCTTCTCCAATGACTCAAGTTCCCAAAGGCGAACCTCATGTTCGATGTTATCCTTCAAAGTCCCTATGAAGACATCAATCTTGTGTTCCTCTAGAATATCAGTGACCATTATATTCAATTTTTGGAAGTCCTCAATGCGCTCCACCATTGCACCCTTTTGTTTGAGATTTATCAATTCGCTAAAGAAGGTGTTGCTCATTGTATCCTCATAATGTGCTATCATTTATGCTGTAAAAATTGACCAAGTAAAAATTTTTTACGAGAACAAAGGCATCGATACCATAAAAATGTATTTTGTTCTAAATGTAAAGTTGAAATGCATACCTTTTGTGTGTTTTTCACATTATGGAGATAAAAATATTACCCCATATCTAGTATCCATGTTACATGATATTTGTCATAAAACTTACTCATATCCATATTTGGGATATGGTGGGTCTAACATCCAACATTAGAGTTTATGAAATTGCGATTAACATTTATTTTTTTCGCATCATGAGTTTCCTGTACTAGCTTTTCACCATTAGAAATAATTTCTTATATCAATTTTTTCAAACATTCCTTCGAACCTTACATGTCTACTTTTAGATCATTCTTCTTGTCTTCCATGTTAGCTTCCATGTCATCCATCTTAGCCTCCATGCCATTCTTCGAACCAACCATCTTAGCTTCCACAAATTTCTTCAAACCATCCATATTATCTTCCATGCCTTTGTTCAAACCATCCATATTAGCTTCCATGCCTTTCTTCAAACCATCCATCTTAGCTTCCACACCTTTCTTCAAAACTACCATTTCATTTTTTGTTGCTCTTTGCGAGAGTGAAATTTGATGCGCCTGCTATTGTAATTTTGATATATCATGTTTCACTTATTCCTCTTCATGAGTCATATTAGATCCTTATGAGGGCTTAATGGGTGTTAAATTATTTTTAAGGGGAGTTTTAGAACCCAATACTGATATCTGTGCTTCAATATGCCCTTGGAATCACTTCAAACTTCTTTTCCAAACAACACTTATGCAATTTGAAAAACAATAGAAACCTTTTTCTTGCTTTTCATGAGGAGCTTGATATTGAAACTGGATTCTCTCTATGCTTTCAGATCTTCAATATCTAAAATTAGGTCCTACAATATCCCTCGAAATATTCTTTCAAATTCTAGAGGTCTAGCCTGATTTGGATTCTTCAAGGCAAATTTTTGCCCAATCTTCCACAATGACCTAATTATGGACTTGCTCAGTAGAGTGAACTTGTATGGTGTGCCACATGTCACTGTTTCCTACTTCGGCTCTAAAATTAATACATATAAAACTAAATTCCATGTACTTTCAACCAATTTTTAAAGAATTCAAATTTGATGCTCATAGTGAGATTTATGACGATTTCCCCAAGTTCACCTCTTTTAGATGAAATTTGGGAGCCTACAAAAAACCTAAATTCCACAGATCATATCTCCAAAATTATTGTGAACCAAGATCTGAAAATGTTACATGAAGTTCCTCAGTATTTCTTCGAAATGGGTTTTGATTTTTAGCATCTGAACCTTAGTAGAAAAAAATTATAGTGAAAATTCCACGATGACTTTTTTGAAGTAGCGAAACCCTAGAATCCAAAGCTCTGATACCAAATGTTATAAAACCATCTCCAAAAATAGAAGAAAAGAGAGATAAATGCCTTATAAATCAACCACTTTGAGGGAGAAACCTCCTTTACATTACATAAATGAAAAATTCTTAGATGATGCAAATGAAAAAACCTCCTTTCTATATATAGGATTCCAATGGGGTCACAATATAATCCTAGTCGACCTAACAATCATAATGTAAGGGCACGATAATAAAAATATGGGGGTTACAGGGGTACAACAATAACAATAAGGGGGCTACAATAATAACAATAAGGGACTACACTAGTAATATAGGGACCTAAGAAGTACAAACTAGAAGAAATATTTTTCAAATTTTAGCTTCTGTGATCCATCTTAAAATTGTATAGAATTCTTTCGGCAATAATCACATTCAAATGAGCTTTTTCGATGTGTTTCGAACTAACCAGTGTGGTTCATCACCTAGTCCCAATGATGAACCACACTGGTTGGTTCGAAACGCATCGAAAAAATTCATTTGAATGTGATTATTACCGAAAGAATTCTATACAATTTTAAGAAGAAATATTCTTGGGACTTCTATTTATCTAGCTTTACTATCCACAATTGAACCTCAAAATGTGAATCAAGCTAGCAAAGATGAAAATTGGGTTAAGGCAATGGATGAAGAACTTGATCGAATAGAAAAGAAACATACATAGGAACTATTGATCAACGACTGTCATTGATGTCAACCCAAGCAGCACCAGGGGCTACCCCAATATTGCATGGGAATTTTGGCCTACCAAATTACTATATTCTAGGCAAAGAATGCATTTGATGGTTTCTACTTGTCGAGATGTTGCCATTGATATATGTCACGCCACGTAATTCTTCACGGTTTGAGAGATATTCATGTTTGAAGTTTGTAACCCCGGTTAGTGGGCTAAAACCCTATGGGGTTGTGGCATGGGTCATTGAAAAGTCAATAATTAATCATTTTTAAGCTCCTAAAATCCCTCCCATGTTCACTTGTTGAAGCCCCTCTCAACCTAAGCATTTTTATAAATTTTGTTCCTCATATCCTCCTTATGTTGGGATTTTTCTACCTGAAACAGGTCATCGTGGCATTTTCACTCTAAAAATTTTTTCTACGAAGGTTCAGAAGAAATTTTTTTTATGAGGCGAAGCCCAAATCTTGAGGAAGCTCCTGTAAAAATTTCATATTAGTGTGCGCAATATTTTTGGAGATATGATCTAGGGAAGTTAGTGATTTTGCAGGCTCCTGAACTTCATCTCAAAGAAGTGGTCTTGGGAAAATAGTCATAAATCTCTTCTGAGTATCGGATTGGAATTCTGTAAAAAGTGGCAGATAGTGCACGAAATTTAGTTTTCACTGTATCAATTTCAGAGCCAAATAAAGAAACAATGACAGGTGGCACTCTGTACAAATTCACTCTACTGAAACAATCCATAATTAGGTCGTTGTGAGAGATTGGGCATAACTCTCCCTTGAATCCAAATTGGATCAGACCTGTGGCATTGGAAATAAGACTCAGAGTACTACTACAAAACCAAAAAACACATATTGGGGAGATGAAATAACAAAGATATACCAGATTCAATATCAAGATCCTAGAAGGAAAGAAAAATCTAGATCATGTGTTTTCAAGGGCTGCAAAGGACCAGCCTTTATAGGGCAGCAAAGAAAAGCAAGGTGCAACAGAGGGTAGCATGACAAGAGCAACAATCATGCAGAACATGTTGGCAATATGATGTAGATGTGTTGTCCTTGATGGCAATCTACCCGATGAAGTTATTCTCTGGACTTGATAGTCTTGGTAAAATGATGTTTGTTAGCAATATGATGCCGAGTGTTGCCTTTAAAGGCAACCCACTGGATGAAGATGATGGCAACTTACTACGAAGTTGTGCTTGATAGAATATGTCTTGATGAACTAAATATGATGTATCTACAAGGTATAGAAGGCAATGAAGAAAGGAATTCAAATATAAAAGCAGATCTATGATGAAAAGAGTATGTCTCTAGGCATATGAACGTCAGGGGAAGTCACGCCGCAGGCACGCGGGAATCATCGTGCCAAGTCGCGTATGGGCAAAAGTGCTCATAAAGTGCAAAACCAGGGGTAACCACCATGGTATTGACCCATTGTATTGGGTAATGATTCGTCTAAATGACCCCGTCCAGGAATACCATTGGAAGTAATGTAGTTTTGGGCTCATGGTATTGTTTTGGCTCATGGTATTGAAAAAGGGGCTCATGGTATTGAAAAAGGGTAAACCTATATAAGGAGAAGAAATTCATTGTGCAAATCATGGGTGTGGGAGCAAGATGTCTGAGCTTGAATGAATACTTCTCTATGAAGTATATCTGTATGGAAAGGGTAAAGGTTTGATAATAGATCTGAATCTATGATGCACCTATGAAGAAATGATGAAGCGAAATATCTAGATCTGGAATGTATTTGTATCTGCTAGATCTGTTTATGGAAGGCTTAGATCTGAGATGAGGCGAACATCTGTCTGAAGTAAAAGGATAAATCTGAACTGAATATCTGATCTGAAGAATTATGCTTCTCTATAATGGTTGAAGATCTATACGCTAGTTCGCCACAGAGGAAGCGCGTATATACGCGGCTTCGCTGAAGAGAAAGCGCGTATGCGCAATGAAATGAGCTCTGTAATATGTACAGAGGTATACGCTGGTTTGTGTGAACGGAAGCGCGTATATACGCGACATTAGTGAAAGGAAAGCGCGTATGCAAACTAGGGTTTGCTGAAGTCTGTGGTAAGAAATGTCTGATCTGTTCTGCTGGTTTACTGATATCTGTCAGTGAGTTATATGTATCTGTTTCATGGTTGACTGTGCTTAAAAGTATGGAAAGGGTCCAGTTTGAAAATATGATGAAATGTGGCTTGCAAGTGGTGTCCTAAAGGAAGCTTTGGATCCAGTGTGAAAATTGATGAAACGTGGTCCATAGAGGTGCTAAGGGTTGTAGCCTTCAGTCAGGGGGTTGTAGCTCCCTTCCAGGTGAGGCTGGTAAACGAGATCAGGGGGTCGTAGCTCCCTTCCAGGTGAGGCTAGTAAACGAGATCAGGGGGTCGTAGCTCCCTTCCAGGAGAGGCTGGTAAACGAGTCAGGGGGTTGAAGCTCCCTTCCAGGAGAGGCTGGTAAACGAGCGCAGGTGGGTGCCTGCGTGCTGGTAGAGTCTGCACCAGCACATATGTTGTAAGATGTTTTCTCTATAATAAAATATTGAAGGCTGAGCAACTGCAGCGGGGTTTTCTCCCTACTTGGGTTTCCACCTAAAAATACTGGTGTTCATGTGTGATGCTTTTTGTGATGGTTTATTCTGTTCTTACTGCACATGTTTACTGTTTATAGAAAATCTAATGAATGAATGATGGAATGATATAAGTGAAGAACTAATGGCATAATTAGATCTCTGTGTATACGCGAGTTTTATGAAGGATATCCGCGTGTATACGCTAGTTGGCTTCAACAAAGTAGCGTATGGGTTTTAGAGCATGAAAAAGTAAAAAGTTTCAGTTTTCCCTAAATACTGATTCACCCCCCCCTCTCAGTATTTTTCCCAACAATTGGTATCAGAGCAAGTCCTTCTGCAGAAGCTTGATCGCTTGAAGGAGATCCGTCGCAATGGGAAGTCAAGAAGGAGTAATGTCTATAAAGCCACCTCTATTCAATGGAAGCAATCTGATATTCTGGAAGGTACGAACAAAAGCATATCTGCAAAGTCTTGGTGCAGATGTATGGGCAATCGTGGAAGAAGGTTATCAATACCCAGCAAGTATTCCTACAAATCAATGCCAAAGTAGTGAATGTCTTGTTAGGAAGCATGTCTGAATCAGAATTTGCTAAAGTGATGCAGCTACATTCAGCAAAATAAATATGGGACAAAATCATTCTAAGCTATGAAGGAGACACAAAGGTAAAAAGTGCAAAACTCCAAACTCTTAGAATTGAATATGAAAATTTGAAGATGCATAGTGATGAAAGTGTTGCCAGTTTCTTTCTTCTTCTAGATGATATTGTAAATCGGATGAGAAATTTGGGTGAAACCATAACCGATACTACTCTGGTGGAAAAAGTCTTAAGATCCTTGACTTCAAAATTTGACTCTAAAGTTTCAGTTATTGAAGAAAGGCAAGATCTGCAAACTCTTACTATTGTTCAATTACATGGTATTCTGACTGCTTTTGAAATGAGACAAGGAGGTCCTTCTCAAATCAAAGAAGCTACTTTTAAGGTATCTGCAAGAGGAAAAGAAAAGGAAGTTGTCAAAGAATCCAGTTATATATCCGATGAAGAAGAAGCGAATTTCGTGAGAAAACTCCAACTAGGAACTGGAAGATTCAAAGGTAAGCTTCCCTTCAAATGTTTTGAGTGTGGAAAAGTTGGTCACTATGTTGCTAAATGTCCTTATAAAGAAAAACATGGTAAAGGAAAACAATTTGAAAAGAGGAAGAGTTATTATGCAAATGAAGATGATGATGAAGTGTCCAGTGAAGATGAAGAAGATTCTGACCAAGCTCTACAAGTGCTCATGGAAAAGAAGCAAAAGAAGAAGGTTACTCGAGGAAAGGAGATACCTCATAAATCATGTATAGCAAAAATTGAAGAAGATGAAATAGATTCTGACGAAGCTCTACAAGTGCTCATGGCAAAGAGGAAAAAGAAGAAGGCTACTCGAAGCAAGGAGATATCTCAGAAAATTGAAGAAGATGAATCTGATAGTGATTTGGGCCCTTTTAATCTTCTTTGTGCAAGCAATGGTGTAGAAAGTGAAAGTAAAGTTGTGGATCTAGAACAAGCTATCAAGATCAAAGTTGAAGAACAACAAAAGGAAATTGATAAGAAATATTCTATCTACAAAGAGATGATCTCTCAAATGAAAGATCAAATAGAAATGCTGAATGGACAAGTGGACAAGTATCAAAGGTTTCATACTTATGCATCCAATCGAATTAAAGAACTAGAAGCAGAAATCAACAATCTAAATGCAGATCTCGAAAAATCAAGCAAGAAGAATGAAGGACTTGAAGCTGCAATCATCTCTCTACAAACAGATCTTGAAGCATCAAGTAAGAAGAATGAGGAACCTCTACAAACATTTGAAAAGGAAGGCCTTGAAGCAGAAATCATCTCTCTCAAAGAAGATCTGGAAAAATCAAATAAGAAGAATGAAGAGCCGCAACAAACATGTGAAGAAAATGAAAATTGGTTGAAAGAAGAGATTCTAAATCTGAAGGATCAAGTAGAAGATGGAAGAAGGAAAGAAGAAAGCATGACAAAGCAATGTTAAGACTTGGAGGTTGAGGTAAACATTCTCAAAGGTAAATTAGAAGAAAAGGTTAAACTTTTGAGGTTTCAAGATAGTACTAATATTTTGGACAATATTCTGAGTAATCAAAGGTCTTCTGCTATCAAACTTGGTCTTGGTTTCCATGAAACTGTTAAAGGAGAATCTAGCTCACAAGGAAGTGCTAAAAATTCAGAGGATGTCAATGCAAAACCTGAAGTGTTGAAAGAAACAAAAGGTCAACCAAAAATGATGAAATCTCAAAGGAAATCAGTCAATAAAGTTGAATGCTTTAAATTTCATAATTATGGGCATGTTGCAGCAAATTGCAGGAGCAGATCATTTCAGCCTCAATCAAACAGTTCCTACATAGAAAGGTACTCTGGTTTCTTCAAGGGATATTGTTTTTCGTGTAACAAGTATGGACATAAAGTAGCTGATTGTAAAAGGAAGAAGATTAGAAATACTCATTATGATTCTTATGCTTACTTCTCTGGACACATGAGATGTTATTCTTGTAACAAGTATGGACAGTAGAAAAGGAATGCAGGATAAACAGATATGAGAAATTGGATAACTTTCAGCACACAAATAAAAAGTTCAAACAAATCTGGAAAAAGATGGAAGACCGATCAGAAACGTAGGAATTCTGACCCTACTGCAGTCATCCGCTCCTGAAGCTTACTTCTCTGATTGACTGCAGGAATGATGTGGGATACATTATGTGATTTAGTAATGTATCATCACAGGAGGGAGCAATGTATGATGTCTCTCATGGTTGATTTGATTATTATGGTTATATGTATTTCTGACAAAGCATATGATATGAAGAAGACAGGTACAGGAAGTACAAGTTCAGGGTGAGAAGAAGGATTGTGGAAATTTTCTATGCTTCACTTTCCATACGCGGGTTAGTTGAACAAAAGTCGCGTATACACGCGAGTTTCATCAGACACAGTCGCGTATGCATTGATGATAAGAGAATTTATATGCTAGCTGAAGATCTGGAGCAGAGGTTCAGGGGGAGCATCAGTCTGATTGTTAATAACTGTATTATTGACTCTGTATCAGCTTAGTTTCTCAATTCTAAATAATGATGATATGATTCATGGTTTCTTGTGTTGAAGATTGTGGATGAGTCCTGTTTGCTTGTTGATGAAGAGTATTCATGAGATGAAAGTCCTATAATTCGGAGATAAGGGCAGCCCATGCAAAGATTGTTGCTGATGACTTGCTGATGAACGTATTCAGGTTGCACAAGTTAAGATGGAGCACTGGTTCAGGGGGAGCAGCAGGTTGAATACTAATGATTGCATTGTTGGCAATATGACTACTTATTCTTTGGTTTTTGTGATACTCATATGATGATGACTTGGTACATGGTTTATTATGATGAGATTTTGAGCCCTGGTTGCTGATAAGTATATTTTGTGCTCACACATGGATGAGTTGGATGTTGTTTGATTCAGAAATAAGAATAGATCATGCAGAGTTTGTTACTGTGGTTGAGATCTTTTGCCTACATATGTTATTTCATGTTAAATCTTGAAGATCATGGTGATATTGGACCACATGGATGATTGACACAGAGTTGAAAATAGTGTTCTGGTATGATAATCTCTCTTGGAAAGATTGTATTGATGCTGCAAAGAATCTGAAGGCTTGGTTACTAATGGGCTTATGCTACAACCGGTGGATGACGCTTGAAGACACAACTACACTGTTCTGTAGTCCAGGGAAGCATTCAAATATCTCAGAAAGAAGCTGAACACTGGCTTTTTCTCACAGAGGATCAGATCTGGTTAAAATTTAGAAGATGGCATTGGATACGCTGATTTCCTGAAACACAGTCGCGTATATACGCGAGTTCATGCACAGAAAACCACGTATGACTGATTGCTGACAATTTTCTGTTTGGAGTCAGCTCTCTTCAGCACAGCTGCAGTGCTGTTTGGTATCTCTGATACTGTTTGGTTTCTGGTGGTGTTCTAGTTCTCATAATTCTATTTCTAATGTTTTGATAAAGATGCCTTGATGATTTGTTGGTGAAAGTGTTCAGGATGCACTAACTAAGGGGGAGCCTTAGTCATATGGAAAGGATGCTTTGATGCACAGATTCAGGGGGAGCATTAGTCTTGCTGAGTATAATGCATTTTTGGCATTATGGTGGTTCTAATATATGATCTCTCTTGAGGTCTTTTTGGTATTGGTTATGAAAAGTCATATTTGTATTTTTGATGAAAAGGTCATGTTGAGACCCATGATGTAAAATTTGTAATATTCAATCATGTAAGGACTTGTCAAATTTGTAAACCCACTTGGTTGGGTAGCTGATTCAAATTTTGTAAACCCACTTGATTGGGTAGCTGAGTCAAATTTGTAAACCCACTTGGTTGGGTCGTTGAGTCTCATATGTAAATCCACTTGGTTGGATATTTGATGTAAGTATGAGTCGTTGGTGATAGGAAGTTCATAGAGTCATGTACTTCATTGGAAAATTTGTTTGAAGAAACATGAACTCAGGGGGAGCTTGGTCACTTCAGTATATATCATATCTGCAGAACGCTTCTTCCACATGAGGAGAAAAGGGGGAGAGTATGTTGGTTTTGGTCCGCCCTTTGCCCTTGATGTCAAAGGGGGAGAGTGACATGGTGTTTGAATGGTGTCAAAAATGGAGAATGTGACATGGTGTCATTGTATTCTTAATATACCTATCTGTTGTGGTAACCAAACACCATCGTGGTTGCCATCAAGTCCAAAGGGGGAGATTGTTGGCAATATGATGCAGAGTGTTGTCCTTGATGGCAACCCACTGAATGAAGATGAAGACATGCGACTGTTGACATGTGTTGTCCTTGATGGCAATTCACCTGATGAAGTTATTCTTGAATTGATGGAATTGGTAAATGATGTTTGTTAGCAATATGATGTTGAGTGTTGTCCTTGAAAGACAACCCACTTGATGAAGATAATGGCAACTTACTGGATGAAGTTGTGCTTGATAGAATATGTCTTGATGAACTAAATATGATGTATCTACAGTGTGTACAGAAGGTAATGAAGAAAGGAATTCAGCATGTGCTAGATCTATGGTAAAAAGAGTATGTCTTGAGGCATACGCGGATCTGTCTAGGGGAAGTCGCGTATGCACGCGGGAAACAACGTTCCAAGTCGCGTATGGGAAAAAGCGCTCATAAAGTGCAAAACCAAGGGTAACCACCATGGTATTGACCCATTGTATTGGGTAATGATTCGTCTAAATGACCCCGTCCAGGAATACCATCGGAAGTAATGTAGTTTTGGGCTCATGGTATTGTTTTGGCTCATGGTATTGAAAAAGGAAACTTCATATGCAGTAGAAGAAATTCTCATTTTGCAAATCACAGGTGGGGGAGTTTTGTGTTCATTAATGAATACTTTCTATGAAGTATATCTCCGTATGGAAAAGGTAAAGGCTGATAAGACAGATCCGAATCTATGATGTCCATGAAGAAATGAGATGAAGCTAATATCTAGATTCGGGAATGTATTTGTATCTGCTAGATCTGCTTATGGAAGGCTTAGATTCGAGATGAGGTGAACATCTCGTCTGGCAAAAGTGCAATGAACTGAATATCCGATCCGAAGAAGTATGCTGCTTTCTATAATAATTGGAAGATCTACACGCTAGTTCGTAGAGAAGGCGACAGACATATGCGGTTTTGTCAAGAGAAAGCGCGTATGCGCACGAAATATGTGTACAAAGGTATACGTGTTTTTATGTGAACGGAAACGCGTATATACGCGACATAAGAGAAAGGAAAGCGCGTATGCAAACTAGGGTTTGCTGAAGTCTGTGGTAAGAAATGTCTGATCTGTTCTGCTGGTTTACTGATATCTGTCAGTGAGTTATATGTATATGTTTCATGGTTGACTGTGCTTAAAAGTATGGAAAGGGTCCAGTCTGAAAATATGATGAAACGTGGCCTGCAAGTGGTGTCCTAAAGGAAGCTTTGGATCCAGTGTGAAAATTGATGAAACGTGGTCCATAGAGGTGTTGAGGGTTGTAGCCTTCAGTCAGGGGGTTGTAGCTCCCTTCCAGGTGAGGCTGGTAAACGAGATCGGGGGGTCGTAGCTCCCTTCCAGGAGAGGCTGGTAAACGAGTCAGGGGGTCGTAGCTCCCTTCCAGGAGAGGCTGGTAAACGAGCGCAGGTGGGTGCCTGCGTGCTGGTCAAGTTTGCGCCAGCACATATGTTGTAAGATGTTTTCTCTATAATAAAATATTGAAGGCTGAGCAACTGCAGCGGTGGTTTTCTCCCGACTTGGGTTTCCACCTAAAAATCCCGGTGTTCATGTGTGATTCTTTGTGTGATGGTTTATTCTGTTCTTACTGCACATGTTTACTGTTTATAGAACATCTAATGAATGAATGATGGAATGATATAAGTGAAGAACTAATGGCATAATTAGATCTCTGTGTATACGCGAGTTTTATGAAGGATATCCGCGTGTATACGCTAGTTGGCTTCAGCAAAGTAGCATATGGGTTTTAGAGCATGAAAAAGTAAAAAGTTTTAGTTTGCCCTAAATACTAATTCACCCCCCCCTCTCAGTATTTTTCCCAACACTTATGGCACCTATAACACTGGAAAGCTCCTCTGCCCCGACCATTACCTCTCCCCCGCTAGTATGGTTGGCCCCCTCTGGTGTTATTTTCTTTTTCTGTTGTTCCTGATGGTTTGGAACTGTTGCCTTCTTCACTGGGATTTGTGCCTCTACCCCTACCAAAAGCCTTTCCTTTTCCTCTACCAGATCCTCTTCCTCTTTTGGCATTCTGCTTCCTGGTTATTTTTTCTTCCGCTTTCAAGGCACACTGATATGCCTCATCTATAGTTCTGGGCAAGAGAATACTAATTTCATCCAGTATCTCCCCTCTCAAGCCATTTACAAACCTTGCTATCTTTTCGGGGGTGTCTTCTATATACCCCACTCTCAAATTCAACCTGTAGAATTCCTCCATGTACTCTTTAACAGTTAACCCCTTTTGCCTCAGATTTTGTACCTGTCTGTACAGCATGATTTAGTAATCTTTGGGCAAAAATTTATCCTTCAGCTTGGCCTCCATCCTGGCCCACTTCTTTATAGGTTGTTTATTCAGCCTCTTCCTCTCTGCCTGAATACTATCCCACCACAAGGACGCATGTCCCTTCAGCTTGGTGGCAACAAATTTTACCCGCTTATCTTCGCTGATTTCTTCAAAATCAAAATACTTGTTCAATTCACTAAGCCAATCCAGTAGCACATCTGCTAATAAATTCCCATCATAAGTAGAAAGCTCATGCTTCGGCTTGCTACTTGATAACAAAACCAACCTCAATAATCTAAGTTCAGGTCCCTCTCCTTCAAAACCATATGTCGCTTCTGCAACCTCTTCATCACTATCATCCCCTCCTTTAGGGTCCCTTCTCCTTCTAGCCTCTACTACTGCTAATCGCTCATTCAAAATACGAATTTCCTCCCTCAATCCTTTGTCTGCTAATCTATGATTAGCTCTCCCCCTTCCTCGTCCTCGTCTACCAGCCTCCATTTTCACTGTTCACAAACCTGCTCTAATACCAAAAATGATGTGGCCCAGCCCTCGTTCACAAGTGGCGATGCACAGTTTTCGAATTAAAATTTAATATGTAAATGTAATTGATTAAAATCTGCCAAGTCACTAGTAATAATTGAAAGCAGGTAATTGGTAACGTGACACAATGGATTCGATAGTGTTCATTTGCTGTACTTGTGGATTTTTTGACTGTTGTGACAAATCACCTTCGTAACCACGTACCTGTCCTTGTGAGCTGGTGTATTAACTGACCCTTATCCCGACTTCCATGCCACTCCTTCGCGTTGTGCGACAACACTTTTCCTGTGTTTGTTTTTCTCGCTAGCTGAGCTAAGAGGAGGGTTTTTCGACCTCCATGGACTTTTCAGAGCTCCTCGAGGGTTTCACCAATGCATCTTTGCATCTCTGTGCGAGGGAATGTGTTCTCCCTTCTGTCAAATAGATCCTATTCTGTTTCCGTTGCGTGGCTTTCTTCAAACACTAACTCTTGCAAACCCTGCAATGGCAACTCGTCACCTGTTTGTATGGCAATCTCTCCAGTGGTAGTTTTCTTGTTATTCCAGTTGGTTTTCACAGTTGAATGCTCTTTCTCGCTTCTGTCTTCTAATTATATGATTGTTTGTTGTCAATTTCTCTCCAGGTTTGGACCGTCAAGAACTCCTGTGGCCGCCTACAGCTTGAAAAAAGACACAGGTATTTACTTCTTCCTTGTTTTAAACCTTTCTGCTTTTGTTTGAGTCCTCTAACCGTTCCGGCTCCTTTGTGAGTAGGCTTTGTCGGTTCAAAACCTGAGGTGTTCGTCTCTGCTCAGCCCTCAAACTCTCTGGTAAGTTCCTCTGTGATTTTTCTATTTAATTTGCACACTCGTTCCTGTTAGTTTGACTGCACATAAGTAAAAATTCCTTAGGATTCTAATAATCAAGTGGTTATGGGTGTTGCAGGCCCCCCTTCCAGTTTGCAAGTCTGGCTGCCTTCCTTCAACGATGAAACCCTATGGGTAGGGTCGATTCCTTCACTGTGTTTCTGTAGCTTAGGGTTTATATTTTCGTTGCCAATCACTGATCGGTTGTTAGACTTCTTGCTGTAGTTTATTAATGATACAAAAGTTCTTTGGGGCTTCGTTGTTTCACTGAGGTTGTATTGTCTTTTTGGTTTCGAACCCTTGTTCGACTATATGTCCAATATTTTGTCTCTCTTCTGGACAATTTCGAGAACTTTTGCAGACTTGTCAAATGACTATTTCGGAAATTTCTAGTAACAAAACTTCAAATTTGTTCTGTGTATGCGAACTTACCTGACATTTTCGGCAAATGCTTGCTGGTTCAGTTTCGTCGTGAGAAAAAAACCTCCGCTCTTTTTTCCTGTGTAAACTTTTCTACTATCTTCGTAGCCCTGTTAATAGCATGAAAGATTTTCTTTCACCTAGACACAATGTCTCTTTTCCTAACTTAATTCTATTTGTGTTCAACTTAATTCTGTTTGCTTTCTCAAATTAAAATGCTGCACATATAACAGTAGGGGAATAAAAATTCATTTTGTAATAATCTGATGTAAAATGACAAACTGGCTGAAAGAAATTACTGGTTGCAGATGGCTCTCAAATTCTGTTTTGTATTTTCTCTCTAATGGAAATCAAAACTTACAATATGTTACTTTCTGCTATTTATATTACTGTAGGTGATAGTTCTATTTTTTTTTCGGTTGAAACTAACAACCGCACTATCTAACTACATTGCCAGATTTATAAAAAGAAACTTATAATTAAGTCTACAAAAACATTTTACTTCCCTAATCCTACTGTTCTCTTCCAGATAACAAATAATAATAAAAAAACAAAATACAGGTTTAATAACTTTTCCACAAACACGTGTAACAGTGAGACAAATAAGCCATCTTTTGTCTACTCTGAGTTAGATGCTCCTGCATCAATACCATAATAGATCTAGATCACAGTATAAACAAGTAACACAAGTACTTTCGCAGCTTAAATCAATAACATAGAGCATACATAATCAGATATCACAGATTCAATAGATTCAAAGATTTCAACAGCTTTCTGCATTCATTAATCCTTTAGATCTTTTTACAATACCCAAAACCCAACTTGCGCACACATCAGCAGGGTCCGCACACAGCGGGATTGAGGATCTCCACACACACAGCCAGCAGGAGTCCTTTCCCCAAAAACCCAGAACAGATCTACTAATTCACAATTCACACCAATCTTAGTTCAAGTCTGTCTTATAACTCAAAAAGGTTCAAATACTTATACTACTTTAGCCTACGCATCCAATGGTCTGCAAATCGTGGTTTGCAGACTCTTGGTCTACCCTTGACCCACTTACAATGCAATAAGGGCTTTGACCCACCCCAAAACCCCTGCGTTAGACTAAATATAATAAAAAATATACAAAAATGGACCAGATTCATAGCTCTTGTAGGAGACTTTGTTCCAACAGTACCCCAACACAATCATGTGACTCGTCCCGAGTCACTGTGGTGGTGGGGTCTCCACCTGTGCCTATATGGCTACTCCAGCCATAGAGTCATTTGATCTGATACAATTTGAGCTGGCTACCATTGATGTAGCCAGGGAGAATATCTCCGCACAGGGTAGCAAGCCTAACCGCTCCGCCATCCGTGATCTCCTTAACTGTGTAGGGACCAAGACAATGCTGCCAGAACTTCCCGGGATTCTTTACAAACCGGCTATCATACAAGAGGACCAATTGGCCTTCCACGAAAGTCTTTTGGTGAATATGTCGGTCATGCCAGCCTTTATCGTGGGCCTTCTAGACTTGCTGATGGTAATTCGCAATAAACCGATCTTCCTCCAAAGCCATAAGCTGCGTTAATCGCTCCTCCATGATGTCTGGTTCTGCCATGTTTGTAAATGCTATGATACGTGGACTATGAACCATCCTGAATGGGGTTTTTCCTGTTAACTTCTTGTTGGTTGTTCAATAGGCCCAGAGGACCGTAGGGATGCGCACGTCCCAATTGTTGTGATCCACATTGCATACCTTTGTCAGTGCTTGCTCCAAGATTTTATTAAAAGCTTTAACCACATCATTGGCCTGGGGGTGATATGGCATGCTCTTCGCACGATGGATCCGGAATTCCTCGGTCAAAGCTCAGATTGTTTCATTAACAAAGTACGTACCTCTGTCACTTATGAGAATCTTCGGACATCCAAATCTGGTCAGGATTTGTTCAAAGATGAAATGCGTAGCAGTATCCGCAGTACAATCCTTTACTGCTTGTGCTTCTGCCCACCTGGTTACATAATCAGTGGCCGTAATAATGTAGCATGCACCCGTATTTTTTCCTGGGGGGTTGATAGGCCCGATGAAGTTGATAGTCCACTTATCAAATGCTTGTAGGGCCATTTGTGGTTGAAGGGGAATTTCATCTCTACGGGATGGCCTCCCTGTTCGTTGGCATGTATGGCAGGCTTTACAATAGTCGTGGGCATAAGTATGCAGGGTTGGCCACCATAACCCAGCCCTCAAGATCTTATGTGTCGTTGCTTTCCTTGTGTAGTGACCTCCTGCTAATCCGTCATGAGTGTCGGTCAAGATAGCCTACCTTTCGTGCTCCAAAACATATTGTCGCAATACTTCATCTACCCCCATCTTATATAAGTGTCCTCCGATGATGGTAAAGTCTGCTGCCCGGGTGACTAAGTCCTTTTTCTGCTGTACAAAGTATAGAGGTGTCGTCTTGGTAGTCAAGAATTGAATGATATTAGCGAAGTGTGCATCTACTACCTTGATAGCAAATAGCTGCGTACCAGGCAATCCAGCTTCCAAGTCAGTTGGCTCCTCGCCACTCTCTATTCGGGACAAGTGGTCCGACCCAGCATTCAACTTTCTCGGCTTGACTATGATTTCAAAGTCATACTCCTGAAATAGTGTTGGGGTCCTGTGATTTGGCTGATTGGAAAAACAAATGATAAGGCAACATCCAAACCAAGCTTTAGAGCTTTAGGATCTAGCCCTCCTAGTCTCCGAGAGGGATCTCTCAATATGTTTGTAAGGATATAGCTTGATGCTTTTAAGAGGTTGATTTTAGGCTAGTTATTAAGTGCAAGTTTTTTTGTTTTTTTGGTTGGACATAGATGATTTAGGCAGCATAGATAAAGTGTGGAAATCTATAAGCCATTTGGCAATGGAGTCATGTGGAAGTCTAAACAGTTCCGATTGATGAATTAGGGAAACCAAAGGGCAAATCTAACTTAGTCAATGGATCTGTGGGATCTGTAGGTGGGATGAGATGAACATCAAGGATTTGGAAGGAAAGTAAAGCTTTAAGGGCTGTTAAGACTCCTTAATCATGTATACCTTTCAAACTGAGGGACTTGCAACACTATCTAAACATAAAGAAATGTTCAATAGCTAGGGCTAACCATGAATTCTATCAACATGCTTTATGCAAATAACATAAACAAGACAAAATTTCAAGTAAGACAAAGAAGAAGAGGAATGCTCTGTTTCTTCTGATTGTTTCACTTAAAGGAGTTAGAAAACATATAAGAAACACAACTAATTGCATTCATAAAAGGGGGAACACCCAGGCATATAAGAATGCAATTATAAATACCTTCAACTATGACTATCGCAGCAAGAAAAAGAGGGTAAGATCAGAACAAATCCTCTCTGCCAAGTTGCAGGCAATAGCGTTTGAAGGATGTTTTCAAAAATAGCTTTCAAGAGGCAGCAAGCAGGCAGGGCAAACCATAATTCAACCTTGACACCAGCTATTTGAACTATTCTGAAATGAACAAGCTTAAGGGTTTAAAATTAGTCAAACTACTCAATAAAACCTTCAGCAGATGAAAACATAAAGGCAGTGAAGAGTAAACAGGCCTAAGGTGCTTCTAGGAGACATTTCTTAGCCTAAGCTTTTTACTCTACTGCAAGCAAAGCATAATGGAACAAAGTGAAAAATAGGAAATAACATTAACAAATAGAGAGTACTTCACCAAAACCAGGCTCAAGGATCCAATGATCTAGCCTCCTTCATCAATGGAAAATCAAAGACATCCACACTTCTTCAAAACATCAATCCTTCTTCAAAGCAGTAGTCTATGTATTACTTCAAAATTCATCAAATGCCAACTTCTACAATGAGAGTTCAAATAGGATTTATAGATGAATGGAGAGGAGAGGTGACAAAGATGGTTTTAATGGTTAATTGAAACAGAGGAGAAAATAATTCGAATGCCCATTTTGTGTTATAAATATTACATTAATTTCTTGCCCATCTTAGTAGTTCTCGTAGACTTTGAGGCCTAATTGTCAGGCTGGTAATAACTCCAAAGAGTGTCTTTGTGGAGAATTCTTCTGGCTGCTGTAGTCATGTCTTTTCTTCTGGTACAAGTAAAGTGGACATTATGGGTTTTGATACCACCCATACCTTTACAATAATTGCCTTAAAATTTTAAAGAGGTTCTGTCAGCATAATAACTGTCAAGGTGTATTTAGTCCTGGGGAGGAGTAAATAGCTTCACTGATGTGTCATTCGAAGCTTTCCTTTGCTGATTTGTCCGTCTTTGTCATTTAACATTGATTTGGCTTTAACTGTGTTTTTATCTTTGATCTGTGGGTTAAGATTTTAATCTTCTGAGTTGGACCCTTAACCTTTATTATTTTGCTGATATTTCTTTAATATTCATTGAACTTCACTTTATTTCTTTTGTGTACATGTGGTTGGGCTTCCACGCTGGGGGTTTTGTCCTTCACCAGTGTTCATGAGACACTAATACAACATTAATAGTGATCAGGAGATCAAGTCTCTTGGTGAAAAATGCTTCAAAATGAAAGTGCTCAGAATAGCTCCGAAACAGATCGACTGGATAGTGCTCGTCTTCCTGATTCCGGCGCCGCGAACGGTTCGAAAAATGGTCTCCGTATGCAAAAGTTATTCAGCTTCAAAGTTTTGTCAATTTCATTTAAAAATGGCAAAATTAGACTTTGGAAAAAATTTCATTAAAAAAGGAATATTCCACAGAATATTCTGGGAATATTCCGTAGAATATTCCGCAGAATATTCCTGGGAATATTCGGCGGCAGCCAATCAACGGGTGCCACGTGGCTAGCCCGGAGGCCGCCACGTGGCCCCAAGGCCGAATGGAAATTGCGTTTCAAAAGTTTTTGTTATCGCCGACGGAATCGAACCCGTGACCACCGGGTTTGCAATGCAACGACTTTACCACCAAACCAAGACCGTAAGACTTGATATGTGCGGAAGAGTTTGTATTCAATTGGTATGGTTGTTTATGGCGGTAGCCCGAAGGGGGCCAGCCCCGAGGGCCAGCCCTGTCCGACAAAACCGTGGCATGGAACGTTATCATTAAATCCTGGCGCCCTTTGGGGCGGATAACTTTGGGTTAACACTTATAAAGTGGGTTTGTATTATTATAACGATTGTTATTAATACAATTCGTTATAACAACTTTGATAACCGTTAACATTAATTCTAACCAACTATTCCGCCATGTGAACGGAACCACTAGCATTTATTACCAACAGTTTAACTGGCAGTCAAACCTGGCGGTTCCGCCTTTCTTTGGAGCGCCCACCTTTTTAGTCGTGTTAACTGCACATCCTCCACATTTAGTGGAGCTTCCTAAGGGGTAAGAGGCAGTTCAGTAAATGAGCCATAACTTTTGATTGGGAAGGCCTTTGAAGACGAATTTTTTTTTGATTTTGGGTGTAGAGAGCATTCTGGAGCTGTTGGAGGTGTCTGCAAAGCCATCAGGGCATTGTATCTGCGAATTTTACAGCGCTTTTGACAGAGAAGTCATTAGGGCCAAGGGGAAACATTGCTGCATTGGGCTACCTTCCTCCAATGGAGGTGAATTTGTAGTCTATTTCTACTGATTTGGATGTTCTGAGTCTGTTTTAGCAGTCTGTTTTCTCATTGGAAAACTTTATACAGATGTAATTTTATTTGAAGCATTTAATCAAAAAAAGACTGAGCCTAATTAGAGGCTTTTGGACCAGCGGAGGTAGCCCAGAAGAGGGGTGAACCGCTTAAACAAACATATGCTGTTCATCTGTGTTTTATGGCTGTTAATTTCCAGAATTTGATTGCTTAAACAGTGAAATTTCATAAGCATGTTTTCCATAAACAAGGTTATACAGTAATCAAAATTGGTTGTTTTAACTTCAAACCTCTACACAACTATTGCAGATCATATACTCTTGTTTATTCACATTCAAAACAGAACCATGAACACTTTGAATTTACAAATTAAATACTTTCATTGATTCTGTTATTAGTGTTTATATATTATTTCCTTAGACAGAGTCTGAGGAGGGCCAGGTAGCCTCTGGAACTCATCCTCTCTTTAGAGGTGACATGTCCAGTGAATGCCCCTACAGTCCATCTCTGTATGGGAAATAGTTTATTCTCACAATTTCATATCATTTGAAATATATTGGAAAATGGATACCTTGCACAATTAAACAAGTACATTCCATTTTCAGATCAGGTTGGTATCGGAGCTCAAGGTTTTTCTTAAAAGATTGTGAGATTTGTGCAAGTTTATTGTGTAGTTCTGCAAATCTTGATGCTTACTAGGCTGAAACTGCAAAGAGGGGAAGGTCAACTGGTTAGAGAACAGGTTAATCCTCAACCAAAGAGGGCTAGAGTGCCATTACATCCACCTTCCATTTCATCCTCCATAGCCTTAGAATCAGCCACAAGCATGTCATCTAGAGAGAGAGAAGTCCATGAGGAAATGGATCCCAAGGAAGAAGACAGAGTCTTTAGAAAATCTCTCGTGGATTTGACTGAGATGGTTAGAATCCTATTCCAGGAGAGAAATGACAGAATTGCTGGAGAAGGGTCTAAAAACCAAAGAGAAGAAGGAGGTTCTTCAGGAGGGAAGAAAGATAAAGATGAGTCTAAGAAAGGGAATGGAGGAAATGGTGATCCTTCATCTCCATCGTCATCCTTTCCTCCACATCATCCCTCTTCTACTTCTCATGACCAACATAAAACAAAACCTTTAAAAACTCTCTTCACAAGCTTCGACATGTGAAGTTTGAGTTGCCACAAGCGGTAGTGGTATACGTAGAAGTTAGATAACTGGATTAGACAGCTGGAAGTCTATCTAAGGATTCAAAATTTGCATGATGATGAAACAAAAATCCAATTAGCCTCTTTGAGAATGGATGGAGCAGCTTTGGTTTGGTGGGAAGCCAAGACTAAGGAGGAAATAAAAAAGCATGGTAAGATAACTCTAACATGGAATGAGTTTATTACATCCATTAAGAAACAATTTTATCCTCTTGCTCATATTCAGAAAGCCATCATGAATTGGCAGCATTTTAGGCAACTCAAGGGTCAAAATGTGCAAGATTATACTCAAGAATTTAGAAGGAGAGCACTTCTACTTGGGGTAGACTTACAAAGTCAAGACACCTTATTGAAATACATAGGTGGTTTGCATAGTTACCTTAAACATACTATCCTAATGTTCAATCCTACCAGCTTAGATGAAGTCTGTGTGCAGGCTACACATTTAGAAGCTAGAGGAAAGAATACTTTTGATGAGGATAGTAATTTCAAAAACAAAGGAAAGAAGAGAGTTGCTAATTCAAGAAAGGAAAAAGGAAAGTTCTTTTGCAAGAACTGTTCGAAGACAAGTCATGATGAAGATCATTGTTGGAAGCTTCATCCTGAACTGAAACCAGAAAAATACAAGAACAAAAACAAGACCAAAGAAAAGGAGAAAATTGTTGCAACAGTTGAGCAAGACTTAGGGTCAGACTCAGGAGATGAGACAAAAAGCATAGGCATGGTTTTGAAGAACATTAAGGGGAAAGAAGTGGTACAAGACACAATTCCTAGTTCTAGCTCTTTGAATTGTCACAAAGATGCTCTTGATGAAAAGAGGAGAATAGAGCTTTTCCATGTGAGGGTAATTTCCAAACATACAAAAATTGACACACTGTTTGATAGTGGGTCACAAGCTAATCTTATTTCTGAAGACTTGGTCAAGCAGCTGAAACTTGAGACCATTCCACATCCAAAGCCTTATCCACTTGGATGGATTTGCAAGGATGCCAATTTGCAGGTTTCAAGGAAGTGCATATTGCGCTTTGCAATAACTGCACACTTTATTGACACAGTGGAACTTGATGTGGTGCCGCTTGATATCTCAGGTATGGTTTTGGGAAGTCCTTATTTGTTTGACAGGAAGGCCATCTTTCATCGCCATGAAAACAAGTATCACTTGTTCAAAGATGGTAAAGAGTACATTGTGAGAGCTCACAAGAAGAAGATGGAATCTTCTTTATTACATGCAGGTCAATTGAAAAGATTGGTTAATGCAAGTCAAAGTCTAACTTTGTTGATGTTGAAACGACAAGATTTTGAGCATTTGCCTTCTTATGATGTTGCTAATAATTTGTCTCAGTTTGATAACAGTTCGTCTTTGAAAGAAGATGATGTTGTGTTGCGTAAATTATTTTTGTGTTCAGCCACGTAGCAGTTTAGAACAACAAGAAAAGGTAAGCAAGAAGGACACAAAATTCAAAGATGTGCTACTGCATTTGCAGGCACTCCGCCATGGAACAACAGCATGGAAAGTCATTTTAAGTCTTCTGGAAAGTTTGATCAATGTAGATAAAGTTTATTTTCTACAAAGTACAATTTCTGTTCTGCAAATTTTAATCATTTGCATCATGACTCAGTCAATTTTAGCAATGGTAGATCAGTTGATTCCAGAGACAGGTTATCATTTTGTCAAAAGCTTCAATTGATGAAATCGGGTAGATTTCAGTTGTTTAAGGGTGGAAGAGTGGAGAATCAGTCTCCACATCATCAGTTTCGGTAATCAGAAAGCTTTTGAGGGTCCAAAAGCTTCCCATTTGGGAGGTGTGATCAGGAGATCAAGTCTCTTGAAGAAAAATGCTCAAAAATGAAGTTGCTCAGAATGGCTCTAAAATAGACTCCATCGATAGTGCTCATTTTCTCCTGATTCAAGGTCATTTAACTGTCTGAAAAATGGTCTCCGTATGCAAAAGTTATTCAGCTTCAAAGTCGGTCAATTTACTTCAAAATGCAAAATAAGACTTGGAAAAATTTCATTAAAAGGAATATTCCACATCATTCTGGGAATATTCCATAGAATATTCCGCAGAATATTCCGTGGAATATTCGGCGGCAGCCAATCAACGGGTGCCACGTGGCTAGCCCGGAGGCCGCCACGTGGCCCCAAGGCCGAATGGAAATTGCGTTTCAAAAGTTTTGTTGAGGGCAGACGGAATCGAACCCGTGACCACTGGTTTGTAATGCAACGACTTTACCTACCAAACCAAGACCGTAAGACTTGATATGTGTGCGGAAGAGTTTGTATTTAATTGGTATGGTTGTTTATGGCGGGGCCCGATGGGGGCCAGCCCCGGAGGGCCAGCCCCCGTCCGACAAAACCGTGGCATGGAACCTTATCATTAAATCCTCGGCGCGCTTTGGGGGCGGATAACTTTGGGTTAACACTTATAAAGTGGGTTTGTATTATTATAACGACTATTAATACACCCGTTTAAACAACTTTGATAACTGTTAACATTAATTTAACCAACTATTCCGCCATGTGAACGGAACCACAAGCATTTATTACCATTGGTTTAACTGGCAAACAAACCTGGCGGGTCCGCCTTATTTGGAGCGCTTCACCTATTTTGTCGAAGTTAACTGCACCTCCTCCACATTTAGTGGAGCTTCCTAAGGGGTAAGAGGCAACAAAGAATGAGCCATAACTTGATTGGGAAGGCCTTTGAAGACGAATTGTTTTTTGATTTTGGGTGTAGAGAGCATTCTGGAGCTGTTGGAGGGGTCTGCAGAGCCATCAGGGCATTTTATCTGCGAATTTTACAGCGCTTTTGACAGGGACTCCATCAGAGCTATGGGGAAATATTGCTGCATTGGGCTACCTTCCTCCAATGGAGGTGAATTTGTAGTCTATTTATACTGATTTGGATGTTCTGAGTCTGTTTTAGCAGTCTATTTTCTCATTTGGAGAACTTTATACAGATGTAATTTCATTTGAAGCATTTAATCAAAACAGGACTGAGCCTAATTAGAGGCTTTTGGACCAGCGGAGGTAGCCCAGAAGAGGGGTGAACCGCTTAAACAAACATATGCTGTTCATCTGTGTTTTTATGGCTGTTATTTTCCAGAATTTGATTGCTTAAACAGTGAAATTTCATAAGCATGTTTTCCATAAACAAGTTTATACAGTAATCAAAATTGGTTGTTTTAACTTCAAACCTCTACACAACTATTGCAGATCATATACTCTTGTTTATTCACATTCAAAACAGAACAATGAACACTTTGAATTTACAAATTAAATACTTTCATTGATTCTGTTATTAGTGTTTATTTATTATTTCCTTAGACAGAGTCTGAAGAGGGCCAGGTAGCCTCTGGAACTCACCCTCTTTTTAGAGGTGACATGTCCAGTGAATGCCCCTTCAGTCCATCTCTGAAAAGGAAATAGTTTATTCTCACAATTTCAGATCAGGTTGGTATCAGAGCTCAAGGTTTTTCTTAAAATATTGTGAGATTTGTGCAAGTTTATTGTGTAGTTCTGCAAATCTTGATGCTTACTAGGCTGAAACTGCAAAGAGGGGAAGGACAACTGGTTAGAGAACAAGTTAATCCTCAACCAAGGAGGGCTAGAGTGCCATTACATCCACCTTCCATTTCATCCTCAGTAGCCTTTGAATCAGCCACAAGCATGTCATCCAGAGAGGGAGAAGTACATGAGGAAATGGATCCCAAGGAAGAAGAAAGATTCTTTAGAAAAGCTTTCTTGGATTTGACTGAGATGGTTAGAATCCTATACCAGGAGAGAAATGATAGGATTGCTGGAGAAGGGTCTAGGAACCAAAGAGAAGAAGGAGATTCTTCAGGAGGAAAGAAAGACAAAGATGAGTCTAAGAAAGGGAATGGAGGAAATGGTGATCCACCATCTCCATCATCATCCTCATCCTTCACATCATCCTCTTCAACTTCTGAAAATCAGTCACATCAAACAAAAACCTCTTTTAAAAATCCTTTGTTGAAGCTTGATGTGAAGTTTGAGTTGCCAATGTTTAATGGTGATGTTAATGCAGAGAAATTGGATAACTGGATTAGACAGCTGGAAGTCTATCTCAGAATTCAGAATTTGCATGATGATGACACAAAAATCCAATTAGCCTCTTTGAGAATGGATGGAGCAGCTTTGGTTTGGTGGGAAGCCAAGACTAGAGAGGAGATTAAAAAGTATGGTAAGATAACTCTAACTTGGAATGAGTTTATTACTGCTATTAAGAAATAGTTTTATCATCTTGCTCATATTCAGAAAGCAATCATGAATTGGCAAAATTTTAGGCAACTTAAGTGTCAAAATGTGCAAGATTATACCCAAGAGTTTAGAAGGAGAGCACTTCTACTTGGAGTAGACTTACAAAGTCAAGACACCTTATTGAAATACATAGGAGGTTTGCACAATTATCTGCAACATACTATTCTAATGTTCAATCCTACCAGCTTAGATGAAGTCTGTGTGCAGGCTACACATTTAGAAGCTAGAGGAAAGAATACTTTTGATGAGGATAGTAATTTCAAAAACAAAGGAAAGAAGAGAGTTGCTAATTCAAGAAAGGACAAAGGAAAGTTCTTTTGCAAGAACTGTTCGAAGACAAGTCATGATGAAGATCATTGCTGGAAGCTTCATCCTGAACTGAAACCAGAAAAATTCAAGAACAAAAACAAGACCAAAGAAAAGGAGAAAATTGTTGCAACAGTTGAGCAAGACTTAGGGTCAGACTCAGGAGATGAGACAAAAAGCCTAGGCATGGTTTTAAAGAACACTAAAGGGAAAGAAGTGGTGCAAGACACAATTCCTAGTTCTAGCTCTTTGAATTGTCACAAAGATACTCTTGATGAAAAGAGGAGAATAGAGCTTTTCCATGTGAGGGTAATTTCCCACCATACCAAAATTGACACACTATTTGACAGTGGGTCACAAGCTAATCTTATTTCTGAAGATTTGGTCAAGCAGCTGAAACTTGAGACCATTCCACATCCGAAGCCTTATCCACTTGGATGGATTTGCAAGGATGCTAATTTGCAGGTTTCAAGGAAGTGCATATTGCGCTTTGCAATAACTGCACACTTTTTTGACACAGTGGAACTTGATGTGGTGCCGCTTGATATCTCAGGTATGGTTTTGGGAAGTCCTTATTTGTTTGACAGGAAGGCCATCTTTCATCGCCATGAAAACAAGTATCACTTGTTCAAAGATGGTAAAGAGTACATTGTGAGAGCTCACAAGAAGAAGATGGAATCTTCTTTACTACATGCAGGTCAATTGAAAAGATTGGTTAATGCAAGTCAAAGTCTAACTTTGTTGATGTTGAAACGACCGGATTTTGAGCATTTTCCATTTTATGATGTTGCTAATCATTTGTCTCAGTTTGATAGCAGTTCGTCTTTGAAAAAAGATGATGTTGTGTTGCATGAATTACCTTTTGGGTCAGCCAATGCAATGAATGAAGTGTCAAAGCAAAGCAGTGCAAGCAAGAAGGACACAAAATTCAGCATGGGAAAAAGTTGGTTTCAGAATGGTACAATTCGCCATGGTAACAGTTTGCATGGTGAAGGTTGTTTTAAATCTTTCTGGAAGTTTGATCAATGTAGAGAAAGTTTATTTTCTGCAAAGTACTATTGTTGTTCTGCAAATTTTATTCATTTGCGTCATGACTCCGTCAATCTTAGCAATGGTAGATCAGTTGATTCCAGGGACAGGTTGTCATTTTCTCAAAAGCTTCAGTTGATGAAATCGGGTAGATTTCAGTTGTTCAAAGGTGGAAGAGTGGAGAATCAGTCTCCACATCATCATTTTCAGTAATCAGAAAGCTTTTGAGGGTCCAAAAGCTTCTCATTTGGGAGGTGTGATCAGGAGATCAAGTCTCTTGATGAAAAATGCTTAAAAATGAAGTTGCTCAGAATTGCTCCGAAACAGATCGACTGGATAGTGCTCGTCTTCCTGATTCCGGCGCCGCGAACGGTTCGAAAAATGGTCTCCGTATGCAAAAGTTATTCAGCTTCAAAGTTTTGTCAATTTCATTAAAAAATGGCAAAATTAGACTTTGGAAAAAAAATTTATTAAAAAAGGAATATTCCACAGAATATTCTGGGAATATTCCGTGGAATATTCCGCAGAATATTCCGGGGAATATTCGGTGGCAGCCAATCAACGGGTGCCACGTGGCTAGCCCGGAGGCCGCCACGTGGCCCCAAGGCCGAATGGATTGGCATTTCAAAAGTTTTGTTGAAGGGCAGACGGAATCGAACCCGCGACCTGTCCAAGTTCAATGCAACGATTTACCAACTGTGCTACCGTGTTCTACGTTGAATATGGCACGGAATAATTTGTATTTAAATGGTGAAATTGATTTGGGCGGGGCCCGAAGGGGGCCAGCCCCGAAGGGCCAGCCCCCATTACACAGGACCGCCGGCCGGAAGCCAGAGGCTAAGTCAATTGGCGCGCTCGTGGCGGATAAGTTTTAAAACTTTGGTTAACGCATATTCGGTGGGTTTGTTAATATTTAACAAACGTTATGTTATAACATTATTATATAACCGTTTGTCATTTATAACAAATGCCGCCCGCACATGAATTCAACCTACCAACTTTAATTGCCGACTTCCAACCGCACGGAACCGACTCGCGGTTCCGCCTAATTGAGCGCTTCCTCCTATTTTGGCGTTGTTAACTGCACATCCTCCACATTTAGTGGAGTTTCCTAAGGAGTAAGAGGCAGTTCACTAAATGTGCCATAACTTTTGATTGGGAAGGCCTTTGAAGATGAATTTTGAATTTGAGTGTAGAGAGCATTCTGGAGCTGTTGGAGGTGTCTGCAGAGCCATCAGGGCATTGTATCTGTGAATTTTACAGCGCTTTTGACAGAGAAGCCATCAGGGCCAAGGGCAAAGATTGCTGCATTGGGCTACCTTCCTCCAATGGAGGTGAATTTGTAGTCTATTTCTAATGATTTGGATGTTCTGAGTCTGTTTTAGCAGTCTATTTTCTCATTGGAGAAGTTTATACAGATGTAATTCCATTTGAAGCATTTAATCAAAAAAAAGACTGAGCCTAATTAGAGGCTTTTGGACCAGCGGAGGTAGCCCAGAAGAGGGGTGAACCGCTTAAACAAACATCCTCCGTCGTTCATCTCGTGTTTTTATGGCCGTTTATTTCCTGCACTTGATAGCTTAAACAGCTGAAATTTCATAAGCATAGCTTTCCATAAACAAGTTTATACGTAATCAAAACTTTGTTGTTTCTACTCAAACCTCTTGACACAACTAATGCAGCATCATATACACTTGCTTATTCACATTCAAACAACAATGAACACTTTGAATTTACAAATTAAATACTTTCATTGATTCGTTATTAGTGTTTATTTATTACTTTTAGATGTAGTCCAAGAGGGCGGTAGCTCTCCGGAACTCACCTCTTTTTAGAGGTGGCATGTCCAAAGGAATGCCCTTCACCATCTTCGAAAAGGGAAATAGTTTATTCTCACAATTTCAGATCAGGTTGGTATCGGAGCCAAGTTTTTCCTTAAAAGATTGTGAGATTTGTGCAAGTTTATTGTGTAGTTCTGCAAATCTTGATGCTTACTAGGCTGAAACTGCAAAGAGGCGAAGGGCAACTGGTTAGAGAACAGGTTAATCCTCAACCAAGGAGGGCTAGAGTGCCATTACATCCACCTTCCATTTCACCCTCCATAGCCTTAGAATCAGCCACAAGCATGTCATCTAGAGAGGGAGAAATCCATGAGGAAGTGGATCCCAAGGAAGAAGACAGAGTCTTTAGAAAAGCTTTATTGGATTTGAATGAGATGGTTAGAATCCTATTCCAGGAGAGAAATGATAGAATTGCTGGTGAAGGGTCTAAAAACCAAAGAGAAGAAGGAGGTTCTTCAGGAGGGAAGAAAGATAAAGATGAGTCTAAGAAAGGGAATGGAGGAAATGGTGATCCTTCATCTCCATCGTCATCCTCTTCCTCCACATCATCCTCTTCAACTTCTGTTAATCAGTCACATAAAACAAAAACCTCTTTTAAAAATCCTTTGTTGAAGCTTGATGTAAAGTTTGAGTTGCCAATGTTTAATGGTGATGTTAATGCAGAGAAATTGGATAATTGGATAAGACAACTGGAAGTCTATCTAAGAATTCAGAATTTGCATGATGATGAAACAAAAATCCAATTAGCCTCTTTGCGAATGGATGGAGCATCTTTGGTTTGGTGGGAAGCCAGGACTAGAGAGGAGATTAAAAAGCATGGTAAGATAACTCTAACATGGAGTGAGTTTATTACTGCTATTAAGAACAATCCTTGCTCTCTTGCTCACATTCTCCGAAAAGCTATCATGAATTGGCAAAATTCTTGCCACGAAAGGTCAAATGTGCAAGATTATATTTCCAGAGTTTAGAAGGAGAGTACTTCTACTTTTTGGGTAGACTTACAAAGTCAAGAAACCTTGTTGAAATACATAGGTGGTTTGCACAATTATCTGCAACATACTATTCTTATGTTTAATCCTACTAGCTTAGATGAAGTCTGTGTGCAGGCGACACATTTAGAAGCTAGAGGAAAGAATGCTTTTGATGCTTTTGATGAGGATAGTACTTTTAAAAACAAAGGAAAAAAGAGAGTTTCTAATTCAAGAAAGGACAAAGGAAAGTTCTTTTGCAAGAATTGTTCGAAGACTAGTCATGATGAAGATCATTGTTGGAAGCTTCATCCCCGAATCGAAACCAAAAGTACAAGAACAAAACAAGACCAAAGAAAAGGAGAAAATAGTTGCACAACAGCAAGACTTAGGTCGTACCTTTAGAGATGATATAAAGGCTAGGCATGGTTTTGAAGAACAATAAAGTGGGAAAGAAGTGGTGCAAGACACAATTCCTAGTTCTAGCCTTTGAATTGTCACAAAGACATTTTGGGTCGAAAAGAGGAGGATAGAGCTTTTCCATGTGAGGGTAATTTCAAAACATACCAAAATTGACACACTATTTGACAGTGGGTCACAAGCTAATCTTATATTTGAAGACTTGGTCAGGCAACTTAAACTTGAGACCATTCCACATCCGAAGCCTTATCCACTTGGATGGATATGCAAGGATGCCAATTTCCAAGTCTCAAGAAAGTGCATATTGCGTTTTGCAATAACTGCACACTTTATTGACACAGTTGAACTTGACGTGGTGCCGCTTGATATCTCAGGTATTGTTTTGGGAAGTCCTTACTAATTTGACAGGAAGGCCATCTTTCATCGCCATGAAAACAAGTATCACTTGTTCAAAGATGGTAAAGAGTACATTGTGAGAGCTCACAAGAAGAAGATGGAATCTTCTTTACTCCATGTAGGTCAATTGAAAAGACTGGTTAATGCAAGTCAAAGTCTAACTTTGTTGATGTTGAAACGACCGGATTTCGAGCATTTTCCATTTTATGATGTTGCTAATCATTTGTCTCAAACTTTTTGATAGCAAATATTTTTGAATAAAGATGATATCGTGTTGCATGAATCACCTTTTGGGTCAGCCAATGCATTGAATGAAGTGTCAAAGGTGCCAGCAGCAAGCAAGAAGGACAATAAAATTCAAAGATGGGAAAAAGTTGGTTTCTTGTATCGGTACACCATGGTAACAATGCCATATGGTGAAGGTTGTTTTAAATCTTTCTGGAAGTTTGATCAATGTAGAGAAAGTTTATTTTCTGCAAAGTACTATTGCTTTTCTGCAAATTTTAATCATTTGCGTCATGACTCCGTCAATCTTAGCAATGGTAGATCAGTTGATTCCAGAGACAGGTTGTCATTTTCTCAAAAGCTTTAGTTGATGAAATCGGGTAGATTTCAGTTGTTAAAAGGTGGAAGAGTGGAGAATCAGTCTCCACATCATCAGTTTCAGTAGTCAGAAAGCTTTTGAGGGTCCAAAAGCTTCCCATTTGGGAGGTGTGATCAGGAGATCAAGTCTCTTGGTGAAAAATGCTTAAAAATGAAAGTGCTCAGAATAGCTCCGAAATAGATCGACTGGGTAGTGCTCGTCTTCCTGATTCCGGCGCCGCGAACGGTTCGAAAAATGGTCTCCGTATGCAAAAGTTATTCAGCTTCAAAGTTTTGTCAATTTCATTAAAAAATGGCAAAATTAGACTTTGGAAAAATTTTTATTAAAAAAAGAATATTCCACAGAATATTCTGGGAATATTCCGCAGAATATTCGGAGGTCAGCCAATCAACGGGTGCCATGTGGCTAGCCTGGAGGCCGCCACGTGGCCCCAAGGCCGAATGGAATAGCGTTTTAAAAGTTTTTGAAGGTCGGACGGATTCGAACCCCCGACCTCCTGTATACAAACCAAACGATTTTACCACTGGACCAATGTGCTGTTCGTTGAAATGGTGTGCGGGCGGCTTATTGTTAAAGAGTGCAGTTGTAATGGGCGGGGCCCGAAGGGGGCCAGCCCCGGAGGGCCAGCCCCCATTCCCACACGACCGCCGGCCGGAACCACAGGCTACTTTAATTGGCGCGCAATACGGCGGAGTTATCAACATTTAAATGGTTTGTTATATATATAAAGTGGGTTTATTAATATATAACGATTGTTATTTAATATGACCGTTATAACAAATGCCGCTGCATATGAACGCAACCAACCAACTTTAATTGCCGACCTAACCGCACGGAACCGACTTGGCGGTTCCGCCTAATTTGAGCGGTTACTCCATATTTGGCGCCCTTAACTGCACATCCTCCACATTTAGTGGAGTTTCCTAAGGAGAAAGAGGCAGTTCACTAAATGTGCCATAACTTTTGATTGGGAAGGCCTTTGAAGACGATTTTTTTATTATTTTGGGTGTAGAGAGCATTCTGGAGCTGTTGGAGGTGTCTGCAGAGCCATCAGGGCATTGTATCTGCGAATTTTACAGCGCTTTTGACAGAGAAGCCATCAGGGCCAAGGGGAAAGATTGCTGCATTGGGCTACCTTCCTCCAATGGAGGTGAATTTGTAGTCTATTTCTACTGATATGGATATTCTGAGTCTGTTTTAGCAGTATATTTTCTCATTGAAGAAGTTTATACAGATGTAATTTCATTTGAAGCATTTAATCAAAAAAGGACTGAGCCTAATTAGAGGCTTTTGGACCAGCGGAGGTAGCCCAGAAGAGGGGTGAACCGCTTAAACAAACATCTCATTGCTCATCCGTGTTAGTGGCCGTTTTATTTTAATTTGATAGCTTAAACAAAAAAAATTTCATATATAAGCTTCACAAATGTTTATACAAAGAATCAAAACTTGTCGTTTCACTTAAACCTCTATTAACCAATGCGATCATATACTCGTTTATTCACATCTGAAACAACAATGAATACTTTGAATTTACAAATTAAATAATTTCATTGATTCTCGTTATTAGTAAGCTTATTTATTATTTCAGACGCAGTCCCAAGAGGGCCGTAGCCTCGGAACTCACCCTCTTTAGAGGTGACATGTCCTGTGAATGCCCCTTCACCATCTCTCGAAAAGGAAACAGTTTATTCTCACTTCTGCATCAGGTCGTATCGTAGCCTGCGTTTTTCTTAAAATATTGTGAGATTTGTGCAAGTTTATTGTGTGGTTCTGCAAATCTTGATGCTTACTAGGCTGAAACTGCAAAGAGGGGAAGGTCAACTGGTTAGAGAACAGGATAATCCTCAACCAAGGAGGGCTAGAGTGCCATTACATCCACCTTCCATTTCATCCTCAGTAGCCTTTGAATCAGCCATAAGCATGTCATCTAGAGAGGGAGAAGTCCATGAGGAAATGGATCCCAAAGAAGAAGAAAGAGTCTTTAGGAAAGCTTTCTTGGATTTGACTGAGATGGTTAGAATCCTATACCAGGAGAGAAATGACAGAATTGCCGGAGAAGGGTCTAGAAACCAAAGAGAAGAAGGAGGTTCTTCAGGAGGGAAGAAAGATAAAGATGAGTCTAAGAAAGGGAATGGAGGAAATGGTGATCCTTCATCTCCATCGTCATCCTCTTCCTCCACATCATCCTCTTCTACTTCTGTTAATCAGTCACATAGAACAAAAACCTCTTTTAAAAATCCTTTGTTGAAGCTTGATGTAAAGTTTGAGTTGCCAATGTTTAATGGTGATGTTAATGCAGAGAAATTGGATAAGTGGATTAGACAGTTGGAAGTCTATCTAAGAATCCAGAATTTGCATGATGATGAAACAAAAATCCAATTAGCCTCTTTGCGAATGGATGGAGCAGCTTTGGTTTGGTGGGAAGCCAGGACTAGAGAGGAGATTAAAAAGTATGGTAAGATAACTCTAACATGGAATGAGTTTATTACAGCCATTAAGAAACAATTTTATCCTCTTGCTCATATTCAAAAAGCTATCATGAATTGGCAAAATTTTAGGCAGCTTAAAGGTCAAAATGTGCAAGATTATACTCAAGAATTTAGAAGGAGAGCACTTCTACTTGGGGTAGACTTACAAAGTCAAGAAACCTTATTGAAATATATAGGTGGTTTGCACAATTATCTACAACATACTATTCTTATGTTTAATCCTACTAGCTTAGATGAAGTCTGTGTGCAGGCGACACATTTAGAAGCTAGAGGAAAGAATGCTTTTGATGCTTTTGATGAGGATAGTACTTTTAAAAACAAAGGAAAGAAGAGAGTTGCTAATTCAAGAAAGGACAAAGGAAAGTTCTTTTGCAAGAACTGTTCGAAGACTAGTCATGATGAAGATCATTGTTGGAAACTTCATCCTGAACTGAAACCAGAAAAGTACAAGAACAAAAACAAGACCAAAGAAAAGGAGAAAATTGTTGCAACAGTTGAGCAAGACTTAGGGTCAGACTCAGGAGATGAGACAAAAAGCATAGGCATGGTTTTGAAGAACAATAAAGGGAAAGAAGTGGTGCAAGACACAATTCCTAGTTCTAGCTCTTTGAATTGTCACAAAGATACTCTTGATGAAAAGAGGAGAATAGAGCTTTTCCATGTGAGGGTAATTTCTCACCATACCAAAATTGACACACTATTTGACAGTGGGTCGCAAGCTAATCTTATTTCTGAAGATTTGGTCAAGCAGCTGAAACTTGAGACCATTCCACATCCGAAGCCTTATCCACTTGGATGGATTTGCAAGGATGCTAATTTGCAGGTTTCAAGGAAGTGCATATTGCGCTTTGCAATAACTGCACACTTTGTTGACACAGTGGAACTTGATGTGGTGTCGCTTGACATCTCAGGTATGGTTTTGGGAAGTCCTTATTTGTTTGACAGGAAGGCCATCTTTCATCGCCATGAAAACAAGTATCACTTGTTCAAAGATGGTAAAGAGTATATTGTGAGAGCTCACAAGAAGAAGATGGAATCTTCTTTACTACATGCAGGTCAATTGAAAAGATTGGTTAATGCAAGTCAAAGTCTAACTTTGTTGATGTTGAAACGACCGGATTTTGAGCATTTTCCATTTTATGATGTTGCTAATCATTTGTCTCAGTTTGATAGCAGTTCGTCTTTGAATAAAGATGATGTTGTGTTGCATGAATCACCTTTTGGGTCAGCCAATGCATTGAATGAAGTGTCAAAGCAAAGCAGTGCAAGCAAGAAGGACACAAAATTCAGCATGGGAAAAAGTTGGTTTCAGAATGGTACAATTCGCCATGGTAACAGTTTGCATGGTGAAGGTTGTTTTAAATCTTTCTGGAAGTTTGATCAATGTAGAGAAAGTTTATTTTCTGCAAAGTACTATTGTTGTTCTGCAAATTTTAATCATTTGCGTCATGACTCCGTCAATCTTAGCAATGGTAGATCAGTTGATTCCAGAGACATGTTGTCATTTTCTCAAAAGCTTCAGTTGATGAAATCGGGTAGATTTCAGTTGTTCAAGGGTGGAAGAGTGGAGAATCAGTCTCCACATCATCAGTTTCAGTAATCAGAAAGCTTTTGAGGGTCCAAAAGCTTCCCATTTGGGAGGTGTGATCAGGAGATCAAGTCTCTTGGTGAAAAATGCTTAAAAATGAAAGTGCTCAGAATAGCTCCGAAACAGATCGACTCGATAGTGCTCGTCTTCCTGATTCCGGCGCCGCGAACGGTTCGAAAAATGGTCTCTGTATGCAAAAGTTATTCAGCTTCAAAGTTTTGTCAATTTCATTAAAAAATGGCAAAATTAGACTTTGGAAAAAATTTTTATTAAAAAAAGAATATTCCACAGAATATTCTGAGAATATTCCCTGGAATATTCCGCAGAATATTCCAGGGAATATTCGGAGGTCAGCCAATCAACGGGTGCCACGTGGCTAGCACGGAGGCCGCCACGTGGCCCCAAGGCCGAATGGAATAGCGTTTTAAAAGTTTTTGAAGGTCGGACGGATTCGAACCCCCGACCTCCTGTATACAAACCAAACGATTTTACCACTGGACCAATGTGTTGTTCGTTGAAATGGTGTGTGGGCGGCTTATTGTTAAAGAGTGCAGTTGTAATGGGCGGGACCCGAAGGGGGCCAGCCCCGGAGGGCCAGCCCCCATTCCCACACGACCGCCGGCCGGAACCACAGGCTACTTTAATTGGCGCGCAATACGACGGAGTTATCAACATTTAAATGGTTTGTTATATATATAAAGTGGGTTTATTAATATATAACGGTTGTTATTTAATATGACCGTTATAACAAATGCCGCTGCATATGAACGCAACCAACCAACTTTAATTGCCGACCTAACCGCACGGAACCGACTTGGCGGTTCCGCCTAATTTGAGCGGTTACTCCATATTTGGCGCCCTTAACTGCACATCCTCCACATTTAGTGGAGTTTCCTAAGGAGAAAGAGGCAGTTCACTAAATGTGCGATAACTTCTGCTAGGAGAGGCCTTTGAAGACGATTTTTTTTTTTTGATTTTGAGTGTAGAGAGCATTCTGGAGCTGTTGGAGGTGTCTGCAGAGCCATCAGGGCATTGTATCTGCGAATTTTACAGTGCTTTTGACAGAGAAGCCATCAGGGCCAAGGGGAAAGATTGCTGCATTGGGCTACCTTCCTCCAATGGAGGTGAATTTGTAGTCTATTTCTACTGATTTTGATATTCTGAGTCTGTTTTATCAGTCTATTTTCTCATTTGAGAAGTTTATACAGATGTAATTTCATTTGAAGCATTTAATCAAAAAAGGACTGAGCCTAATTAGAGGCTTTTGGACTAGCGGAGGTAGCCCAGAAGAGGGGTGAACCGCTTAAACAAACATCTGCTGTTCATCTGTGTTTTATGGCTGTTTATTTCCAGAATTTGATAGCTTAAACAGTGAAATTTCATAAGTATGCTTTCCATAAACAAGTTTATACAGTAATCAAAACTTGTTGTTTTCACTTCAAACCTCTACACAACTAATGCAGATCATATACTCTTGCTTATTCACATTCAAAACAGAACAATGAACACTTTGAATTTACAAATTAAATACTTTCATTGATTCTGTTATTAGTGTTTATTTATTATTTCCTTAGACAGAGTCTGAAGAGGGCCAGGTAGCCTCTGGAACTCACCCTCTTTTTAGAGGTGACATGTCCAGTGAATGCCCCTTCAGTCCATCTCTGAAAAGGAAATAGTTTATTCTCACAATTTCAGATCAGGTTGTGACCAGACAACCTACTTTCGTGAAGACACGGAAAGGTAAACACTCTCTGCCAAGATTTTCCATACAGCCCAGGTTGAGCAACCACATATACATCACTAGTTTTTTCTCTTCAGATTTGTAACTTAGAAGAGCTTTTTCTGACCACCTCCGGGTTGCTCCCAGAGTCACCCAGGCAAGCCCTCTCAACATCATCCTCTTTCTGTAGTACCTAATTAGTAGTTTAATTAACCATAACAGTTTCTTGATCATGCATGTATTTCAAATATATTTCCAATAAGCATAAAGCTTTCATGTTAAACAATCAGGTCAAAAGAATTTAGACTATGATGCAAAAAATACAAAGAAACCTCACCAACACTCAAAGGACAAACAAAGTCAAACCTCTACAAAGTATAAATAGATATCTGATAATCTTCATTCCACCACAAAAATGTTCTTAACTAAGGAAAATTCTAATTACTGTGCTTTCAAGACAAAGCTTTCAAGGGCAGTGATGTTATAAACATACCCCTACACCTCGTGAACAATCAATGTGTATAAATAGACCATCATAAGGCTCATTTTAAACATCATTATTATCATTTTATAAATTAGTTTTATTAAATCAACAAGAAGAAAGCAACAATTGCATTCAGTTCCACTGAAGCAAAGTATATGGCAGTTTCATATACTTATTATGAAGCTATCTAGATTTGCAACTTGATTGTAGTGTCAACCAATCAGTTGTTGAAGCCCATTATTTTCTCTTATGAGAAACAAAGTTACATCAAGCTCTATGAAAATCCAATGTGTCATGACCATTTCAAACACATTGATATTCAATACAATTTCCTAAGATTCCAAGTTCATTAGGGAGTTAGTAGTGTTGGACCACATTCTGAAAAAGTTGCATATGGTTAATGGTTTGACAAAGCTCCTAAAAAAGGGGAAGTTTGACAAGTTGGGGGAGAATCTTGGGTTATCGGAAAAAAAAAATTCTCAAGAGTGTTAGATTACCTAGTTGGTCCGAGTTGGTCTCACCTCAGCCTTGAGAAGTTGAGTAGCACCAGGATTACAGAGCTAGATTGTGGTACACCAGCCAGAAAGATTCTTAAATATAGCTAGAATCTTATAATGACACCTTCGAGGATAGATGAATTAGTTGTTGGGTCACACCCACCAAGTATGGCACACTAGTTGAGGAGATTAACACCATCATATCAGGTGCATTCATGAGTGCACACTTATGGAATGAGGCACCTTCACGAGAGGAGTTATATCTACTATGATAATGCACTACGCTAAAAGAAAAGCCTTGCATACAAGGAAAATTTATGAGGGAGTTGCTCATGCTCAAGGGAGATGCACCACTAATGCTATCATTAGCCTGTTTTCTAACAACAACTTATCTTAACTTATAAATGAAAAGGATGGGCACAGTAGTTAGACATTTGTAGAAATAGATAATACGAGTGAGTATTGTTAGCTTGTAGGTTGTAGTAGGAGCTTTTGTGAGATGACAACTTACTGTGACATTCTTCTATTTGAGTAATAAAGACTTCTATGCAATTGTTGTTGGAGCCTGCTATTTTTATCTCGAATTCTCAGATTGCAGATTTGTGTAGAGTAGGCCTAATATATTTGTTTTTTTAATCCATTGTACTTATTCTCTCTCCCTTTCTCTCCTACCTTGCTCTCTCTTCCCCCCCCCCTCTCTCTCTACCCTCCAATCCTCTCATTATATCCCTCCCTCTATCCTTCTTTCTGCCCCCCTTCCATCTTTGTGTCACTATCTCCCTCTCTTACCCTTCTCTACCTCTCTCACTCCTCTCCCTCTCTCTCTCTCTCTCCATTCCTTCTCTCCCCTCTCCTTCAGTTTATCTCCACCTTTCCCTTGTGACTCCCCTTGTCTCGCCACCACTATCAATCTATGTCTTTATTATTCCTTCTCATATATATCTAGAGTTAATATATATCATGACATATTGGTACCTCTGATTGGGTTAATTCCGCCTTGTTGGCAAGGTTAAAATGGTTAATCTTTGATAGAAAAAATGTAGATCAAATATTTCATCAAAAAGAGGGAACCATACCCTATCTTCCAGGCTATGCCTATTAGTTTCTTGGCCTCTTCTTGCTCTCATATGAATGTAGTCTTGCCTGACTGGTATGGAAGAAGGTTTCGCATTATCAACTATTTGTTTGGGACAACTTTTAGTTGTTTCAACACTTCTACATTCTTCAAGCTTGTCTTTTAAACCATCTTAGTCTTTTGTACTCTCTTCATCTTTGTAGTGCTTTCCATTCCTCTCTGTCACATATGTTTCCTTGGTATGTTAAGGGACAAGGTTGACAACATTAGGATGTTTTTGCAATAAACAAGGGTATTTCCAGGACATAGTCAGGTGGAGCAAGAGTGTAAGAGCAAAATTTCTCATGAATGTGGGACATTCGAGCTTAATATTTTCTGGAGTAGTCATGAGGTGTAGTCTGGTTACTAAGACTTCATCAGATGACCATTCTCCGGACTTAAATTGTGTGACAACACTATGGCTGAGTTTGAAAATGGAGATTGAACATACATTTGGTTTGATTGCGATAGAAATTTTCATCAATAAATGTAAATCAATGGCTAACAAATACTATAAATTAATAAATAAATAAGATATGGCAACAAGCAACAATACTTACAAAATTGTTAAATTGAGACGCAAAGAATAAGCAACTGTTGTGCACAAACAAAGACCAATAAAACTATCATCTTAACCCCTAACCCCATAAAAAATAATTCCCAACCCCTAACCCATTTAACCACCTAAACCTCTAAACCCCTAACCCATTTAACCCCTAAACCATAAACCTCTAAATCCTTAACCCCTAACCCCTAACCTATTTAACCCCCTAAATCCCTAGTAAAACCCTAACCCATTTAACCCCCTAAACCCCTAGTAAACCCCTAACCCATTTAACCCCCTAAACCCTAAACCTATAAACCCTTAACCCATAACCCCTTAAATCCTATACCTTTAAACCCTTAACCCTAACCCCTTAAACCCTAATTCCTGACCCCCAACCCATCTAACCCACTAAAACCTAGCCCCATTAGCCCCTAACTTCTAACCCCTAAAATACTTAACTGTTAAGTCCCCTAACCCCCTAAACCCCTAACCCATTTAAGCCCATAAACCCTAAACATATAACCCCTTAACCCCTAACCCATTAAACCCTAATTCCCAACCCCTAACCCATTTAACCCCCTAAACCATAAACCTCTAAATGCATAATATTAACCCCTTAACCTCTAAATGCATAATATTCCCTTAACCCCTAACCCATTTAACAACTAAATCATTATTCCCATAACCCATAAATGCTCCTAAATCCCCTAACCCCTAAGACCTCAATCCCTAACCTCTAATCCCCCAATCCCCAACCCCATAACTACTATCTTATTATTCCCCTAACCTATAAACCCTAAACCTCTAACCCCTAAGCCCTAAGCCCCTAATCCTTAATCCCTTAACCACTAACTAATTATTCCCCTAACCCTTATAATCATCCTTAAAACCCGTTGGGATTAGCCATTCCAAACGAGAGCAGGTTAATTCCCCCTTGTTGGCAAGGTGGAACACCATGAGAAAAACCATGGGTTGCAAATACCTCTCCTAAATTTACTATTTTATCTCAATTTTATTTTAATAATTAATCAATTAATTTATTTAAAAAATCTTATGGATAAATCACATAAAATTTTTAAGGTACACACCTTTCGAACCACTCATTGCGTGGTTCGCCATCAATGTTTTTAAAATAAATTTATTAGAATGAAATTGAATTGATTTTTGAAGCTTCCTTTTAAATCAATTATTGGCATTACAAAGAATCACAGAGTGCGCTCAACATCCATAAGAAAAATAATGGGTATGATATTAAAATTATATTTGAAGGCATAATATTAAAAATGATGTTTGGAAAAATGGAGGGTGGGAGTATTCATGAGCATGGACAGTATGCCACAAACTGTCCACGAAAGAAGAACAATAAGAAGGAATGCTAGCCAATGAATGGTGAGCAAAGAAGTTGCGCTCAGATATGCATTGAGCTTAGAAGCAACAAAAAAATTAGCTAAGAGTATTCAAATGAATCCAGGGCACTTTAAGGCATGCGAGAGAACTTTCCTTAACATTGTATTGTCATTCATCCATTTTTGTAATTATAACATTAGTTTGTAAGCCCTAAATAATGAAGGTGCATGTAATTTAGGAAGGAGGTGTGTTGGAACCCAAGTAGAAAGATAAAGAAATGTTCAATTGAAAGGCAATAAGGCCTAGAACCACACCATCCCCATCCTCCAAATGATCAATATTGTTAGATAATGATGACAACTTTCTGTGACATTCTTCTATTTGAGTAATAAAGACTTCTATGCAATTGTTGTTGGAGCCTGCTATGTTTATCTCGAATTCTCAGATTGCAGATTTGTGTATTTGTTGTTTTAATCCATTGTAGTCTCAACAATAAAATGATTTTACATTTAAAAAAGTTTCTATATTTTTACAACTTGGTTTAAACTTCATTTGTAGTTTGCTTAAACAGGTGGCATTTTATAACATGAAAAAGAAATGTTTCATTTAAAATATTCCTTGCTACCATAACCACTTCATCCCCTAAAATTAGGGTTTCCTCTCACCTTTTCCTCAACAAAATACAATCTCAAACCTTTGTTCTAATAACAACAAATAAATAGTGTGCATAATTTTTAGTCTCTAGCTCTCCCTTTCTCTCCCTCTCCCTCCTTCCCTCCCTCCCTTTCTTTCCTTGTCCCTACCTCCCTCTCCATTTCTCCCTCTATTTCTTCCTCTCTGTCCTCATTGGAAAAACTAGAATCCAAACCCCAAGAATTGGATACCCAAATATTTATGGCTTTCCATTCAACTGCTAAACCCCCTAACCTTCCATTAACATCCAAGGAAATGAAACTCCACCCCTTTAGTAGGCATTCTAGAAAACTGACAACATAAACACCATATCTTGACAATTGCAACCAACGACTTGGAGGATGTGTTTCAGAGAGAAGTTGCACCATTTAGCTTTTCCTCAATGCCCAAAACCTCCAGTCTAACCTTGGGCTAACAGTGACACCTATGGAGAAAATTTTACAATAGGTAATATTTCAATGTCCGCCCACACGTTTAGGTTTGAGGACCTGAATTTTCAACCCCTTACTTGCCCCACCAAGGATTTTTGGGACATTTTCTTAGTATTTTGAATGGTGACGTTGACTCCCAAAAATAGAGAAAGTAGGACTTTGTTCTTCTTCTTGACACTACAATGGATTTTCCTCTTCCTCGCTTTTTCATACTCCTTTTGAATCATAATTCCTTCTTATTCACAAGAGTGTTTCTCCCTGAAAACCACAAGACCATTCATGATGTTAGTTTGACCTTCTTCCGTTGTCGAGGTAAGGCTCTCCTTCACTAATTCACCGAAGGAGGGCGAGGTTGATGGCACTTGAGATGAAGGATATACATGAAAACAATCTCGAGAGGCTTCTGAGAGTGAAGAACCCCCACTGTGTTCAAAAAATTCTGAAAACCCTAAGGAAGTAGTAGCACATTGTATGTCTTCCTCCAATATCTGGGACAATAGGGAAACTAAACTTACAACCACACACCCCAAGAAGAGTTCTCTAGCCCCTGACAAACATCCTCAGGCCCCGAGCTAGCTGAAACTAAAGGACCCGAATAGTGCATGGCTGGAGCAAGGGTTAGGGCCTTTGAACCACTAGATAGTTGCCTATTGAATTCTTAACTTTTATTTCTAAAGATCTGGTAGGCCTAGAAACCGTGGTATGGTGACCTTCTAAGTTGAATTTGAAATGCGAATGGATAAAATCCTTGGGACTAGACCAAATTTGTTGAAAACCCCCCTCCTCTAGTTCATAATCCACCAACTCCTCCTTCTCCATGTGGGTCCAATAGTAAGCAATCAACATCTCATCTTAAAAGCATATTTGATGAGTAGTTGCGTGTCTTCAAAGGGTTTATCATGGCGACCATCTCTCTACAAAATATATATCACGTGGATAAAAAACTCATGGTTACCATTTAATCTTATCTTGCATTTTGACAATGATATTAGAGCCTAGCATTGTCTAGAGCCTGTTCACTCTTTGTCAAAACTACGACGCTTTCTTCGCCTGCAATTTTTCCATGGGCCTCTAGGGTTTCTCTAGTGTTGAATTCTTCTCCTATGGTAAAGATGTTGTAATGTTCTCTTCAACATTTTGAGTCCATAAAAATAAAATAAAAATTAAAAACATAAAATTAATAATTAAACCAATCTAGATCTATCTTAACTCTAGATCTACCAAAGGTCTAGAGGGAAGAATCAAATCTCTTGAGGTTCAAACCTCTTTAGATTTGATCTCTAGACACTTGATAAATTCGAAATGAAGATGAATCTAAATTAATCCTATACAATGAAAAAAATAAAAAATATAAAAAATAAATTGATTTGCAAACTAAACATAGTATCCACCTTTCTTTTGAAAAATATTAAAATATTTACCATATTCGAATAACTTTTTAGAAATTAAAATATTTATTATATTGGAATTATTATATTGTGATAAACGTCTTTGACCCTTCCGATTAAAATGATTTGAGTCATCCGAAAACCATTTTCCCACTCGATTTAAATTTCAAGAGGGTATTGTCATGGAGGATTGGCGGGCAAAGTAAACGGGGGCAAACTAAACACACAACATTCTGTTACCAAAACAGTAGAGCAGTGCTAGAGCTACATGAGGGGAGCCTTAACACCCTCTCATCGATACTGAATGCATTGAAGAGTTCGACTCGAGCAAAGATGAAGAAGCGATTATTCAGTTTCAAGAAGAAGAAGGCGGCCCCTCCTCCATCTGTTGAGAGGCATACAATAAGGTAAGAGTCAAAGAAATTATTGCATGTATAATGTAGCTGCTCTGCAATGGAAATCAGAAATCAGGCCATCATCTATGCACTCTCGCAAGACAGGGAAAACTCCACAAGGAATGTTCGTAAATGATGACCACTCCTGAATTTGAGCTTGGGAACCTCTATAGAAACAGTCTCTGGTTCCCGTGCTTATCACTTCTTCCACATCACCATTTGCTTGAGCTCTTCAACCTTCAATTCCACCTTTGATATCCCTGATTTTCTCACAAAATCAGCAACACTCTCAATAGTGGCTACACCCTGCTGCAAGGTGAACTGCAAACACTGTTGCTTAACAATGTTAGTGAACTATATATCAAATTTTAGCCCTGTGTACCATGCATCTCCATTTATCTCCTTTGAAGGTGTCAATTCTGCTAGCATATACACCTTCATTGCTCGGTTAGAAACACACTTCACCCCTTTTATTAATTCACGAGCTTCTATATTTTTCAATGCTTTGTTAACCTGTGGCTGCTGTAAATTTGTTTCTCTTTTCATATCTTTTGTCCATATACCCATATTTCCAGCATTTTTTATGACTTGATATATGAGCATATCTTCAGATGAGAGGCCCTTAAACCTTACAGATTCTTCTTTCATCTATTGTTTCTAAACTATGAAATCACCCTGCTTGAAAACCTGGAGTTGACGATTTTGAAGTAGGGCATTAAGTGCCTGAGATCTAACATTGAGATCAACATCTTTAAGATTTTACTCCATGATTTTATCTGTCAATCCATCAGAGAAAGTATTGAAAAGATCCAATATTCTATTGATGGTAGTAGCCATTTGTGAAGTTGATGTTGCGATCTCTAAGATCTTCAAAACTGTAATGGGCTTCGAACCCTAGAACAGTATGTGCATTTGCATTGTCTGATTATCCCGATTGCCCCATTTAGAGTATGGGCTTCAAACCCTAGCCACAGTGTGTGCAATGCGTGGCCTCAAGCAGAAACAAAAAATGTATCTATATATGCTTTGCATTTTGAAAATTTGTGTGGCTATTACTATGTTTTGATCACAGAAAACAAAATTATGCACAACTGAATTTTGATAATTTGGATACCAAATGTAGAATTGAGTGGTGCCTGAAGCGTTGTTTGGTGGGGGACAATTTCTAACCAGTGGATTCAGTTTCAAAGTACTTTATGAACAATCCTAACTTATTTTTCAGTTTTTTTCATCTCAAACACATCAATGTCCTTTTCCAGCATATATTATTATCATTTACTCATGCAACCTGCTGTGCACAGGGTTTCAATGTTTCATTTTCTAGTTGTCACTGTAGAGGTAACCATGCCCTCCTTTTTCCAAGCATATCTAGCTGTAAAATTTTTTCCTTATTGTTTACAAAAGGGGTAGGTAGGTGTCATTTATTCGACTCTTTATCATCATTACTCACAAGTTAATTCAATGATATCCGGCATCCCATAGATTTAATGTCTTAGCTTCCTATGATCTATGATAGCCCAGATTCTCATGGTTTGCTTTTAGAGCCAAACATTTTGCAAAGATTCATCTTTTGGTGAACATCATGAAACCTTCTTTAGAGATTCTGATGTGCTCTTTTGATTTTGAGTTTGCTTTCTTGAATTTGAAGTGTGCTTTGAATTTTCTTTAACTGTTCCTTCACATGAATTGTATTCAATTTCTTATTGTCTATCCAAACACGAAAGAGCTATAGATAAAAACCTGTTGATGTATGTTGTATTCGGTGCTGCTTTCTAACTTGTAATCCAAGGGAATTAATGCGATAATCCACTGTATCTAGAAACATAGATCTGTGCTTCTATCACCAATGACTGCTTCAACTTACTGTTATTATTTTGGCACTATGAACGGAACTTTTCTAGATGCTTACTTTGAGATTGCTTATGCCTGGCATGTGATACTGATTTGTTTGTCCACTTTTTTTCTGGGCTAGGATTATTTGGCAAATGCATCAACTGTGACATTGGAAATACTATACTTTTAGAACACGCACTTGCGGAGAGGGATTGAAGGTATGCTTTTTCTTATTCTAATTCTTGTTTTAGTTTGATTCATATCCTTACCACAAGAATAAAATATGTGGTATTTGAATAAATAGTTGTTTGTGTTTGTATCGAAATATGAGAGATGCTCTACATCTTGCTTGGGGTGGGTGGGTCTGTCAATAGTTTAGGTGCATCGAATATAATATCCCAAATCCATCTAATTCTGGTTTTGATAGGGTCAATATTGCATATCTTGAGTTCAGAGAAATGACTGATATATTAAATATTGAAATTTGAGATATTCAACCTCGAGCTTTGGAACATTGATGTGCATATCAAACACAATTTTAGATGTGTCAGTGCTAGTGTATACTGATTTCCATTTGATATTAGTGCGAGTAATCTCATTTTTTATGGAGCTGACTCTGTTTAGTTTGGAGGCTTTGCAGGTTTTTGTCATTTGGGTCAGAAATGAAAGTGTGCATTTTGATATGCAGTTTCGTTTTGCTTTGTATCTTTTTTACTCTTTGATGTTATTTATTTTTGGGAAGCATAGAGAATGAATGGAGTTAATGCATGCCATTGGGTTCTTAGTCTATTTCTGATTTGTATATTGTGAAAATTTCTGAGCACAAAAATCCTACTGCTAAATATTGATTTACTTCTCCTACTTGTTTTATTATGCACAAGTTATTTAACTGAAAATATTCAAAAAAACTTCAAGGTAAACACAACTAGAAACCTACACAAATACAGATCATTTACTGAACATCATGCACATATGACAAAGGACACATATTTTTTGGACAAATGTCCTCGGAAAACCCAATGCGGGAAAACCGGTGCAACAGATATGAGGGTTTATTATTATTAGGCAACAATATTCTGAGTACATATAGGGTGCCATAATCCGGCTCACCCAACAGAGAAAACCTTGGTTACAAAGAAAATGTGAGTTTTACCTCACTCCCGCAAGTCCTAGCTGATCTGGATGAGCCACTAGTGAAACCCCAACTAACTTTGCACAATCTATACGCTGCCACTGTGTAAGGTTGCGTGGCGCTGACTGAGGGACTATGTCACCCTTTCTCTGCGCTGATCAACTTCTAATGGAGTCTAGTTTCAGCCCTTCCGGCTCAGAAGCCCTAGTCTCTAGTTGAATTTCAGACTTTCCTTGGAGGCTTTGTGCTGCCCCTGCATGGGCCTGCGTCACCCTCTCTATGGATTGCGTCACACCCTCTGATGGATGCACTGCCTCCATTGCATCTCTGTTGCCCTTGCTCTACGTTGTACTCTTGGTACTCCTAACCAATCACTGCATCTGCCCCTGACTTCTTCTCTAAATCACTTAGATCTTATCTTCGTCTGAGCACTGCTCCGTCAGAAGAATTCGATCTCTTAGATTCTGTGCGTGTGTTCTCCAATTGACCCCAAGCCCTTCCTTTATACTTTTCTCGTTGACAAATCAATGGTTGTGATCTTATCACTAATCAATGGCAAAGATTAAAAGAAGCTTGATCCACGCCACTTAGAATGTTCTCATCACATGTGTAAATTAATTCACTTTAATTTTTTTAATTTCCCTAAGTTAGACTTAGGGTCCCCATTAAAAAATTTAATTATTTGAATAAATTTTACACTAGATGGAATTTCTCCAAATGATTTTCTAGGTCTTGGAGATCTCATGTGTTCTAGCCCTTCCACAAATTTTTGGAGTTAGAGCACATCCGATGCTACCCCAAAATCTCAACACTCCCTCTTAGCGAGGAGTGTGCTCTAGCAATAGTTCCCCACTGAAGTGTCACCTTGATCTCTGGCATCAGTCTTTGCACTCATGCTTGGACTGCTGACCTCCATCCACTGCGATGCTGCTCTCTTTACTGCTGCCCATGTCACTATCAATGACACTGCCACATCTTTACTGCATCTCCCTCTCAAATTGTTGCATCATGTTGCCCATAGCACCGCCACTGCTAACTGCGAACTATTGCACTACAACTTAGTTGCTGAGAAGTAAGCAGTTGAAGGACCACCACCCAATCACTAGACAAGTCAGTCGGGCTGCATCTCATCACTGAAGCACCCTCTACTGTTACGCTGCACTATCTCTCTGAAGCTCTGCGATGTCTGCTACACTGTACTGCGTAAGCACTGCCTTTGCACTACTGTCTCTCATCTGCGCTGCTCCAAACTTCAGCGTCCCAACTCTGCCTCTGCTTCTCCATGATTTTCTACACCCACTACTCCAATCATCCTGTTATTGCCTTAAGGTTCTCGTAGCTCGTATGTGATCCAAGATTTTAGGCAACTCAAGGATCCTGCCTTCCCATATGTAGTTGCTCTACAGATCTATATCGCCCCACCTCTTCTCTCAAGACATGAGCACTCATGGCCACATCATCCTCACTACCACTGTCCCCTCTAGTTGTTGCTGCATTGGAATCTGAAGCTTCCTTGTCCTTCCTCTTAGGACAAGTGCTGGCGAAGTGTCCAATTTTTCCACATCTAAAGAACCAGACCTTGGATAGGTCCTTCTTCTTCCCTTGCTGCCATTGTCCCTTTGATGCTAGGGTTGCATCTCCATCCTCCTCCCATCGAAGGATAGCTCACATGTCACCCCAATTTGGGAGTTGTGCTTTGCCCAAGATGCTTTGGACAAAGGTCTCCCACTCATCAGTGACTGCATTCAGGGCAGTCGTCACCAAGAGCCCTTCCTCAGGAGTTGCCCTCATGGCAATCAATTGATCTCGGAACGTCTGCAATCAAAAGAGGAAGGGATCAATATCCTCTCCCTTGTGCATTTGCAACATCCGCATTTGGTTCTCTAGAAGCATATTCCGTTGGACGAAGCTACCTTGATACAATGTGGTCAAATATTTCAACATATCATGTGTCGTCCTCTTCTCGAAAATGTGTGGTACCACGTGATCCTTCACCCCATCCATGATCAAGCGCTTTGCTCGCGCCCGATTTTCGTTGAACTTATTTAGAGCATTCACATTTGTGGGCACAACATGGAATTTTTTCACGTGGTCTCTGATACCGTACTCCTTTAGGACTATCAAGATTTTGGCCTTCCAAATCACAAAGTTAGACACACCATCCAACCTATCCCGATCTCTCATTCCATATGGGGCCATCTCTGCTCAAATTGTCAAAATAGATACTCTTCTCCCGTCTACTACCACTGCACTCAACAAAAGACCGGATCTTGGTTTCTTGGTGTTAGAAACCCTCTAGAGATATTGCTCCCTCTGAAAACTGATTTCCCTCTTGAAAATCCTTTGCCAATTCTATCGAATCAACCCTCTACGATCACCCTCTTGATTGAATCTCAGAGCTTTAAAAATCCAGAAAACTAATTGGTAAGGGGGCTTTAAAATTCCACTTGTCATATTATTGCATATTTTATTTCAAATTTACACCAAAAACATCACTGTAATCTTCTAGAGTTACAAAATCATAATATTCTTTTAATATGTTCCTGCATATAGGGAATCAACGGGATTACTTTTATTTTCATAATTTCAAATGTATGTTTGACAAAAGTCTCTATCACTATATCCCTGCTATCCACAACATCGAATATTTTCTGTTGAGCAGCATCTTCAACCACTTCCTTACCAATACAAGACATGTTGAATCCATATACATTTCCCAAAACGATAGACTAGTTCCACCTTTTCCAACACCAGCCACATACATCTTAGCTATGTTTGGAAGGATTACTCCACCAAGTTTCAACCAATGATCATGAGCATAAATAACTGAGTTGAGCAATGATTCATAAAACATGCATTATCCCATCTACTCACTCACTATCCCATCTACACTTTTGACTTTCAATTGCCATGCAGTTTTCAATATCTTCTATCATGTTGTGGACTACAGTAATAACTCCATGCGAGTTTTGATTTTTGGCATTTTCACTTTCTTCTTTGAGCATGTTATTTTGTTTTCCATCTTGACTTCTATGCAATTGTTGTTGGAGCCTGCTATTTTTATCTTGAATTCTCAAATTGCATATTTCTATAGAGTGGGCCTAATATATTTGTTGTTTTAATCCATTTTACTTCTTCTCTCTCCTTTTCTCTTCTACCTTGCTCTCTCTTCCCCTCTCTCTTTCTCTACCCTCCAATCCTCTCACTATATCCCTCCCTCTATCCTTCTTTCTGCCCCCCTTCCATCTTTGTGTCACTATATCCCTCTCTTACCCTTATCTACCTCTCTCACTCCTCTCCCTCCCTCTCTCTCTCCATTCCTTCTCTCCCCTCTCCTTTAGTTTATCTCCATCTCTCCCTTGTGACTCCCCTTGTTTCTCCTCCTCTATCAATCTCTCTCGTAGGTCCCAATATGTCTCGCCACCTCTATCAATCTATGTCTTTATTATTGCTTCTCATATATATCTAGAGTTAATATATATCATGACATATTGGGACCTACGATTGGGTTAACTCTGCCTTGTTGGCAAGGTTAAAATGGTTAATCTTCGATAGACAAAATTTAGATAAAATATTTCATCAAAAAGAGGGAACCATACCCCATCTTCCAGGCTATGCCTATCAATTGCTTGGCCTCTTCTTGCTCTCACATGAATGTACTCTTGCTTGACTGGTACAAAAGAAGGTTTCACATTATCAACTATTTGTTTGGGACAACGTTTAGTTGTTTTAACACTGCTACATTCTTAAAGCTTATCCTTTAAACCATCTTAGTATTTTGTACTCTCTTCAACTTTGTAGTGCTTTCCATTCCTCTCAGTCACATATGTTTCCTTGGTCTGTTAAGGGACAAGGTATTTTTGTTGTGGGTCTTGTTCTTGCAACTGCCTTACTGCAATTTCTTCTAGCTACTAGTTCAGTCTCAACAATTTGTAGTTTTCGAAGTTGCATTCTTCAAAGATTCTACTAAGTTTAGTAGTTAAGATGCAGGATTGGGGGACCTAATGCAATTTCTTCCGGGTGCAATTTCAGTCTCAACAATCTGTGGTTTTCGAAGCTGCATTCTTCATGGACTCTACTAAGTTCAATATTCAAGATGTAGGATTGGGGGATCTATTGCAATTTATTTCGGGTGCAATTTCAGTCTCAACAATCTGCAGTTTTCGAAACTGCATTCTTGAGGTATTCTGCTAAGTCTAATAGTCAAGATGCAGGATTGGGGATCTATTCATGATTTTCTTGGCTTTCCTCAGAATGGTTTAGAATGCAGCCAAACCCTTGAGAATATTGATTCTAGTAGAATTTCCCCCCAATATGATCCAAATCAAAGTCAGGGAAAATTTTAGGGGCGAATTTTAGCCTAAAGGCGAATTTTAAGGGATTTTAAATTTTAATAGGGTGAATTTTTTATATAAAACCCATTTTCTATAATTTTATAAAGTTAGCCCAATAATTCTTTTAAAAATAATGAATTATTAAATAATAGCCGACCAAAATAAATTCCCATAAAATTGGAAAAATGGAATTCGCCCTCGATTTTCTTTGTTTGGAGTAGATTTCAATGGTATTCGCCTGGATTTATAGGGTGGGAGGGAGGGGTTGGAGTGATTTTCCCCAATTTTTCACTGGTTCACCAGAATTTACTGGGTCAGAGAGGTGGTTGGGGCTTGGAAGGGGCATGGAAGTTGAATGTTGGATTGGTGCAAACCTACTCGATTGATGGAGGAAACTTACAGATCTGGACGCATTGATCGATGATAGATGCATTGAAATGGTTTTGGGCTTGTGGTTTTTTAAGTGGTTTCATTATTCCTTCTTGTGTTTGCAGGTGCTTTCATGAGTTTTTGAATCCCAAGTTGTTCATTCTTTTTTTGAGGTTGAAATTATGAGCAAAAGGGTTTCACTGGGCTACTATTCTGGGCACTCGCTTTACTAAGTTATGGTGTTTTTCGATCTATATCTAAGGCCATGCCTTGTTTGAGGAACTCACTCACTGTGTCCACTAATCCTGAAGCAGTATCCACATGTTATTTTATTGAAAACCTCTTGAGGAATACACTCATAGTTGGCAAAGCATATTGGCATCATTAGCGCACACTTTTTTTTACAAATGTAAGGAAAATTATGGAGAAGGTTTATCCCTATAATAGAAGACAATTTTGAAGGTTGGAGCAAAGGTGCATTTGACACAAGTTTGAAAGATTTGAAGCAAATTTCTACCTTGATGACTTATCTTAATATCTTTTTTGATGCCCTAGAATTGATTCTTCAAACAAATCTATGCATATATATGAGTGTGACCTCCTTTCTGACATGTATCTCTGAATTTTAATGATTGATCATGCATGAGACTCAATGTTCCCTAATCAGTAATTTACATCTACTTGGGTATGGTTTTGTATGTTTTGAAGGTAGTCCTAGAGTTTATAGCAGTGAGGGTTTCTCTAAACTTGTCTGGAATTTATATTTATACATCCTACTTTAGCACACCAAACTGAGAATTAAATCGTTCATGAAGTTTTTCAAGGCCTATATCTGGGAATTTTGTTTTGTATTCCTCATATAAGTATCATTATTTTTATGAGCATTGGATTCTGAAGTTTAAAGATTGGAGCAGAGAAAATTGACAAGATAGACGTGCTTGATAAGCCTCAACCTTGTTGAAGAAGTCCATATCGCTTAGCTTGTAGGTATACAGATTACAAATAAGACCTATTCAAACCAGAGAAGAAGCTTAAATGTATTCAAAAATTCCTCAGAACTTGTATCCTTTTCGTCCCTCTTTTGAATGTTCTTATTGAACTTAGAAAAATAGTTTTGGCATGACACTTAAGTGATATATCATAGGATCTACCTGTGGCATCTCTTGGGAAAATAATCATAGAATATTTTAATGGGTCATTTTTACATACAAAATCATGTAAGCATTGACCAATACCAAGCTTGCATTAGAGTAAGTGTCCTCTCCAATTGTGCAACTCTGATCAAAGTTTTGGAGTACATCAGTGAATTTGAAAGTTTCACCAGGGATAGTTGTGACACATTGTGCATCAGTAGAAAAGGAATCTTAGTGAAGACCTTGATAATCAGTGACCTATTTCCATATTCAACTCTGACTTTTTAGAAACTTGAAAAAAATTCATAAATAAAATGAAGATAAATATTGCATATCCTTGACAACCAACATATTTAAAGTACAACAGTGGCAATTGCAGGTCGTGACAGAATGCCATGTATACTTGATGTGAAGCATAAAGAGTTATCATTGAATGCCTAAGATGTTGCTAGGCTTGATCACAGTTATTAACTCAAAATTTGGAATGGCTAGTTAGCAAAGGAGTTCAAAGTGTTTGACATTATCACAAGAACTAATGTCACTTCTGGACTTGAGAGAATTTGAACCATGGGCACAAATAGAGCATAGTTTCCATAGTTTACATGTTGTAGACAGAGCCTAGTATGATTGAGTTTTGTCAATTGAATATTAAGCAATGTTGATGCATTGAGTAGAACTAGTCTTGTTGAGACAGGTGTAGTTTCTATAAGGTTATGGTTGTGAGAAAGAGCAGGTTGATATACTCCTGTACCAGTGATGATAATTATGATGCTAGTGTTGACAATTTAAGCTTCTGCTAGTATTGCAGAAACAATGAAGACTTGATATGGTTGATAGTGAAAGGCGAGATGACAATGTCAAGGTTTGATATTGAATATCAATGTTGTAGTAAGTTCATATTGACGTCATGTCATTACAGAACTGAAAAATAAGGTTTAACAGAGAGTTATCGCAGAGAAAGTTTTGTAGACAGATGTGAAAAAGTCAGATTGGTTTTCAACTACTTAAATTGAGCAAAGCTGAATACTAAAGTGCACCAGAAGTAGTATCAGGCATGGTAGTAGATAGAGGTAGCAATGAAGTGCATTAGTAGCTTTAGCAGGAGTGGATAGAGAAAACAATGAAGTGCAATATCAGTGGCAGCAGGCGTAGCAATGTTAGTAGTGAAGTGCAGCAACAGTGACAACAAGAGTGGACAAAGGTAGCAGTGAAGTGCAACAACATTGGTGACAAGAGTGGAAGTGTAAAAACATGAACGATGGCATACCAAATCCCAAACACTTCATCTAGCATCTAAGGCTACATATTCACATCTCCTCCAACACGAAGATGCTATTTCCTTAACTCTTTCACTTGATATTTTTGTTTCTTGTATCATGATGATTATTTGATTTTCCTTTTTAATTCGATCTTTGAGATATGTCTTCTTAATCTAGTTCCTTGACATTTTGTAAATGGCATGTACAATCTGGCAATGATGGAAGTTATACAATTGCATTTTGACAGTCCCAATGACATAGTTGATATCCTCACACAGTGATGTTAGTGATGTTGATGTTGTGGATGATATTACTTGATGCTTCATGATGGGTGTTCTTTCTCACTTTCACATAATCTTGTTCCAGAATGGCCTTTGAAACTATAAACCGATATATTATATTGGAAACTTAGTGCTTTCCTCCTCTATGATTATTCCAATTATAAATCCCATTTATAGCAGTCATATCTTCCACTTTATGTTTTTATAGGAGGTCATTGAATTATTGCACCTCTATAAGTTCTAATCTTATGATCCCCCCTTCTTCTATTCAAGGGTTTTGATAATGTTGAGATCACCATCCAATATCCATTTCTCCTCATTGTGGATTGACCTTATTGTCCTAATATTTTCTAGAAATCCCAATTTTTATGTGGGTATATGTGGACAATAGACTGTTGTTATGCACCATGTTTCCCTGGCTCCTACATATTGGAATATGCCAAAAATTATTTTGGAGAGTGATATCCATTCATGGAAGGATATTTTCTAAGGGTTTTAGAGAATTACCAAACCCCAAACACTTCATCTAGCATCTAAGGCTACATATTCACATCTCCTCCAACACGAAGATGCTATTTCCTTAACTCTTTCACTTGATATCTTTGTTTCTTGTGTCATGATGATTGTTTGATTTTTCTTTTTAATTAAATCTTTGAGATATCTCTTCTTAATCTAGTTCCTTGACATTTTGTAAATGGAATGTACAATCTTGCAATGATGGCAGTTATACAATTGTAGTTTGACAGTCCCAATGACATAGTTGATATCCTCACATAGTGATGTTAGTGATGTTGATGTTGTGGATGATATTACTTGATGCTTCATGATGGGTGTTCTTTCTCACTTTCACATAATCTTGTTATAGCCTCTGCTTGATGATTTTGTTGCTATGATCATGTCAGGCATTAATTAATTGTCTAATTTGTGAAAGATATTGTCCACATTAAGGCTTGATTATGGGCTAAATGTGTTAATGTTAGAATGTGAGATTTAATTCTTTGAATGGATTCTTCTCTATAGGGTATCGACTCAGTTAATAAGGAGTGGTAGTATGAGACAAGTTCTTGTTCTAGTTTTTCATGTTTCATGCCCATCATAAGAGGTGAGAGAAAATATTCTATTGTTATGTATGTGCTTCACCATAGCCTTATGGAAGAAATTCAAGTTCCTCTCTCCTTATTTTTCAAGTTTAATGCCCACTGATAACAAATTTTTCAAGATAATGATTAGCAGACTTTGGTTTGAGTAAGTGCCTAAATGTATGTTTTTTAATGACACCAACCCCTGAAACATAAATTTGTACTGAGAAACAAATAGCAATGATATATTTTTCACTGATCAGCTAGTCCAGAAAGCAATAGGTAGAGGTGCTAACCCAAAGATTCCAAGATAAAGGGAAGAAAACTCTACAATTTCCAGAATGCTGATAAATCTATTAAATTTTACTTGTCTAATTTTCAAAAACCCCTAATTTGTCTTGTTATAATCTTAGGATATTTTTGGGATTGTCAATTTTCATTTTTTTCATTACATATTTCTCAGTTCTGTGCAACTATGCAATGAAAACTATCAGATGTATATGGCCAATCAGCAGAGTAAATATGGCATTGAAATGTAAGACAAATCTTACCTTATCTCTCTGGGATGTTGCTTCAGAGTCCATACTGAACCGCCAATCGACATCAGAAAATCTTTCATCTGCTTCTTTCTTTAACATTTTTTGCACTTCTGTTATCGGAAGATTTGAAGCATGAGGTTGTTTAACGTATATGACATCCTTCCCTCCCATTTTGACACCAACAATAACATGTGTGCCATAATTCTCAATAAATCTGAAGAGAATGCACAGATATACAATTTAAAAAGTGAAACTTTTCTTTAGTTACATCCCAGATAAGGTGTGGGCATTCTTCAAATGTTCAAAATAATAAGTTGTTAATTAACAAGTACAATGAACCAAACAAAATTTGCAATCACAAGCACATAGTGATCCATCAACCATATAGAATTCAATTAGAAACTTGATGATTCAATTCTAACATTAATGATCTTGGTTAGTTCCACTTGTATTTTTTAAACCCCTCAACTTGTAATTAGCATTCATTATATAGATCCAGCACAATGGCACACACTATATGAAACAGTTTTCAGAAACTATTTCACTCTTTCCAACAATGTAGCAATAGACTGATATATTTGAAAGCAAGTATTGGACATGCAAAATATTGGAGATTACTAAATTAAATTGAAGCTATTATGCAGAAAGGATTCTATTATACTGTGGTAATAATGTTTTCAAGATCCCACATTTTAGATTTTAAAAACTACTTCTGATTGTTTTTATCACATTAAACCAAATTTCGTACTCTAAATTTAAAGAATATCTGAATGTCACCAAAAAGAAAAGCTGGTTTTGAAATTATACAAATTTTACTCATTGTGTTCTAGTAGATATGGTTCAAGTTTCAACCAGTATCATGAATTTATGTTAGTGTTGAACCATTTTTGTTGAAGTATTGGCAAAGTAATATTTTTTTGCATCCAAATTATTGGTTTTTGATTCTGTTATGTGGTTTGAGCTTCTTTAATATTTCTACGCCGAACACGCCGTTAAGTCAAACTACATTGCGTTACGCTGAGCCGCAAGTCTAGGTGGGATAGACAAACCATCAGCTATAGAACTTGCCTTTCCGGCCATGACAACATATTATCAAACCTGAACTCTAATTCCTGTTAACTATGCAACTTTAAGTGACAATGAGAACCAATTTTACAATTACCTGAATCTGAAGTCACGATACATTGCTCGATGCATTACTCAGTACACGATTTTGGCTGCCTTCCATCTCAGGTGTTGTTTCAAATGCTCTGCAGCCTACATTAACACCAATTTCAGATTCCAAGTTGATATGACAAGCTTTCTAATCATGTTGGTTCTGACTATTCTAAAAATATGTTCAAATTCCAAGTTCAAAAGATCATATTAGTAAGACTATTCTTTGTTTCTATGCTATTTCTGGTTACCTCAAAACACTCTCCAGATTCTGGCTTCATATGAGCACTTTGCTAGTTGGGATCATCCTCTATTTCTGTGGTAGTCCCCACTGCTTTACCCATTTCTTCAAATTCCCCATTCATAAGACTAGTCTGCTTACTATGATCACTCTCCATAATACATTTCCATGCTAATGACAACAACTTCACCACTCTTTTGAAATTCTAGGTTTGATTGTTCAGTTTGCTTTGCACACCTATCCACTATCTTCATGCTAAACTGAAAATTTTTGCATTGCTTGCTGATAACCATTAGTCACAATTTTTTCCATAGGAAATGTTAGGGCATTAAGTTTCTGAGGATAGGTGGCTTCTGGTGCAAGCTGCACTGATTTCTCAAAATTTTCAGGTTCCTCTACCAATGGACAAGTCATGTCAATATCTCCATTCTCTACTGCCATGCTCGTTTTGGCTATCTTCATAATGTGTCTACAATCATCAATTAAATTTCCCACACATTCAATATTAATTCATTAGATTGTTGTTTAAGATGAGGCTTCTAATCTGTGTTGATCTGTGAAGTGCCCAATAAAAGAAGAATGAGAAATGCTTTCCCTCATTTTACATTTATACTTGATTATGAAACTAAAGACATTGCAGAACTAAAATTCATTTCCCAACAGAGTTCTACGATACACATTAGCTATTTACTGATAAAATTATGAAGACTTGTAATAGCTCACCTTTTGGAAAGGGAAAGGTCCTATGGAAGTAGATATATTTTTAGTCTCTGAGTTTTTCACTGCATCACATTCACTCAAATTAGCAATGAAAGATTACGAAACTAAAGACATTGTAGAGCTAAAATTCATGTTCCAAGAGATTTCTACTATGCTTGAGTGTTAGATATTTAGTGATCAAATAATTAAGACTTGTAATAGCTCACCTTGTGGAAAGGTAAAGGTTCTATTGAAGTAGAAACTTTTTTAGTCTCTGATTTTTTCAGTGCAGATCGAGAAATTTAATGGTCAGAGTTTTTAGTTGTGGAATATCAAGATGGAGGATCTGCTGGTGGATAAAGATCAGTGGATCATTGTAGATCCGGGTACTAAACCAACGGCAATGTCGGATGAAGATTGAAGAAATTGGATCGGAAGGCTAAGAGCACAATATAGTTGTGTGTCTCAGATTCAGTATTGTTGAATGTATCTGGGGAAGCTACGGCGAAGAATTTGTGGGAAAAACTTGGGAATTTGTGCCAATCTAAGTCTTTGGTGAATAAGTTGTTCCTGCGGAAAAAGCTGTATAACCTTAAGGATGAAGGATGGAGACTCGGTGATAGAGCATCTGAACGCTTTCAATACTGTGGTAAGTCAGTTGTCATCTATTGCTATTAAAATCTCAGATGAAGATAAGTGCATCAGTTTGTTGTGTTCTCTACCAGACTCATGGGATATTCTAGTTATTGCAATAGGTAGCAATACAACTACCTTGAATTTTGATGACATTGTCTCAGCCTTGCTGTCAGAGGAAATGAGATGGAAAAATATGGAGGGCCAGAATGGAGATGCCTTATCTATACGAGGAAGGTCACAAAACAAAAACAAGAATAAGGTTTCGAGTGGGAGATCCAAATCTAGAGGGAGATCTAAATCTCCTGGAAATTTTGTAAAGGTATGCTGGAAATGTAGAAAGGAAGGGCACTACAAAAAGGACTACATATCTAAAGCTCCTAAGAAAGGAAAGGGATCTGATGATGCTCCTTCTGCAGTAGGAAAAACACCTTCGATGAAGGTGGGGATGTGCATTTGGCTTTTCCAAAATACATGTAGACTATGAGTCATGGTTGACTGGCTCAGGCATCTGCCACTTCACTCCCATAGGGAGTGGTTCTGTGAGTATGAGAAATATGATGGTGATGTCTTCCTAGGGGATTATAGGAAGGCCAAAATCATCGGACGTGGAAAGGTCAAGCTGAAGCTGCAAGGTGGAAGGATTAGAACACTTCCTGGTGTTCTGCATATTCATGCATTGCCCAGAAATTTGATTTCTGTAAGCAAGATGGATGATGCAGGTGTAAAAATAGTCTTCGAGAAAGATGCCCGTAAGATGGTTCGGGGAGCACTGGTATTAATGCGGGGAGTTCAGATTGGAACTCCATAAAAGCTACAAGGTAGCACTATTATTGATGGGTGTAACAGTTCTGTGGTTCCTGAAAGAGGAGCGAAAAGCCTAGTTGTCTCTGGAGAGAAAAGTCCATGCTATGGCATAAAAGGCTTGGACATATTGGAGAGAAGGGCCTTCAGATACTGCATAGAAATGGTATGGTAGAAGGTATTTCTAATTTCTCTCTAGATTTTAATTTCTGTGAACATTGTGTATATGGAAAGCAGAATCGGGTGATTTTTCCTTCTAGTGCTAAGAGGGCGAACAAGATATTAGAGCTTGTGCACAGTGATGTGTTTGGACCTGCGTCAGTGCCATCACTGGGAAAGTCTGTGTACTATTTTTCATTCATAGATGACTTCTCAAGGAATACATGGATATATTTCTTGAGGAAGAAATCTGAAGTCTTTGACAAATTTAAAGAATTTAAGGCTCTGGTGGAAAACCAGACATAGAAGAAGATAAAGGCACTGAGGACAGATAATGGTGGGGAGTTCTGCAAGAAGGAATTTGAAGATTTCTATAAGAAGTGTGGTATAGCACAACAAAAGACTACTCCATACACACCTCAGAAAAATGGAGTTGCCGAAAGAATGAAGAGAACACTGATGGAAAAGGCAAGAAGCATGCCCAGTGGTACCGGGTTAGGACAAGAATTCTGGGCAGAGGTAGTGGAGACTGCATGTTACTTAGTTAGCATATCACCTTCATCAGTGTTGGAGGATAAGACTCCACATGAGGTATGGACTGGTAAGAAACCCTTTATTTCACATCTAAGGGTATTTGGATGTGATGCATATGTACATGTTCCAAAGGAGAAAAGGACCAAGTTGGATAATAAATCTGAAAGGTGCATCTTTATTGGGTATAAGGATGGTTTAAAGGGTTACAAGATTTGGAACCCAGAAACAAGGAAGGTTGTGTACAGCCAAGATGTGGTGTTTAGAGAAGTGAAAGATATTGTTAAACATGAAGTCCTACCAAAGGAACTGAGAAGATAGAGGTTGAGCTAAAGGAGGATGAATCAGACTCTACAATAGAAGAAGACTCAGAAGATGAAGAGCCACAAACTCCAGCTTTGAGAAGATCAATTCGGGAAAGTAGGCAACCAGAAAGGTATATTCCATCTACTTTCTGTTCAGGTTTTGCCTTAACTATAACTAATGATGATCTTAACTATCGTATGCGTAGGATTCCAAGGATGGAAAACTTCTGAAGGAGGCCATGGTTGATGAAATGGCATCCTCAGACAAAAATGAGGCATGATTTGGGGAGTTGCTTGGCCGAAGGAAGCCCATTGGGAGAAAATGGGTGTTTAAGAAGAAGATGAATGTAGAAGGCAAGGTGGAGAAATACAGTCTTGGGTTGGTAGGTAAAGGTTATTCCCGTGTGCCGAGAATTGATTTTGTGATATTTTTCCTAAAGCTGCCAAGGTGACTTCTAGTTAGATTACTTATTAATTGTGTTCTTAGTCGCTACATTTGATTTTGAGATAGAATAGATGGATGTGAAGACAACATTTCTTCACGGGGATCTAGAAGAGGAGATCTACATGAAGCAACCTGAAGGCTTTATTGTGAAGGGTAAGAAAGAACTAGTATGTAGGTTGAAGAAGTCTTTGTATGGGTTAAAACAGTCACCAAGGATGTGGTATCAAAAATTTGATACCTATATACGAGGACTTGGCTTCACCAGAAGTAAGGAGGATCACTATGTTTATTTTAAATTAATTGGTGACCGTGTTATTTATTTGGTCTTGTATGTGGATGATATGTTGTTGTTGATAGGTTCAAAATGAAAGATAGTAAACCGGTGAATGTTCCTATTCCTGTAGGTGTAAAGCTATCTACCGAACAGTGTCCCAAGACACAAGAAGAAGAGGAGGATATGTCCCATGTTCCATATGCAAGTGCAGTGGGTAGCTTGATGTATGCAATGGTATGTACTAGACCAGACATTGCACATGCAGTGGGAGTATTGAGCAGGTTTATGTCAAACCCAGGGAAGGAGCATTGGACAGCAGTGAAGCGGGTTTTCAGATATTTACGTGGTACTAGTGATTATGGCTTGTGCTACCAGGGAAGACCAGGATTGGAAAGAATGTTGGACATTCGTGGTTTTGTTGATGCAGACTGGGCTGGAGATCTGGACCAAAGAAGATCTACAAGTGGGTATGTGTTTAGCCTATTTGGAGGCGCAGTCAGTTGGATGAGTAAAAGACAGTCTGTAGTGCCTCTTTCAACTACAGAGGCAGAATACATAGCAGCCACTCATGCAAGCAAGGAAGCAGTTTGGTTGCAAAGATTGTGTTCAAGTATGGGGTTGGTATAGCAAGCTATAAGGATAGACTGTGATAGCCAAAGTGCAATTTTCTTGGCTAAGAACCCTGCTTATCATTCAAAGACAAAGCACATTGATGTTCAATATCACTTTGTTAGAGATATGGTTGAGGCTAAAAGGGTGTTGTTGGTAAAGGTGGACAATTTGAAGAATGTTGCAGATGCATTGAAGAAGTTTGTGAGCACTCAGAAATTCTCTTGGTGTAGAGAAACAATGGGTGTTGAAGAATTGGCCCAATTACTAAGCTCTCTTGTGGCCCCCTATGGAAAGAAAACAACAAGTGGGAGAATGTTGGGTATGTGTTATATTCTTTCCACGACTAGCCCCACACATTGTACGTTGCGCCGGGCGCAACAGGGGGGTCACAAGGGGGGAGGCAGCCCTCACTGTTGGGTTGGGGCGAAAATTGTTTTGGTGTGTGGACCCACTCATTGGCGGACCCACCCATGTTTTGTGCATGAGTTTGCACATGGTTTTTGGGTACGATGGTTTTCGGCCCCTGGTATTTTGTAGATCCAGTCAAGGGAACTTCGGTTATGTTCTAATCCAGGGTTAATGGATTCGGGTTTATGTATGCTTCGACATGTATATATATGTGTTGTAACACTAAAAGGAATATAATGAAAAATCAAGTTGGTCGTCTCGATTTTGGATCCAGGGGAAAATCTCTATGTTTATCTGTTTTATGTTTTATGCTCTCGCTATTTTTTATTTTCTGTTATAAGATTTCTGTGTAGATAATTTCTGTTCAGGGTTAAAACCTACAAACTAACTATAATCATGTGCTACTCTAATCCATACAAACACATCCTATAAAATAAAAATGACCTATAGCCTAAAGGTGATTTAAATCCTCAAACAAGTCCTAGTTGTATTGTTTTAGATGGCCTTCAAAAATACTTGTTACTTAATGGGGTCTGATGTACGCATGCATAGCTATCTAGGGGAAGGTAAGGTAGAGATATGGTTACTTTCCCACAAAAACCCCGTAGGGTGTTTTCCTAAGACTGGTCAGTAAGGTTACCTTCATCCCACAGGGGAGGTCAAAACTTTTGCTTCTTGGTAGTCAGTAAAAAAAGCGAATCCCTAGACCAATGAGTTGGGTAGCCTCATGGAGAGTGACATGCACTGAGACCTGAGCCTAACCCCATTAGGGAAATTTTGAGGTCTAAACTAGGCCTCCTAAGAAAAATGTACAACAAAAATAAAATTCATAAGAACCAATAGGATTCAAGATGATGATGTCAACCATGGGGGATGATTCACCATTTTTAAAGTAAAAGGGTAAAAAGCTTAAAAAATAATAAAATAATAAAACTACTTTTTCAACTCGTATTTCAACTTATCTCTCAATGTTTTTACTCAAATTTGAAATAGGAGTACTCGTTGGATGAAAATTTTAATGCCTCATCCAAGGAGTACCCATGTTGCATACTTTCGATAGACCTTGCTATGCAAAAAATGAGAAATACATCAAAAAAACGTGATTGCAATCACGTTTTTCATGTATTTCTCATTTTTCATATAGCAGGTTCCATTGAAAGTATTGAACATGGGTAATCCTTGGATGAGGAATTAAATTTTGCATCCAACGAGTACTCCCGCTCGAAATTTGAGTAAAACCTTTAGGAGATAAGTTGAAAATACAAGTTGAAAAAATGGTTTTTTCTTTTTTTCCCTCTAAAATTTGATGATGTCATCAAATATTTTTTTATTATTTCCACTATTATTTTAAATTTTCCTTAGGAGGCCCATATTAGACCTCAATATTCCCCTAATGCCCTCTCAATCGGGTTTCTGGTGCACACTGGTTTTGGATTTGGGATTGCAAAGGATTTCAAGACTTGTAGAAAGAATTTTTTTTTGTCTCAATGTAAGTGATTGATGGGGGATTTTGGAATCCTATACCACTAATCCTAAACCTAACTACATATTGTTTTTCCCTATTTCCTAGGTGGCTTAATATATGTGAGTTAAATTATAATTAATGTGGATTGTTTCAAGTCTTCGCTTGGTGGTTCTAATCAAGATCTCGTTCATTTAGGGTGGGAGTGTGTGTATTATGTGCATGTGGCTAAGTTGATTAAGGAATGTTTTACGATTCCATTTATGCTGAAAAATAAAGTGCATAAACTTTAAATAGTATCGAAAATTAATACTAAAATAATAGAAAACTAAAGCACTCAATCCCCCACCCAAAAAGGCTTATGAAGTATCAATAAAAGTGATGTAAAATAAAGAAAATAAAAGACACAAAATGGAAAAAATATATATTGTATAAAGGGAATGGGATCTAAGGCCAAATTTGATGAAATGATGCAAAAAAAACCAGTAAAAACAGTAATAAAAGTGTTGGAAAATAACGTAAACCAAGCTGGTAGACTCAAGGATGCTCAAGGGGAACCTAAAGAAGGAATGCAACACAAGTCTCAAAAGAAAAATAAGTGTTGTAAATATGGATTAAAAAGTGCTAAAAAAAAATGATGAAAATAGTGCTAGAAAACAATGGCCGAAAGCTCTGCAAACTAGACTTCTCAACTAAACAAATTTTCTCCTAAATGGTAGAGGTGTACACTAAACCTTAAGGGTTTTTTTCCTTCCTCAAAATAAGAAAAAATACCAAGATACTCTAGGCCTAGGGACGCATAAAAAAAAAATAAACCCTTCTCGAAATACCGATAAAACTCTAAAAAAAAAATGAAAATTCTAAAAAAATAGGAGGGTGTAGGTCCTGACCCATTTAGTGTGCCTGAATGGAGAAAATGGCCCAAAAATGTGATATGGAACACAATTACTGGTCCAAAAAGTGTACTCTCCCTTTGAAGGTTATGCTTTGTAGATATTTGCAGATTGTGTCGTCTACTGATTAGCTAGTACGTGTGACCTAAAAAAATATACAAAAACCCATAAAAAGCAATACTTTTCTAGCAAAGAGTAGAAATAAAAAATTAGAAATGAAAAAAGAAGGAAAGAAAAACACAAAAAAATGTTGAAACAATAATCACCCGAGCTTCTGAATTGCGACACTAGTGGATTCACCATTTGTTATTGGTGAGCCCTGGTATTACAATAAGAATTTTGCAACTCCTAGAGGCCTCCCTACTTTACTTTATCAACCTGATGTTCGTACAAACTTGGATGTGACAATTTTGTATACACAACAAATGCATTCTACTCATGCCATCCTCTTTTGAGCTCTATGAAAGGGTGCTACTTCTAGGTTTTCTGGATGAAGCCTATCACACTTATGAATTTAGGCCTAGGGATACAAATGATTCAAATCCATTAATCTACCAACAAGTACATAATTACTCTAAAACAAGAAAGTACATCTAACTATTATGTAATGAAAGAAATCTACATATTAAGCTATGATAAGAAATGAAAGCAAACTAGGCATCTTGCATGAAGTAAATTTCTGAATTTAAATTGCATAAGGGAAACTAGCCTAATCACACTTTTATGGGCCAAATGTCTAAACAAACTCTATTCACTATATGTTCTAGCTATCATTATTTTAATCATGTAGCTAATCATGACCTAACTATGCTTGTAAATGCATTTTTTTGTAGCTAGGAGAAGAAAGTGCTAAGGTGGCTTATGGAAGGCTTGAAATCATGGGTGCAAGGCTGAAGGTGAATCAATGGTTTTGGAAAGTCTGGATGAGGTGGATGGTAGTTTTTGGGCTTAAGGAGGGGCCCAGTGGTGCTGTTGCAAGTGCTGCTATAGGTTTCCTGTAGTGCTACAGGAAAGTCATGAATTGCTACAGGAAACAGTTCGAGGGTAATCTGACGCCAAAAACCTGTGAGAAAAGTGTAGGGAAGGTGGAATGAAGGTGGGTTTGGATGAGTGTAAGGTGGACCACCTCTTGTCCAAGCTCAGAACCTCTTAGGAGGTTTGTATTGCACCTCTAAGGTTTTCTCATGGTGTAGGGATGAAAAATATGAAAACAGGGATGATGGCGATTTTGGTGAACAAAGGGCTGATGAAGGGTGAGATATGAAGCTAAAGGTGCTGGTGAAGTCCTCCTTTGATGTGCTACCTGAACCTGCAAGAAAAATACCTATTCATGCAATAAATAAGGAAAAATTCATGATAAAGGAAATGGAAAATATGAGTTGAATTTGGAAACAAAATATACTTTAGACTACAAACAGAGATCTAACACAACATTCTAAACATATTCATGGAACTACAAAAACCTAAATTATTCTCCAAGAAATCATAAACTAAAAAGTAATTTTGGCATGTGGGGAAGGTCTACCCTCCTAAAGCTCCAATGAAATAGATGATAGGAGGAGGCTTGAATCACAACTTTCTAAGTTTATAACCTACTCTATCAACATGTAAGAAATTTAAATCTACAACAAAAGACAAATGGAAGTAAAATAAAAATAGTGAATTGAAATGCAAGAAAACTAGCTAAATACTCATAAGAAAAACTAGCTAAAATCACATAAAAGTAATGAATGAATACACACGAGAGACTAAGACCAATGGGTTGGGACCTAACCCAGAAGCCTAGCCCTTTGAAACTAGATCAGTGAAGCACAATCTAAATACTCATTTTATTGCAAAAGATAGTCTCATTACATCAACATGAAAGTCTCAAAAACCTATTACAAGGGTAGCTACCAACAGTTCCCTAAAATGTAGGTGATGTGTCCACTTTGACTGCAAGTGAAGTGTAGCTTTGGTGCACTTGATCTTGATTTTGCATGGCTGCCTTTGATTTCGAGTTGTTGGAGGGAATATCGAGGATCCCTTGGCTACTTTTGAGAGTTAAAGAGGTGGAAAATCCCCCTAGAATCTATCCTTGTTTTCTACTTTGAGCTTTAATGGCAAAATCTTCATAAAAAATTCAATATCTTTGTTATTTTCCTGTATTTAACTCATGTTAGGCAATTGAAGTATGAAAAGACTCAATCACCATCTACACTAGAAAATTAAGACCTTAATATAATTAATGCAAGAAAAATAGACTTAATAAGGCAAAAATGTGACCATTAACCCCTCTAAATGTACCTAGTGATGGAGCTCATCATCACCCCTCTACCAAATGGTTGCTCATCCTCTGCGAAACTTAGTCCTCCTTTTTCATTTCTTTTAAATATTTGATGGACCCTCTAACTTTCCAAGGAATAAGTGTGGGAGTCCCTTCAGGAGGGTAAAAACCATCATTATTTTATGCTTCCTCCCATTCTTTGTTCTGCTCATCTCGGTCCTTTCCATCACTCAACCCTAGCAGAAAGGGTGGACTAAGCTTCAAACCAAGCCACTAAATCTTTTTGGCCTTCATGGCCCTCTTGCATAATGGTGCTCTTTCTAAGGCACCCTTCAATATTTCTGGTGTGTGGTACTCCATGTTTCTAAGGCTGTGAGGGATGTTGCTCCATCTGCTTTGGCTAGCCATTATGCACTCATCTCCCAACGACCTAGAAACATCATCAAAGTGAGCCATGGCTTGAGCTTGTGTGTGGGGGTATTTTTTTGCAAGTGCAGTATCCTTTTCAATATTAATATGGTTATTGATAACTCCCCTAGGGTTTAATAGTTCTTCCCTAATGCGTAAGGGTTCTATGTTTTCTCTCCTCATAACCCTTCTCGTTTCTTTTGCTCTAGTCTCTTCATTAAACATCTGTAATTCCAATGCCATTAATTGCATATCTACCATCCTAGGATTGGGGTCCCAAATGTTCAAGTCTGTCAACACAAGGTTATGCATGTAGAACTCTACCATTTTTTCCTTATCCTCCATACTTGATTGGTTTCAAAAATAAATGAATTGTCTGCATTTTTGAAAAGGTAAGGATCCATGGGAGGCTAATGTTTTTATTTGAAATAGGATCCAATCCTCCTTGAGGTAAAATGCAAAAGAATCTGATGGATATCTGTGCTGAATGGCCTCCATGTACAAAACTGCCATGGTGGCCCCTTGCTTGTCCTTTTACTGAAGCTGCTCCTATAATGCTACATTATCTCCTTGGGCCTTCTGAAGCCGCTATTTCAAAAATTATTCTTTAAGCCTAACATCAGATAAATCCTTCTCCAACTCAGCTACTTTTCCTTCCATGACCCCTATTTCATGCACACCTTTAGATGTGGCAAGATTCATTCAATGATGAGTGTGTGCCCTCTCCTCTTCCAACAGATAAAATAAAGGCATTGTGAAATTTTTAGGAATGAATCTTCCCCCTAAATTTATGTGTAGTAGGAGTTGATATTGGGTTGAGGGCTAGGGTTTGGCACTACTGCTACATCTTTGAGGACCACTTTTGGTGAGGTGGGCTCTTCCTTTTCATCTTTTCCTCCAACTTTTTCATCTTGTTTTTACTCTTGTTCTTTGTCCTCGACTTATTTAACCTCTTTCCCATATGTGCCTATATTTTATCCCTCAACCAAGGGATTTTTCTCCAATTTTGTGTTGAATGGAGTTTCCTGTAGAAAACTCGGTTTTGCTTGCTTAAGGCCCTATTTTACTTTTTTTCACTCTTTTTAGTCCTTGGAGGGTTTGTGGGGGTTGCATGAGGTGTATGGGATGCCTATCATGCTGAGTGTCTCCTGATTTATGTTACAGGGGTCCTTACAGGTGAAGTGACCTCTTACACCATTCCTTCCTATAATATTATTTCCTCATATTTCTTTGGTGATTCTTCAATGGAAATAGGGATATTGGTGGGAGTCTGTGGTTTCCCTTTCCTCACCCTTTGACTCTTCCAATCCTAAAATATGTAGGTGTCTTCCTCTTCCTTTTTTTTTTGACAAGTTTGCTCAAATTGGTAAGAGTAGCAACCACTTCTTGATCTGTAATGTCTGGTGACATGTAGGTGTCTTGAGGGGAGCTTTCACTGCCTAGGATAGGGTCCAATCCTTTCTTTTCATAATTATTTTCTTCCTCCTCCCCCTCAAATTTTTCTTTCTCTGCCTCAATCTCCATCTCTTATTTTTATTCCTTATTTTCCACCTCCTCTTCAGCCCCTTCTTCTTATTCTTCTTCTTCTACCTGCTCTTCAACCTCTTCTTCTTCTTCTTCTTCTTCTTCTGCCTCCTCTTCAATCTCTTCTTCTTCTACCTCCCTCTCTCTAAGGCTAGAAGCATAGGTTTTCCCTGTTTGGGTAGCGATGAAGGCTTCCCTATCCATGTCTATGAAAGAAGACAAGGATACATGTAGGTTCAATATTCTAAAATCATCATTCAAAATTAGTTTTATGAGGCTGTGATGAGCCAAATTTTGATATTTTATTTTCCTTACCTTATTTCTCATCTCAGTTATGGACTTCAGGAGGAAGTGAGGGATGCTTAGTCTTTGTTCTAGAGGGAGTTCTCCCTGAAACCTAAGTTCATTCAATAATTTGAAATGATACCGATAGATCACACTGAGTATTCCTTCACAAGAAATAAAATTCATGATATGGAAGGCTACTTCATCCCAAGGTTATGGAAATATTTATATCCTCACTCCATTTTTGTCTTCAATGTATTCTTCTCCTGGCAGAAAGAAGCTCTTCTTGGCTGCAGTGATAAGCATTCTTTCCTTAACCCATTTGACTCCTAAGGGAGAAGTTGTAACTTTTCTTATGAGTTCAGGTGATAGTGTGATGGCTAGGCCTATAAACATAGTGGTGGATCTCTCCTTTGAGTGTGATTATAGAGCCACTACAAAAACTCGAGCTACCTCTTCATAAAAACATTTCAAAAGCTCAAATAACCCTAGCCATTGGTGATTTCTGTAGATTTCCATGACTTGAGGGTGCTTCCTAATTCTCTTAATTCCAGTGGTCTCCCTTATGTTGGATCCCCATCCTATTTTAATGGATGTGATATGAAGGTGGTGAGATGTTTGAGAGTTATGTCTTGGAGATGGAGGTCTTGAAACAAAATGTAAGAACAAATTTTGTTTACCTTTTAATTGCCAAATTTAACTTTCTGTTTGTAAATTTCATGGAGAAATTTCAGTGCTGGAGGATGGAAACCACTTACCTTTGTACTCTGGTGTTTTTATTTGAGAGATGGTGGATTTGGGAAGAAAATTCACCCACAGGTCACTCTGTGTTGCCTTCTATACCCTTGTTGATCTGCCTCTGAAGTTGCCTGTAGAAAAAATCTGTTTCCTGTAGCACAATGGTGCATGCAAGATCAAACATCGATACTTGTATCATGATGGCTCCCACTACTCTCCTACTCTTGCTTATCTTCGAAATTCTCAATGAAATGGGAAAATGAGACGTCTATTAACTTTATTGCATTTTTAACTAAATTTGGAGCATTGTGCTGACTCATACTTAACACAAGTTTTCATCTTTGAGACTATTGGTCCCACTCCAGATAATGATTGTTAAGCCTCGTAATCACCTTATTCGTACCCATTCACTTCCCCTTGACATGATTTGGCTTGCCCAAGTGGCGTGCACTTTAAATTTTCCTCTAGTTTAAATTTACGAAGGTGGCCAAGTTAACTAACCACCTTTTTGCCTTTTAAATTTCTAAATCTCGACATCAAACCATTTTGGTCATTATGGATGCATAATGAGAGGTGAAGGGCCACACCTGAGCCTAACTAGTGTTTCTATGGTGCTGAATGAGTTGGTTGAAGGAGCTGGAGATGGTGGTTGCAGCCATGATATTTTCTTTGCATTATTTTCATTACTTATTTATTTTCTGAGCAAGTCGCTTTTTCTGAGTGAGTTTCTTGTGTTTTCTGAGTGAGCTGCTTAATCATTTTTTTTATTTATTTTTCTTTGCAGGTGCTGCATGGAGGTCTTCAGGTGCCATGTCTGGTGTTCTTGCCCTCCTGGACTCTACTGGTGGTCTTTTGGAGTCATCCTCATCAACTTTCCTTCATCTTTTGGCCTTGTTGTGACACACGCAGATTTTCTACAAGAAACTTTCCAATGCCTGAAGCAGTATTTTTATTGCATATTCTTGCTTCAGTGTGCTAAAAAATGGAGGGATATTGTTCATGGAGGCTATGGATGGAGTCATCGAATGAATGGAGTGGAGGATAGGCAAGTGAAGGGGTCTCATTCAAAGTTTCTAATGATATAGTTGCTAATGGTGCAACATAGGGTTTAGAGCATGAATCCTTGTGCATGGAGTGAAATAAGGGTTTGGGAATGGTAGGTATACAAAAAAAAAAAATTATCATGCTCTCCTTGAAGTTCAGAAATCCATGAGAGAGATTCTTCCTTCATGAATTAGTTTCCTGTAGTTTTTTACCAGAGTTTTCTGTAGTGCTACAAGAATCTTGTAGATGTTGGACTTGCCTGTAGAAATTACAGTTTAGGAGAAACAATGAAATTATTTCATCTGAGGGGTGAAATGGATGAAGGGGTGTATGCTGGAGTATTCCATGGAGTTTGAAAGTAGGGGAGAAGAGGAAATGAAGAGAATATTCTCCTCTGGATCCAAAAAACCATATTTGATCAATAACCTGCAAAACAGAAAAACACATAAATGCATAGGTATTTTTCTCCCTTTTCCTTTTCTTTCTTTCTTTCTTCTTCCTTCTCTCTCTTTTTTTTGTTTTAAAGGAAAGTGGGCTTACTCTAGAGAGGTTTTCAACCCACAGGCCTTCCTTGGGTGCCTCAGAGATGTTTTCGACCAAGGATCTTTTATTCTCTATTTTTTCTTATTTTTTTTCCTTTTTTTTTTTGTTCCAGGATTGCCTCATGGAGGTTTTCAACCTTGCAGTTGGCCTAGGGTTCCTCAAATAGGTTTTCAACCATGCCCCTTTAATTTATTTTAGTTTAAATTTTTTTTTTTCTAAGAGGGGCAGGTGCTGGAAACTATGGAGTTTCCCATGAAATACACCTCTCTGTTTATGGAATTTATAAATTCTTCCCTAGAGAGGAGCTTATTGTAAACCTTAAGCCTATAATCATTAACAAGTAGGGGAATTCCTTCCTCATCTATGGTTCTGATCTGAACTGCGCCATTGTCATAACATTTTTTCACTTTTTAGGGTCCCAACCATCTTGTTATTAGTTTTCCTTTGAATATTTAAACCTTGAGTTGTACAAAAGCGCCCAATCTCCTTCTTGAAAGGTATTTTCCTTAATGTAATTGTCATGCCAGAACTTCCTTTGCAGCTGAATCACTTTTGTGTGAAGGAGTGCTTGCATACTAAAGTAATCCAATCCATTTAATTTATGAAACCTCTCTTGCTGGGAATTTGATATGTATAGTTCTAACTCAATTGCCATCCTTAAGGTGTTGAACTCAAATTCAATTGAAATTGGAGCTCTCTTTCCATAGACCAGGTCATAAGGAGTGAATCTTGTTGATGTTTCCCAAGTAGTGTTGTAGGCCCAAGTAGCTTCTACAAATATTTCTACCCAATATTTTCTACTGCTGCTCACAACCTTGGTGATGATATTCTCCAAGGCTTTGCTGGTCACTTCCACTTGGCCATTTTCTTGAGGGTGGTATGCAGTGGAATTCTTATGCTTTATCTTGTGCCTCCTCAGAATATTCTCAATGAGATGAGATGTGAATTGCGCCCCATGATGAGTAGTACCTCTCTGGGGTATCCAAATTCTTAAAACACGTTTTCTCTCATAAATTATGATACTTTATCCTCGGTCGCTACCTTCACAACTTTTGTTTCAACCCACTTTGTCACGTAGTCAGTGCAGACTATGATATAATTTTTCTGTCGAGATGGTGGATCAATAGGTCCAATGAAGTCCATGCCACACTTTTCAAATGGCTCAAGAGCCACCTAAGGTTTGAAAGGCATCTCATCCCTCTGTGTAGGTTTCCAAATCCTTTGGCACTGGTCGCACCTTCTAGTGTATCTTTTTCCATCCTGGTGAAGGGTAGGCAAATAGTATCCCGCCTGCAAAAATTTGAAGGAAATCATTTTTGCAGTAAAGTGGCCTCCACAAGGGCTACCATGAAATGTAGAGAGGATATCAAAAAATTCTTCCTCCCTCACACATCTTCTGAGAATTTGGTCAGGGCATAGCTTGAAGATATTTCCCCCAATCCATGTGAAAGGGGCGCTTTTTCTGATGATCTTACTTTTCTCCTTGAATGAGATATTAGGAGGGAAATTTTTAGCAACCAAGTAGTTAGCTATGTCAGAAAACCATGGTGAGAGTGCTGATATAGTGAAGAGATGTTAATCTGGTAGCTGGTCATCCACCATTCATTATTCATCTGCAGATAGAGTTAGCCTGGATAAAAAATCTGCAACAACATTCTCCTTTGTTGGGAAAAATACTAAGAGGGGGGGGTGAATCAGTATTTAGAGATGACTGACAATTTTTTTACTTTTTCTCTCTCTTAAAACCATATGTTACATTACTGCATCCAACTTGTATGTCCATAGATCTTATTATGTCTTTACTTAGATCATTGCATCATTTATTCATCAGATAAGCAGTAAGTATGAATAGAAATAACTAAAAAAACCATAAAAAATAAGCAACACATATGAACACCAGGATTTAAGGTGGAAACCCAATTTGGGAGAAAACCACCGTTGTTGTTATCTCAGTCTTCAATATTTATTATACATAAAATTTCTTACAATTTTATGCTGGCGCAGACTTATACCAGCACGCAGGCACCCACCTGCAGAAGGCTACAACCTTCTCTCGTTTACTAGCCTTTCCTGGAAGGGAGCTGCAACCCCCTGTTCTTGTTTACCAGCTACTACTGGAAGGGAGCTACAACCCCCTCACTGAAGGCTTCAACCCTCAGCACCACTGCAGACCACTTTTCATCAATTTTCACACTAGATCCACTAGTTTCCACATGACATACCTTGCAAGCCACTAGATTTATTCATTCAGTACACTCACACCAGTTCTTCATGATTTTGTCTGTCATTCAAACCAGAGATTCATCATCTTTAGATCATTATATCCATGGGTGCATCATAGATTCAGATTTATCCGTTAAGAACAGAGTTCGCCCATGCAGATATTCCTTAGAGAAATTTATTGATTCACAACCTTTTTTTCATACACCATTCGTACTATGATTTTCATCACCTTATATAGTTTTCGCCTTTATTAAAACCATGAGTCAAAACCATTCAATTACTAATGGTATTCCTGGACGAGGTCAAAATAAATAATCCAGCGGGGTCTCCATAACTCTCACTATTCTATTGATCTTGGTAATTAAATAATTAATTTAATACTTTTGAACTTAACTTTAGGATTAAGGTTAACCCTTCGCATTTTAACACTTTAAAAAAATATGATAAACCTTTCACCCTGGGCCCACAAATATAGTCAATAGCCAATTAAATATGTGCACGGTGCCATAAGTAAATTTCGTGCAAGTCTAGTGTCCGATCACTGTTAGAATAGCAAGCTTCCAGATCAACTACGTATATGCATATCGCTTGACCTCCGATGTCGAACGTTAACGTGCGATGGCTCGTCGTACCTTGGTTAATCTTCGTGCACCTTCAACAAATGACAACTGTCCGATGACCCCTTTCCAGATCAACGACGCTCAACGATATCGCTGGGCATCCTGGGTCAAACTATAACATGCAATGGCGCACAGTGACAAGCGGTTTTCTGTGGGTCTCCTTGCCACGTGTCGAATGATTTATGGAATCGCTCCCAACTCCTCAAATACCACTCACTCTGCATAGGTGGTGCGATGAAAACCATAAACCACCTTCACTGTTCACTCAGTCATAGTTCCATTCTTCCACGCAAGGTTCCATCGCACTTCCTTTTGTTATGTTTTACCTCTTTTCTTCCAGGTTCTGTTCATGATTCCAAAGGGTTAGTCTAGGTTTGCGCTATAACTCTGGTCTATCTTTGGTAGGATTTCCAATAATCAACGAAAAAATGTAGTTCTCTTCTGACGGGATTTCTTTACAAACATTAACTCGAAACAATTCAATGTCATTCTGTCTTCAATTCTGCTATAATATATCAACCTTCCATTGCATGTTCGGAGTTCTATCCTGTCATAGTTCTGCTTATAACTGTACATTCAAGTTCTTGATTCTGCAAGCAAAATCATCATATTTCTGCAACCATTAATTCCTTCAATGGATTTCTTACTTATCACGGATTCCATCAGGGTGAATTACCATTTACAAGAACATACACTTATTCTTTTCTATGCGATGGCCTTTTCTCCTACTTTGTCTCTGGACACTTCTTGCTTCAATTATGCATTCTACTTCTATTCATTGTCTCCGTGTTGTCTGCTGCCTCAGTTCCTTATCTGCCTTGCTTCCTCTCTGCTTCTTTGCTCTTTCTACTGGTCTCTTTTCTGCTTCTGCTATCTCCTTGTTACTATCTCTACTTCTTGTCTAATGCTGCTCCGTGCTTCTCTCTTTGCCTCTTCCATTTCCATCAATGACAAAATTTCCAACAATCTCCCCCTTTGGCATTGATGGCAATACTCTTCCTCTTTTTGTCTTATAGAAGCCCTTTATGCGTTTCCTCCCCCTTTGACATCAATGGCGAAGAGTTGATCAAGTTTCTTTGAACCAAAAATATCATGCTCCCCCTAAGATCATACTACATCTTCAAACATAATATGACCAACAATTCATCCTTTTCTTATGACCAATGCTCCCCCTTAGCCTGTGCATTCAGAGATGCCTAACAACACCTCACAACCAATTTAATCTTCTGAATTTAAGCAGACTTGATCCTCTGCATGGCAGAGAATACTCCCAATTTTTGTCTGAGATATTCGAACGCTTCCCTGGGTAGAGGTTTGGTAAATATATCAGCAACTTGTTCCTTGGAGGAAACATACCCCAATTTCACTTTTTGTTCAAGCACTTGTTCATGTAAGAAGTGATATTTGATGGGAATGTGCTTGGTCTTGGAATGCATAATAGGATTCTTTGAGATACTGATGGCACTTGTATTATCACACATAATGGAGATAGGAGGTGAACATTCTGGGCAGAAGTCTTGTAAGGTTGCATCATCGAGGAGAAGTTGAGTGCAACATGATGCGGCGGAACACATAATGCAGCACTGCTTGTAGATAAGGCAATAGAGCTTTGCTTCTTGCTAAACCAAGATACTAGCTGGGGCCCCATATGGAATGCACCACCACTAGTGCTTTTCCGATCATCAACACTTCCAGCCCAATCTGCATCAGTGTATGCATGAAGAGTAAGATCAACATTCTTTGGATACCATAGTCCAAAGTCTTGAGTTCCTTGTAGATATTTGAATATTCTTTTCACAGCCTGAAGGTGAGACTCTTTTGGATTAGCTCGGAATCGTCCAACAATCCCAACTGCATGCATGATGTATGGTCTTGTCCCAGTGATATAAAGTAGACTTCCTATCATAGATCTGTATTCTGGTTGATTCACCATGGAGAATCATCACATTCGCTTGAATTTGTCGGTTATCATTGGTGTACTTACATGTGCATTGGGTAACTTGACTTCAAGAAATAGAAGAAAAGAGATATCAACACCTTAGAAATAAGCCACTTCGAGAGGGCAACCTCCAATACATTACATAAATGAACAATTCTTGGATGATACAAATGAACAAAACCTCCTTCTATATATAGGAGTCCATGGGGCCATAATATAATCCTAGTGGGGCCACAATGTAATCCTAGCCGACCTAACAATAATAATGTAAGGGCACAATAATAACAATATGGGGGTTACAGGGGTACAATAATAACAATAAGGGGGGCTACACTAACATAATAAGGGGCTACACTATTAATATAGGGACTTAACATGCCCCTCTCCTTCAAAAAAGTGTTGTCCTCAACGCTTGAGTATCTCTGGGTGCTTCTGTATAAAATTCTCATCCTCCCATGTAGAATCTTCAGTGGGTAAGTTCTTCCACTTGATGAGATACTCTGAAATTGATCGATTCCGTAGCTGTCGAGTTCTTGTTTCCATGACCGCTTCAGGTTCCAATATGATTTTCCTTCCTCATCAAGTTCTGGCAATATTGTTTGAACTGGAAGATTTTCACCTATAACCTTCTTTAAGCATGAAACATGGAAAACTGGATGTACTCGCGAAGAAGCAGGAAGCTCCAATTTGTATGCCATAGTACCAATCTTTTGCAACACCTTGTAAGGACCATAGTACTTTAGCGATAATTTATTATCCTTCTTTGCTTGCTTGAGGGACATTTGTTTGTATGGTTGTAGCCGTAAAAATACCCAATCTCCTACATCAAAACTTCTCTCGCTACGATGTTGATCTGCCTGTTGTTTCTTTCGATTTTGTGCCAAATTCAGGTTATCCTTTAAGAGTTGGAGAACTTCTTGCTGATGCTCGATGTGATCTTCCACTGCTTGAACCTTCGAATTTTCCCTTAAAGATGATGTGATGGATGGTGGATGATATCCATAAAGTGCCATAAATGGGGTCATTTTTGCTGCAGTATGGAAGGAAGTGTTATACCACCATTGAGCGAGAGGTAACCACTTGACCCATTGTGTTTGTTTATCAGATACAAAACAACGAAGATATCCTTCCAAACATTTATTTACTATCTCGGTTTGACCATCGGATTGAGGATGATAAGATGAGCTATGAGCTAATTGAGTACCCAAACAAGAAAATAACTCCGTCCAAAAATTTCCAGTAAAAATGGGATCTCTGTCGCTCACAATAACCCTTGGGCTTCCATGCAGCTTTTGAATTCTGTCCATAAATGTAGTAGCAACCGTACTTGCTTTAAATGGATGAGATAATGCACAAAAGTGTGCATACTTGGTAAGTCTATCAACTACCACCATGATGACACTCTTTCCTTCGGACTTAGGTAAACCTGTGATAAAATCCATTGAAATCTCCTCCCAACGTTGACTGGGAATGGATAAAGGTTGTAGAAGTCCTGGGGTCTTAATTGTTTCCACTTTATTCTGCTGGCAAACCAAACATTCCGCCACAAACTTTCGAATATCAGATTTAAGGCCATCCCAAAAAAATTCTTTCTTCACCCTGTGGTAAGTTTTTAAAAATCCTGAGTGTCCTCCTAAAGGAGAAGTGTGCAATTCCAGAAGAATCTTTTGTTTTAGTTAGGAATTCTTACAAAGATATAAGCGATCTTTGTACCATAAGGAATCATTTTTCCAACTAAATGTATCAGATGTACTAGGATCTTGCTGCAACTTTTGAATGATTGTCCATACATCTTTGTCCTTCTTCCATTCATCTCTTGCTTCGGTTATCCAATCTGGTTGGATAATAGAAATGGCACAAAGCAATGCTTCCACCTCTTCATTCTTTCTTGAGAGTGCATCTGCAACAACATTAAACTTTCCTTTTTTGTAGATTATTTCAAAGTCATAACCCAACATCTTTGTGACCCATTTTTGCTGCTCTTTTGAAGATAGTCTTTGTTCCAAAAAGTGTTTCAGACTATCATGATAGGTTTTTACCTTGAAGTGTCTTCCCATTAGGTAAGTTCGCCATTTCTTCAGTGCATGCAGTATTGCTAACATTTCCTTCTCATAAATAGGTTTCTGTAAATACTTTCCTTTGATTGGACGACTTTCGAAAGCAATGGGTCTTCCTTCCTGCATTAAAGCTGCACCAATTCCATTTCCTGAGGCATCACATTCCACAATAAAGGTTTTTGTGAAGTCTGGTGTAGCTAAGACCGGTGCTAGGCACATTGCCTCTTTAAGACGTTCAAAGGCCTTAGTTGCTTCAGGAGTCCATGGAAATGCATCTTTCTTCAATAATGTTGTTAGAGGTGCTGCTATTCTCCCATAATTCTTAACAAACTTGCGATAATACCCTGTTAACCCGAGAAATCCTCGCAACTGCTTTATGGTTGTGAGGACTTTCCATTCCTTAATGGCTTTAATTTTGTTAGGGTCTACTTTAACACCCTCGTGAGATACAATATGACCCAGATATTCCACCTATTGTACTCCAAAGAAACATTTGGATTTTTTTGCATATAATTGTTTCTCCTGCAATAGTTTGAGCACCCTGTCAACATGTTCAACATGATCCTTCCAAGACCTACTGTAGATTAGTATATCATCAAAAAATACTGGCACAAATTTTCTAAGGAAGGGTTTGAAAATGGAATTCATCAACCCTTGAAATGTAGAAGGTGCATTGGTAAAGCCAAAAGGCATGACCAAAAATTCATAATGACCCTCATGAGTTCGAAATGATGTTTTTGGAATATCTTGAGTCTTCATTCTAATTTGATGATATCCTGAACGAAGATCCAACTTGGTAAAATAAATTGCTCCATGTAATTCATCCAATAATTCATCAATCACAGGAATGGGAAATTTGTCTTTAATGGTGAGCTTATTGAGCTCCCTATAATCCGGACACATTAGCCATGATCCATCCTTCTTGTGTACCAATACTACAGGAGCAGAGAAAGAACTTTGACTAGGTTGAATTATACCCGCCTCTAACATTTCTGCAATCATGCGTTCAATTTCGCTCTTTTGGAAGTAAAGATATCTATAAGGCCGGATGTTTGGAGGAACACTTCCTGGAATCAAATGAATAGCATGATCATGATCACGAATAGGTGGGAGTCCTTTGGGAGTTTCAAACACCTTGGAATGATTGTCCAAGACTTGTTGGAGATCTGCAGAAATAGATGATTTTGATGTTGGAACTTCTAGTGAGCATAGTTGTGCAATTACGCCTCGCTGTTCTTTCTTTAGAAGCTTTGTCATGACATTAGAGCTTATTATCCTTCCTGGCTTCCCTGCAATACCCCGTAATTCGACTTCCTTTCCTTCTGAGAAAAATTTCAAGAAAAGTTCTTGAAAATTAAAAGCTACCGTCCCCAAAGATTGTAACCATTGTACTCCTAGTACAACATCAGCACCTCCCATAGGAATGGAAAGCATTGGACTAGTCGTCTGATCACACAAAAAATAGTTCTTGATGATAAGATACCTCTGCACTTTCTGAAAGATGAAACGAAATGCTAACAATCTAGTTTATTAACATTCATTAATATAACAGATAATAAGATAAACATCATTGATACAACACGGATAGCCATGACGTATAAACGATATCATGAAAAGAACAGATTCATTAATCATAGGATATTCTGAAACTGTTGGAAGAAATACACAAAGTGTTCATAAAGCAAAACACATCATAACCATAGGGTATTTTAACAAGATTCTATATTCATATGCTCAAGTGTCAGATCTTTAAATACAATGCTTGTAGCTCCTGAGTTTCCCAAAAGAAAAAGCCTTTGTACAATGTCCCGTAGGAGTATTTATAATGCCAAAATTGTCTGTTGGGTTTCCTTGACTGTTCACCTTCTTGACTTTTGGGCTACCTTGCGACCAACTCCTTCTGCGACCCGGGTAGATGATGCGACCTGCGACCTGTCCTGTTGTTGCGATTTGCGACCTGGTTCTTCTTGCTGCTCAGGACTTGCTGCTGTCGGGACGCGAACTGTTAATGTCAACCTGTTGTTCCTTAAGAAAATCCTGCCATGCCTGGTATTCTGCCGCTATGGGGGACACCAGGGGCACCTCCTCTTTCAACCTATACACGCATTCCAAAGCGTTCGGTACTAGGGTCTCCCTCTTCTGTCCAATCTGATTTGAGAGCGACGCAAGCTTGGTATAAATCCGCGCTGGAGCGGCGATGAATTGACTGAGATGCTCTTGAGATGCGGAGGGCTCCGGATCAGCTGCAGCCTGCTTGATGGGTTGCAAGAATGTTTGAATATCCTGGTTTACTTGTTCCCAGGTTTTCTCTTCCTCTAATGCTCCAAGCGATGGGATGTGGTGCAGCGTATGCATTGAGTCGATACCACTAATCAGATGGCCGTACGAGGACATCACTTTGTCCAGGTCTTTAGTCAATTTGTCTCCAGATTGCATCGCTATGCGGAGTTGAACTTTTGCATCCTGCGTGTGGATCCAGCCCCTCTTAGGCAAATTTTCAGGTGCCTGAGGGTACTGAATGGTCCAACCCATCATCCTGTCCAAAGCCTGTGAAGCCTCTTTGAGCTGATCTTGTCTTTGCCTGGTTTCCATTCGTGCTCTTGCCAGAGGAGCGACTGTTTGCTTGATGGTGAACATCTCACCATATACCAGTCTCATAGTCATCTCCAACACCTCACACTCCTTGAAAATGGCAAGTGAGACTTCATTTCCTGGCAGAGCCTGGTTTCGAAGTTGCTGGACTTCCGCTTGCAATGCTGCTCTCTCCTGCTCTGCCATCTTTTCGCGTTGCTCAGCTGCGTGTAGTCTGTTTTGTAGAGCTACTATTTCTCTACTCATCCGGGTTACATTCTCTTCTGTAGCCGCAGCGAAGGCAGTACCTGCTGACGCTATCATTACCGGATTAGTCCTGGTATCCAAAACTATATCCTTACCTGTGGATATTGCAGATGATGCAGAGGGACTATGTGCCAACGACCTCCTCTTCTCCTGACGGATCTTGAACGAAAACTGATCAAATGTGAGTCTGGTCAGGTCGAACACATCTTCTTCCTGTCTCTGGGGCGATCTAACATCAGAGAGTTGCGTACGGCCCAAAGGTACGTCGAGAGGAGTTACTTCAAGATCATCTAGCGTGTCATCTTCTCTTTCCTCTGTGTTCTTCTCTTCCTCTTCCTTCCTCCGCCGTTCAGCTTCTGCTGCTGCTTCTATCTCGGCCCTCTTCTTCTGTTTAGCTGCAGCTGCCTGTTCGGCTTTCCTTTGTCGTTCAGCCTCTGCGGCTGCTTCTATTTCGGCCCTCTTCCTTTGTTCAGTTGCAGCAGCCTGCTCGGCTTTCTTTTGGCGTTCAGCCTCCGCCTTGTCCAACTCCGCCTTAAGCGCCTGTTCCGCTGCAGCTTGTGCCTCTTTGTCTTCTTTTTCTTTCCTGGCCTCTTTGGCCAGCTTCTTCTTTTGTGCTCCAGTTTTACCTTTTGAGCGCGCCTCCTCATCTTCTTTTAGCTTCCTCTCCCTTTCCTGTTGGGCCTTTGCTTCTGCCTCCTTTTGTTTGGCGGATGGCGTTGACCCTGTGTTGATTCGGGATTTCTGGAGCATGGATGAAGAAGAAGCTCCTAACTGACGTCTTCTGTCTTCCAAGTTCTGATCATCCAAGTCTTCCTGGACCACGTCAAGCCCCGGAGCAAGCTGTCTTTCAGCATTATACCAGTTTCTCCTCTCATCTTCTGCTGGGCGTTCGAGATGCTGATAAGTCCACCTGAGGTTGGCTCTCCGGCAGTGTTCAGGGACCAATCTCTCTGGGTCATAGTTTCGGTGTTCAATTGCCCCCAGCTGATAGCTTCTCATTGCGTCTGCTTCTGCTAGCACCTCCTTGAAGTCTTTAACTGTGAAAGCACCAATAGTGAGGGGCAGAGTGGGCCATGGCTTCTTTTTTCCCTTAGACAAGATGTTGGAGAAACCATGTGACATCTGAAAGCACACCTCCTGCATCAGCATTTTGTCCGTCACGAAACGAGGCATAACATGTGGCGCCTTGTAAGTTCCAAAGACTAGGATGAAGGTGTACTCAGGGAAAGGGAACCAGTGCGCCACTTTAACCAGGGTCTCCTTGGCCCGCCATGACATGCAAGGGGCGTCTTGGCCAAATAAATGTCTGTACAGAGCGGGAACAAATATTTGGGAGATCCGATCTATGTCCTGTTTGTATTTAGACTCCCAGAATACTTTAAGTTGTAGATGGATTGCGCGCGTGTTCTCGGGGTCCCAGTTGTGCTCCCAGCCGTCAAACTCCACTCGGGCGCACACCGCATCTAATAGGTATGAAGCCATGTAAAATTCAGCAGGCATTCCTTCGTCCGGAGCCAATGCCGAGTTCAAGTTGGTCTGCAGCGACGTCATCAGTATGCCGGCCCAGTTAAAACGGGTCCCCTGTGTTGTCACATACTCCATAAGAGTGGCCTAACTGCCGTTGAAAGTGGAGCAATCTGGGCGCCCGTAAAGCCTGCAGAGCATGGCAGCAACCAATTTATAAACTTTTCTTAGGCTTGCCACTGGGTATTCCTGGTTCTTTTTCACTTTGAACTTCTCGGGCTCCTCCCACCATTGTTTAATAGTATCGACGATCGGGACGGCGTGAGTGGCAGCCCATTCTCGAGTAAAGTGCTGGTTTGGGCGCGGTAGTGAATAATAAAGGTGTGCATCTGAGCCTACCAGCGTAGTGAAAGCTCTGCCTTCATGATCTCTGATCACAAATTTCTCTGGGTCTGTCTTTTGTATTATCCAGTCTATGATCTCCGGACATGGGAATATGGCTGGATGCGCCCCTGCCAGATGTAGTTTGGACCTCTTTACCGCCCAGTATATTTCTCGGTCTGGGAGGTCTTCCGGAAATTCTTCTGGCAACTTGGCGAACTCCTGATAAATCTGGTACCACCTCATGCTGTCGTCTTTCGAAAAAGTACATAATGTATCTCGGAATATTGGGGGTGGGGACACCACCACCAGCTCATCAGCCTCTTCCGCTGTTCCCTTGTCCTTTCTCCGAGACCGCGGGGGCGCCATGTCACTAGAATCTGAGAGCACAGGTATGCACTCTATGTCTTCACCTGTCAAATTCAGAAAGGAGTCCCACGATAAGAACGTCATGGCGATAAAAAAAACAAGTTACAATTTAGTGACAAAACCTAAATGCGTTAAAGCAGAACTGGACTGGTGAGTCGCTGGGTCGCAGATCACACAAACAGGGCCCGGGCGCGACCTTGCGACCTTGCGACCTGGCGACCTGAGGTCGCTGGGTCGCTAGGTCGCAGATCTACGTAACAAAGAAAAGTGCGACCTGGCGACCTGGCGACTCGGTCGCTGGGTCGCAGGTCGCAACTCTGTAAATCTGGAGAAAGTTGCGACTCTGCGACCTCGCGACTAGGTCGCTGAGTCGCAGGTCGCAGATTTTCTCGCCGGGGGTTTGGTGCGCGCGACCTTGCACCCTTTTGCCTTCTTTCTCTTGGGAAATTGCAAGGTTTCTGGGGCCAGGGAGAGCTGTGGCATGATTTTAAAGAATAGGGGATGATGCCATGGGGTGAAAAAGCAAACAGAGAGGTTTTTGGTAATTCATGCAATATGCAATTGGCAAAATTCTCAGAACACATTAAATCATGACCAAAAACAATTTATAGGCTAGAAGGGGAGATGGGTTTAGCAAGAAAATCATTAGAATGGAAACAGCAGGAAGAAAAGGCAACTTACCCGGGAAAAACTCGTCAGTCGAGCTGTCAGAGGCGTTTTCCTTACAAATCGCTGAATGTGAATAATGCGACCTGCGACCCCCCCCCTTTTATAGGAAGTCGCACGTGCGGGCCATTAATGTGGGTCGCTAGGTCGCAGATTCGTAAAATCTTGAGTTTTGCGACCTGGCGACCTTGCGACCTGGCGACCTGGGTCGCTGGGTCGCAAGGTCGCTAAGTCGCGATTTTCGTAAAATGACTGAAATGCGACCTGGCGACCTGGCGACCTGGGTCGCTAGGTCGCTAGGTCGCTAGGTCGCAATTTTCATACGTTTAGGGGATGTGCGACCTGGCGACCTGGCGACCTTGAGGTCGCTAGGTCGCAAGGTCACAATTTTCATGAATGTTTACCTTTGCGACTTAGTGACTGAGCACTTTCTCTTTGTTTCTAAGGGGGCTCCGAAAATTCGAAATGGTAGTTAAAATTTTTGGAGGGTGTTGTAGAGACTGCAACAAATGGCGATTCACTGGACGAACTCAGAGTCTCTGCTGATGGTTAGCCTTAGAGGGGGGAGGGAGGGGCTTATGCTAACTGTCCTCTTTTACCATGTGGTTGCCATTTCCTAGCCTTCGGTCGTCCAGCTGAGTTGCCTAGCTTGCTGGTCCGGTTGGGCGCCATTCAAACAAATTCTTTCTTCAGGTCTCCGGACTGGAAGGGTTGGAGAACTCTAGGTGGCTACAGGGTCTGGTACGATTATTTTGTCCTCATCGTGTTGCTCCGCTGCCAGCAAACCTCTCGATCCCGGCGGAGTCACTGCCTAGGAATCGTGAACGTTGCTCCGCTGCCAGCGAGCCTGGTCAGTACCCCGGCGGAGTCGTTACATCACCTCTCTGCGCAGGAAGCCTTTCTCAAGCCTTTACCCTTATTTGTGTGCTGTTGTACTTATTTTGAATGTGCCTGAGGCACTTATTTAAATGTGCTCATGGCACTTATTTGAAATGGCTATTTAGCCTGGGCGGATGAGGGATCCCGACTTATCTTGCTTGCAGAGAGGTTGCTCCTGGTCTGGTATGAGGACTTTGGTTTTTCCCAGATGCCCTATCGTCGTTTTAGAGTATCTCTCTTCCCTTCTGGTCCGGTTACCATTTACACTGCATTTTCTTTTGTGGACACCCTCTCAGCCTGGCGAGGTAAGTTCCCCTGCTTGACGACTTGTGCTTGGTAATGTGCTACCTCTAGGTGTAGAGGGCAAACAACTTCCGCCGCCTTTGAGTTTATCGGGAAAGGCCTTCCATCAGCGGAGAACCTGCTGCAGTATGCCAATCTGCGTAGTTCTAACAAATCCTCCTTTAGGTTCTTCTTCTTCTTCTTCTTCTTCTTTTTTTTTTTTTTTTTTTTTTTTTTTTATATAAACAAACAAAAGACAAGGAACTATGGTACAAAACCAGACAGCCCTCGAAGGGCTGTTAAGTGAAATAGTGCTTGAGGTCATGCCCGTTTACCGGGAGGACCTCGACTCGTCCATCAAGGGTTTGTAATCTGAATGTGTGGGAACCTATCTTTTCATTAATTTGGAACGGGCCTGTCCAAAGTGCTTGGAACTTGGCATGCTTCCCCTTTTCCTCATGGGCTTTATCCCACTTAAGGACCAGGTCTCCTACCTCAAAAGTTTTGTTTCCCGCGGACTTTTTATCAAACCATCTTTTGATTCGGCTCTGATGGATGGCAAATTTTTCCCGGGTCTTTTGCCTTTCTTCCTCCAATTTCAGCAAGGTGTCGATTCGGTTTTGCAAGGTGGGACACGGAGTACCATGACATTCTTGGGACAGTTGGAGGGCTGGGAGAGATAGATGAGAAGGGAGGACAACTTCTTTTCCATACACGAGAAAAAATGGGGAGGTGCCTAAAGAAGACTTGGGAGTAATACGGTCAGCCCACAGTGCATTGTGAAGGGCATTGTGCCAATTTCGCTGGTGGGATAGGAGAGTCTTCTTAATAATACGGATAAGGTTCTTGTTAGTAGACTCAGCTAAACCATTTCCCTGGGGGTAGTATTTTGCAGAATGTTTCAGAATAATTCCATGTTCCAGCGCAAAATCATATAACTTAAAAGATGAGAAATAAGTCGCATTATCAAAAACTAAAGAAGTCGGAACGCCAAACCTGGTCATGATGAAATGCGTGAGGAATTCTATTACCTCTTGATCGTTGATTCGGCGTAACGGTATTGCCTCAACCCACCTGGTGAATTAATCAGTAGCCGTAAGGATATACCGATGTTGTTTAGAAGAGTGAGGTATGATTTCCCCAATTACATCCAAACCCCATTGTTGGAAAGGTTCCTCTACTGCTACTGAGAGTAGTGGTGCGGCAGGCCGTGCTTCTCGGTTGGCGAACTTCTGGCACTGAATGCATTTCCGGACATATGCATGCGCGTCTCTGAAAAGAGTAGGCCAATAATATCCTGCACGCATTATCTTATGGGCGGTGGTATCCCCGGAAAAATGACCTCCAGCGGGTCCATCGTGTAACTCGGTTAAGATTTTTTGTGCTTCGTCAGTTTCCAAACAGCGTAACAGGACCCCATCGTGGTGTTTCTTGAATAACTTACCTTGGATCAGTTGGTGAGATGCGGCTTTTAATCTTATTGCGCGCTTCTGTCGGGCAGTAAGAGCAGGTTCCATCGTGCCTTGGGCCAGATATCTTGAAATGTCAGAATACCAAGAAGGGCTATTTTGCTGGGGCACATGGTCGCTCTGATACATGTCGATTTCTTGTTCCCAACATTCTTCTTCCATCTCGCGTGTATTTGCAGCCTCTGCGGCCATTTGACATAAGCCCTGTCCTTTGACGGTATGTGCTGGTTTGAACTCTAAATCGTATTCTTGTAAACATGCCATCCAGTTGCCCCGCCTTTCGCCCAGTTCTTGCTGTACGAAGAGTGAGCGGACTGCTGGGTGCGGTACAAAAACCGTGACGTGGCTTTTCAAGATGTAGGGCCTAAAATGTTTTACTGCCTTATAAACCGCATAGGCTTGCTTGTCAATTTCCGGATAGTTTAATTCAGCTCCCTGTAGACCGGTGCTCATAAAAGAAATGGGCCGTTCATCGTTGTTATTATCTTTTTGTGTGAGGACAGCCGCAAGCGAGGACTCTGAAGCGAAAGTGTATAGGATGAAACCTTTATCAAAATCTGGACTTTGGAGGGAAGGAGTTTCAGCTATAGCCCTTTTGATTTTTTCGAAAGCCTCTTTCTCTTCGGGATTCCATTTGAATGCAACATTCTTCTTAATCATTCCCTGCAGTGGCCTGACAATTTGCGCAAAATCTGAAATGAATTTACGGACAAAATTAATCTTCCCCAGGAAGGATTGCATTGCTTTCTTGTTGTTCGGGGGCGGAATCTGAGCAATGGCTTTAGCCCGTTCCGGATCAACCACAATGCCCTGTTTAGTGATAATGTGGCCTAGCAAATTTCCCTCTACCACAGCAAAAACGCTTTTTTTAGGATTGAGTGATATTCCATACCTCCTGCATCTATCGAAGATTTGTCTAAGGTGACGTAAATGATCGCCCCTGCATTTTGAAAATACAGTAACATCGTCTAAATAAACCACCACGCTCTGCCCTATTAGACCGCGGAAGGCTATGTCCATAGCTCGTTGGAAGGTGGCTCCCGCATTGATCAGTCCAAAGGGCATGCGTCTGAAAGCGAAGGTTCCCCATTTTGTCCGGAATGTGGTTTTCAATCTGTCAGGTTCAGCTACCAAAACTTGGTTATAGCCGGAGAAGCCGTCCAATAGGGAAAACATCTCAGATCCAGACATAGCTTGTAATATCTGTTCCATGGGGGGCACCGGGTAGTTGTCTTTGTTTGAGGACCGATTCACATTGCGGAAATCTACACACAAGCGAATTTCACCAGACTTCTTTCGCACAGGTACCAGATTCGACACCCACGTGGAGTGACGAACTTTGAAAATGATGCGAGCATCTAAAAGCCTTTTAAGTTCTTTTAGAATCATTGGCTCCAAAGCTGGATGTATTTTCCTGAGTTTCTGTTGGAAGGGTTTAACTCCTTCCCTCATGGGTATTACATGTTGAATGATACGAGTATCGTATGTACGTAGATCTTCATATGTCCAGGCAAATACATCACGATACTTCCGGAATAGCGGGGTGAAAGCCCGTGCCTCTTCATCACTACAGTCTTTGCCAAGGTTAACAAACTTAGGGTTCTCATCTGACCCCAAGTTGACTTGCCGATGAGCCAATATGGAACTTTGCACTTTGGTGTTCGGAGGCCTGCGGAATCGGTTTTGCAGATCAAACATATTTTCTAATGATACCACCCCCTTGGGCATAATGTTCTCTCTGTGTTCCTCATTCTTTTTCTGTAATGCACGCTCATGTTCTTCCTCATCAATTGCCGCGTCTTTGAATACTTCAGCGTTGCACATAAAATCCAAAATCTGTTGATCATCATTAAACACGCGTAAATTAGAAATATTGTCTGGCACAGAGGGCCTATATACAATTTCAATAGAAAAGCCGTCCCTCAAAGGCGTGAATCTAGCAGCAGCATTAGCCAGAGTATCTGCTGCTGCGTTGTGCATCCTAAGGACAGATTTTATTCCAAATGCATCAAAACCAGAAATCAAACGCCATACCTCTTGTTGATACGCCTTTAAATGTGGAGATAAACAGTGAATAGTGTTGCGTACCTGGCGGATGATGATTTCGGAATCTCCAATGACCTGCAAACATTTTACCTTCAAGTCCAGTGCCTTTTTAAGCCCGAGGATTAATGCCTCGTACTCAGCCGAGTTGTTGGTGCACTGGAACTCTAGCCGGCATGAGATCAAGTATTTATTCTTATGCGGGTCAAGCAAGATGCAACCAGCACCAGCTCCGTCATTAGTCTTGGATCCATCATAATACAAGGTCCATAGGTCACTTTCTGGCTCCTTCAGGGCACTAGGCTGTGAAGGAGTTTCTGCGGGTGATAAGTCAGGAATTACTTGTTGTTCAGCGACAAAGGCTACCTCCGATTGAACTTCGGGGCCTATAGGAGACTGGGGGGGTTGGTAGCATCCAAATATGGACTCCAGAAGACACATGCCGAGCTCTTCTTGTGCAAAGCTGATGGGTTCATTAACGGCGTCCAGATCAGTAACGGTGTGTTTCATATAAGGTTCACTTTCTACCCTGATTTGATTATTCCGTCCTTTGTAAGGGAGCCACAAGTGGGACCAATCGGTGGCGAAGTAGCCTTGTAATTTGCTGGACCAATCTCTACTGAGCAATAGGCCGTATGCTTCTGGAATATCGACAACCACAATGTCGATGCACTGATGGACCCTAGAGTCTGATGACAAGCGGATAATGACATTGTTCAATTCTCCTATGGCGGGTACTTGTGATCTATCGAGCTGTATGATTTTTGCATCAGTCTTCTCCGGGCGGATGTTGAGTTTCTTACAAACGGATAAAGGCATGACATTTGTAGAGGCACCGGAGTCGACTAGAGAGTTGTGGACATTGAAGTTAAAAATCTCGAAGGACAACAGGAAGGGAGGTGTGGATCCTCTTGAGTTTGTATTGATGGCGTTTACTATGGATTGCACCTCTGGTCCGGCTTGCGCAGACGTGTTGCTTACAGTCTTCGTAGCCGAAGTGTTTGCGAAAGCCTTAAGAATGAGCTCCTTTTGGTTAGTAATGCGGGCCAACTCATAGAGAGAAATGTTTGCTCTTGTTTTCTTCATATCTTCAACAATGTTATAGCTGGGCTCTGGTTGAGGGCTAGGTTCGACAGAAGTCTTAGAGGGTTCCGACGGAAGTTTATTCTTTTGACTTACCCGGGTAGCGTTATTCGGGCGTTTCTCTGTGGCAGGTTGTTTTCCGTTACCCGGGGGCAGGATTTTCCTTAGAAAGGCCCTTTTCTTGTCTTCATAAGACTGTTCAGGAACAGGTCCTTTGCTTCTGAGACTATAATTTCGTACGGGCTGATCTTTGGGAACATCTGCCATGTAAATATCAATGGGGTTAAGGTTCTCTCCACCTCGAATTATGTCAAAAGCAAGGATAGAAGATCCTGGTTCGTCGTTATGGGGTGGATCCTCCTCATGATCTGAAACATCATCCTCTGTGACATCTCCTGGGGTTTGGTCATCTAAAAGTTGATTAACTACTGCTGTCATGCTGCCAATCCATTGAGGGCACGTTTTTTCAGAGTGGGCAGCTTGGTGAAATGAGCAGAAGTTGTCTTTCCCGATCTCCTCCACATTGAGAGCGGCATTTGTGTTTGACGGAGGTTTGTTAGTGTTGGGATTACTTCTTCTGAAAAAAGGCTTGGGTGGTCTAGTGCTAGTTGTAGCTTCTGTGCCTTTTCTCCTTAGGTCAGTAACTTCGTTTGTTAAATGCTTTAGCGTTTTGGCCATGCTTTCAAAATCAAAAGCATCTCTGTCCCTATCAGTAGTCTTAGGAGTGGAGGACTGACCTCTTTTTGTGTTAGGCTTGTGGTCATCTCTCCCTTCATGATCGATGGCTCCTATCGAAAGCATGTCTTTCTCCACGGCGAGAGCAACCTCATAATTAGCCGTGAGAGTAGCACGGGCTTCGCGTTTAACGAACACAGCAATGTCTCTAGGTAGGGCTTTGGTATAGTAGTCAATAGTGATTGAGTCATCCAATGCTAGGTTCGGAGGAAATTTCTGTAGTATAGTGGCGAAGCGTTGGTTGAAGTCTTTCACTTTTTCCTTTTTATGACACTTGATGGTGCTCAATTCAGTGAGAAGCATTGAAGGAGTTTTATCTTCTGAAAACTTATGCAGGAATGCGCGACGGAATTTCTCCCATGAAGTGATAGAGGCACTGGGGAGAGAGCGGTACCATGTGGCTGCTTTGTTTTCGAGGGTATGGGGAAACAGTCGACATGCGACATCATCGGACTGGACTCTCATGATTTGAAGAGACAAATAGAAGCTGCTAATATGATCTTCAGCTCGGGTACCTTTTTCAGGGTCGAACTTTGGTAGATGTTTCTCCGGATGCCTAGGCAAATCTTGGAGTGGGCCTTGGAGATTTAAAGGGGATTGAGCCATCCAAGCTAGGGGTTGCACTCGCCTAGCCCGTTGGTGTTGCCTAAACTCATGTTTAGATTCGTCTCCCGAACCTGAGACAGATGCTTCTGACTCATGACGGGAATTTTCGTCTTGGTGTCTCCCACGGTGCAGAAAATCTCTAAGATATCCCAAGTTGTGTACAGGTGGCCTTATTGGGTTTGGTTGACGGTTGTGAGCTTGATGTCCTTGACCTCGGCCTCTATCCCCTCTGCCTCCGCCCCCCCGACCTCTATTTCTATCTCCTTCATTTCTACGAGCCCTATTCCCCCTGTCTACATTTCCCCGGCCTCTGCCACCCTCACCATCCCCGGGTAGGGGGTGTGCCTGGTTGTTGTTTTGTCGAGTCTGGTTAGGCTGGAAGTCGGGGGAAGGCCCGGTGTCAGCAAAATCTTCACCCTCTTGGAGAACAGGATCATTTTCCTCAACAGCATTTGCGAGGTCTTCCAACATGAGATTCACGAGCTCGGGTATAGTACTTGCAATGGCACCGTTACGGGTGATGTTCTCGGGCGGGGTCCTAGTATGGGTAAGGTATTCCATGATTGGAGTGAACCGTAACTGGTTGACCAGATCTCGGGCAGTTGGGCGTAAGGCTCTCAGCTGCTCCCTAGTGATTTCATAATATCGAAGCTCCCTCCCTGGAATATCTTCTGGAAGAGGAGGGTTAGTTTCATTGTTTGTGACCTCCCCTTGGGGAGTTTGTGATGGGATGTTTGTTGTGTGCTGGGAGGCTGCCATTCAGGCCCTCCTTCTAGCGCCAATTCTGTTGACGGGAAAATTTGTACGGCCAACAGTAGGGGATCTCCCCGGTAGAAAGTCCCAATTAGACCTTAAACCGTTTGGAGTAGGGATCCCGTCCGGAGTGTGGGTCCGGCTACCACCTAAGATGACTTCTCTTCGGTCTCAAAAGAACCTGCTTGAACCTGCGAACATACACTTATTCACCTGATATAGAATACGAGATTAACGTGTTAAACATGAATTAAACACTATGTGTAGCAAGATTATAGATAAAGCACATACACCTCAAGAGATGTCATTAGCAACACATCTTTTGTGGGGTAATTGCTTGTATAGTGGTCTGATCACACAAAAAATAGTTCTTGATGATAAGATACCTCTGCACTTCCTGAAAGATGAAACGAAATGCTAACAATCTAGTTTATTAACATTCATTAATATAACAGATAATAAGATAAACATCATTGATACAACACGGATAGCCATGACGTATAAAAGATATCATGAAAAGAACAGATTCATTAATCATAGGATATTCTGAAACTGTTGAAAGAAATACACAAAGTGTTCATAAAGCAAAACACATCATAACCATAGGGTATTTTAACAAGATTCTATATTCATATGCTCAAGTGTCAGATCTTTAAATACAATGCTTGTAGCTCCTGAGTTTCCCAAAAGAAAAAGCCATTGTACAATGTCCCGTAGGAGTATTTATAATGCAAAAATTGTCTGTTGGGTTTCCTTGACTGTTCACCTTCTTGACTTTTGGGCTACCTTGCGACCAACTCCTTCTGCGACCTGGGTAGATGATGCGACCTGCGACCTGTCCTGTTGTTGCGATTTGCGACCTGGTTCTTCTTGCTGCTCAGGACTTGCTGCTGCCGGGACGCGAACTGTTAATGTCAACCTGTTGTTCCCTAAGGAAATCCTACCATGCCTGGTACTCTGCCGCTATGGGGGATACCAGGGGCACCTCCTCTTTCAACCTATACACGCATTCCAAAGCATTCGGTACTAGGGTCTCCCTCTTTTGTCCAATCTGATTCGAGAGCGACGCAAGCTTGGTATAAATCCGCGCTGGAGCGGCGATGAATTGACTAAGATGCTCTTGAGATGCGGAGGGTTCCGGATCAGCTGCGGCCTGCTTGATGGGTTGCAAGAATGTTTGAATATCTTGGTTTACTTGTTCCCAGGTTTTCTCTTCCTCTAATGCTCCAAGCGATGGGATGTGGTGCAGCGTATGCATTAAGTCGATACCACTAATCAGATGGTCGTACGAGGACATCACTTTGTCCAGGTCTTTAGTCAATTTTTCTCCAGATTGCATCGCTATGCGGAGTTGAACTTTCGCATCCTGCGTGTGGATCCAGTCCCTCTTAGGCAAATTTTCAGGTGCCTGAGGGTACTGAATGGTCCAACCCATCATCCTGTCCAAAGCCTGTGAAGCCTCTTTGAGCTGATCTTGTCTTTGCCTGGTTTCCATTCGTGCTCTTGCCAGAGGAGCGACTGTTTGTTTGATGGTGAACATTTCACCATATACCTGTCTCATAGTTACTTCCAACACCTCACACTCCTTGAAAATGGCAAGTGAGACTTCATTTGCTGGTAGAGCTTGGTTTCGAAGTTGCTGGACTTCTGCTTGCAATTCTGCTTTCTCCTGCTCTGCTATCTTTTCGCGTTGCTCAGCTGCGTGCAGTCTGTTTTGTAGAGATACTATTTCTCTACTCATCCGGGTTACATTCTCTTCCGTAGCCGCAGCGAAGGCAGTACCTGCTGACGCTATCATTACCGGATTAGTCCTAGTATCCAAAACTATATCCTTGCCTGTGGATACTGCGGATGATGCAGAGGGACTATGTGCCAACGACCTCCTCTTCTCTTGACGGATTTTGAACGAAAACTGATCAAATGTGAGTCTGGTCAGGTCGAACACATCTTCTTCCTGTCTCTGGGGCGATCTAACATCAGAGAGTTGTGTACGGCCCAAAGGTACGTCGAGAGGAGTTACTTCAAGATCATCTAGCGTGTCATCTTCTCTTTCCTCTGTGTTGTTCTCTTCCTCTTCCTTCCTCCGCCGTTCAGCTTCTGCTGCTGCTTCTATCTCGGCCCTCTTCTTCTGTTCAACTGCAGCTGCCTGTTCGGCTTTCCTTTGTCGTTCAGCCTCTGCGGCTACTTCTATTTCGGCCCTCTTCCTTTGCTCAGCTGCAGCAGCCTGCTCGGCTTTCTTTTGGCGTTCAGCCTCCGCCTTGTCCAACTCCGCCTTAAGCGCCTCTTCCGCTGCAGCTTGTGCCTCTTTGTCTTCTTTTTCTTTCCTGGCCTCTTTGGCCAGCTTCTTCTTTTGTGCTGCAGTTGTACCTTTTGAGCGCGCCTCCTCATCTTCTTTTAGCTTCCTCTCCCTTTCCTGTTGGGCCTTTGCTTCTGCCTCCTTTTGTTTGGCGGATGGAGTTGACCCTGTGTTGATTCGGGATTTCTGGAGCATGGATGAAGAAGAAGCTCCTAACTGACGTCTTCTGTCTTCCAAGTTCTGATCATCCAAGTCTTCTTGGACCACGTCAACCCCCGGAGCAAGTTGTCTTTCAGCATTATACCAGTTTCTCCTCTCATCTTCTGCTGGGCGTTCGAGATGCTGATAAGTCCACCTGAGGTTGGCTCTCCGGCAGTGTTCAGGGACCAATCTCTCTGGGTCTTAGTTTCGGTGTTCAATTGCCCCCAGCTGATAACTTCTCATTGCGTCTGCTTCTGCTAGCACCTCCTTGAAGTCTTTAACTGTGAATGCACCAATAGTGAGGGGCAGAGTGGGCCATGGCTTCTTTTTTCCCTTAGACAAGATGTTGGAGAAACCATGTGACATCCGAAAGCACACCTCCTGCATCAGCATTTTGTCCGTCACGAAACGAGGCATAACATGTGGCGCCTTGTAAGTTCCAAAGACTCGGATGAAGGTGTACTCAGGGAAAGGGAACCAGTGCGCCACTTTAACCAGGGTCTCCTTAGCCCGCCATGACATGCAAGGGGCGTCTTGGCCAAATAAATGCCTGTACAGAGCGGGAACAAAGATTTGGGAGATCCGATCTAGGTCCTGTTTGTATTTAGACTCCCAGAATACTTTAAGTTGTAGATGGATTGCGCGCGTGTTCTCGGTGTCCCAGTTGTGCTCCCAGCCGTCAAACTCCACTCGGGCGCACACCGCATCTAATAGGTATGAAGCCATGTAAAATTCAGCAGGCATTCCTTCGTCCGGAGCCAATGCCGAGTTCAAGTTGGTCTGCAGCGACGTCATCAGTATTCCGGCCCAGTTAAAACGGGTCCCCTGTGTTGTCACATACTCCATAATAGTGGCCCAACTGCCGTTGAAAGTGGAGCAATCTGGGCGCCCGTAAAGCCTGCAGAGCATGGCAGCAACCAATTTATAAACTTTTCTTAGGCTTGCCACTGGGTATTCCTAGTTTTTTTTCACTTTGAACTTCTCGGGCTCCTCCCACCATTGTTTAATAGTATCGACGATCGGGACGGCGTGAGTGGCAGCCCATTCTCGAGTAAAGTGCTGGTTTGGGCGCGGTAGTGAATAATAAAGGTGTGCATCTGAGCCTACCAGCGTAGTGAAAGCTCTGCCTTCGTGATCTCTGATCACAAATTTTTCTGGGTCTGTCTTTTGTATTATCCAGTCTATGATCTCCGGACATGGGAATATGGCTGTATGTGCCCCTGCCAGATGTAGTTTGGACCTCTTTACCGCCAAGTATATTTCTCGGTCTGGGAGGTCTTCCGGAAATTCTTCTGGCAACTTGGCGAACTCCTGATAAATCTGGTACCACCTCATGCTGTCGTCTTTCGAAAAATTACATAATGTATCTCGGAATATTGGGGGTGGGGACACCACCACCAGCTCATCAGTCTCTTCCGCTGTTCCCTTGTCCTTTCTCCGAGACCGCGGGGGCGCCATGTCACTAGAATCTGAGAGCACAGGTATGCACTCTATGTCTTCACCTATCAAATTCAGAAAGGAGTCCCACGATAAGAACGTCATGGCGATAAAAAATCAGTTACAATTTAGTGACAAAACCTAAATGCGTTAAAGCAAAACTGGACTGGTGAGTCGCTGGGTCGCGGATCACACAAACAGGGCCCGGGCGCGATCTTGCGACCTCGCGACCTGGCGACCTGAGGTCGCTGGGTCGCTAGGTCGCAGATCTACAAAAACAAAGGAAAGTGCGACCTGGTGACCTGGCGACTAGGTCGCTGGGTCGCAGGTCGCAAATCTGTAAAACTGGAGAAAATCGCGACTCTGCGACCTTGCGACTAGGTCGCTGGGTCGCAGGTCGCAGATTGGCTTGCCGGGGGTTTGGTGCGCGCGGCCTTGAACCCTTTTGCCTCCTTTCTCTTGGGAATTTGCAAGGTTTCTGGGGCCAGGGAGAGCTGTGGCATGATTTTAAAGAAAAGGGGATGATGCCATGGGGTGAAAAAGCAAACAGAGAGGTTTTTGGTAATTTATGCAATATGTAATGGGCAAAATTCTCAGAAAACATTAAAGCATGGCCAAAAGAAAATTTATAGGCTACAAGGGGAGATGGGTTTCCTCAAGATCATCTAGCATGTCATCCGCTCTTTCCTCTGTATTCTTCTCTTCTTCTTCCTTCCTCCGCCGTTCAGCTTCTGCTGCTGCTTCGATTTCGGCCTTCTTCTTCAGTTGAGCTGCAGCAGCCTGCTCGGCTTTCTTTTGGAATCCAGCCTCTGCTGCTGCTTCTATTTTGGCCCTCTTCTTCTGTTCAGCTGCAGCAGCCTGCTCGGCTTTCTTTTGGCGTTCAGCCTCTGCCTTGTCCAGCTCTGCCTTAAGCGCCTGTTCCGCTGCAGCTTGCGCCTCTTTGTCTTCCCTTTCTTCCCTAGCCTCTTTGGCCAACTTCTTCTTTTGTGTTGCTGATGCACTCTTTTGGCGCGCCTCCTCATCTTCTTTTAGCTTTTTCTCCCTTTCCTGCTGGGCTTTTGCCTCTACTTCCTTTTGTTTGATGGATGGGGTTGGCCCTGTGTTGAGTCGAGATTTCTTGAGTATGGATGAAGAGGCACCTCCTAACTGACGTCTTCTGTCTTCTAAGTTCTGATCATTTGAGTCTTCCTGGACCACGTCAATTCCTGGAGCAAGTTGTCTTTCAGCATTATACCAGTTTCTTCTCTCATCTTCCGCTGGGCGCTCAAGATGCTGATAAGTCCACTTGAGGTTGGCTCTCCGGCAGTGTTCAGGGACTATTCTCTCTGGGTCATATGTCCGGTGTTCAAGTGCCCCCAGCTGATAACTTCTCATTGCTTCTGCCTCTGCTAGTACTTCCTTGAAGTCTTTAACTGTGAATGCACCAATAGTGAGGGGAAGAGTGGGCCATGGCTTCTTTTTGCCCTTAGATAGGATGTTGGAGAATCCGTGTGACATCTGAAAGCACACCTCCTGCATCAGCATTTTGTCTGTCACGAAGCGAGGCATAGCATGTGGTGCTTTGTAAGTTCCAAAGACTCGGATGAAGGTGTACCCAGGGAAAGGGAACCAGTGCGCCACTTTAACCAGAGTCTCCTTGGCCCGCCATGACATGCAAGGGGCGTCTTGGCCAAATAAATGTCTGTACAGAGAGGGAACAAATATTTGGGAGATCTGATCTATATCCTGT
>JAXQQM020070995.1:0-81443 GCA_034641835.2 Pinus albicaulis
ATCATCAGAAACCCTGCAGTTTCAAATGTTTCTGCCATGCCCATGCCCATGAACTGGAGCATTGTGTATCCCTTGGTCCTGAGTTGGGTTCAGAAGTTTTATAGCTTCTACAACTACTATGTTTATGTTTGGGTTTCTGAGATGATGAAAACTAAGTTTCCTCAACTTTGCAACTCGAAAGACCCACATATTTTAAGGGCTATTGCAAACCACCCGTCGTCCGGAGATATGATTGATGAATTGAGCAGTGATTTTATAAATAAAAGATATGCTGCCTTCGTTCATACATGGGAGCTCTCTCGAATTTTCAATGCCTTGGACAGCGATGGCGATGGCATGGTTACTGCAGAGGATGTACAAGGGTTACTCGAAAAGCTTGGAATTCAAAATATATCTGATGATAATATGAAAATAATGATGGGTTCTCTGGAGCATATGAGCTTTCATGATTTCTGTGGATTTCTTCTCAATATGTGTGGGGAAGCTCATGAGCATGGAGAGACGGAGGAGAAAGTGTTGTCCGAGGAGTTGGTTGAAGCCTTCAGTGTTTTTGATAAGAATGGGGATGGCTTCATCAGTCCATGGGAGCTTCAACAAGTCCTGCTCAGCTTAGGACTAAAAGAAGGACAAGATCTGGAGAGTTGTGAAATGATGATCACAAGATTTGACAGAAATTCAGATGGTAGAATCGATTTTGAAGAATTTGAGTACATGATGACCATGACGGACAAATCTTTGTAAATGTGTTAATAAAAACTATATCCCTTGGATTTCTTTTTGTAATTTTTTCTTCCCAATATTTCTTGATGATATGAGAATAATGGACAGTTGCAAAGTTGCAATGACATATGGCCATGGAATTCTCAGTGGTTTGAATTAGCCTTTAATGCATTAAACCCAAGATTGAATTCAGGAACAGGCCAAATGTGTTATAAACATACTTCCTGTCTATATAACAGGAGAGCGATTTGGCCCTATTACAGACGAGAGCAACATAGTCCTTTCCACAACGGCTAAAACGAACCATTTAGGAACGGTAATGATTAATTGCTATAACAGTACGAAGACTGCAAACTAACTCAAATTTCTATGGCTAAGTTCGGAGTTAAGCATGAACTAACTGTAAAATTTCCACAACATATTAGACATATAATTCGACATATTGTTAGATTTGACATTTTGCTTGTGAATTGATGTTGCAAGAGTGACCCGAATCTATATATGAGTTGCTTCCAAGTTCTTTTTGTTTTTGCAAATTATACCCCATATGCGCAAAGGGCAGAATTCTGCATACGGTTCAACTTTTTTGGGCAAATGGTTTTCATCACTATAAAAAAAAGTCTGGTAGAATTCTCCATGCTTTGGGGAAATTGGTTTCTACCATTATAAATCCCCTTACCTTTAACATTGGTTATCTTCTTACTAACAGGGGCATGGACATAATGAGTGAACCTTGTTAACATAATGGTTGATTAGTTGGAAATTTGATAAGCAGTAGGTTTATGGCGTATGCATCTGATCAACATAAATCTTATACGGAATTTAAGTTTAAAAATGTAAACATCATTACAACTTTGTCAATGCTAAGTTTAAAGCTGGGATATCTCATTAGATATCTCTGTTTTCACATCACCAGAAGACCTCATTAGATATCTCTGTTTTCAGAAGAAGGCGTGATTAGATATATATATGTTTTCAAATGTGACATCGTTGCCCATCAATGAGAAGCAAGTCCAACTCTATTACGGAATATTAATGCACCTCTGCTGCTTGATGTTCAAACCAGCACACTAATTTTGTTAAACCAGTTTCAATACATATACTCTGTTTTATAACAGAAGTCATATCCAATTTGCCCAATTATAAACCAGTGACCAATTTGCCCATTCAGAGATCCTTGTAGGTGACAGTCACAACACAGAGCCTAGGAATGTATGGTTTCTTTGTGTATTGGTGTAACAGGATCTAATAGACCAAGCGATGGCTGTAGCATGTGGTTTGTGCAGCGCTGTACGATGCTTTTACCCTCTGATTCTCGAACATTGGAAAAATCTTCATACTATCTTATGCAAAAAGAAAACAATGCAATTTTCGGTTTTGAATGTGCAACCACAGCAATTGTATACGTGTCCATTCATACATTTGTTTATTCCATTAGCTGACAACTTGATAAGATGTCTGACGCTTTGTTACGATGGATTTTAATTTTCTTTTTTAAATTTGGGGAAGGAATGGTTAGAATTACAAATTTGAATTGGTAAATCTATATAATTCAAATTTTTGTTTAAACACATTTTAAATTAAAAAAAACTATAATTTCACCCTAAGTTATATCACTAAGTTCGAGGAAAATATCAAAATAATTAAAACTGCTACCTTAATTCTGACCAATTTTTGCGCCCTATGGAATATTAAACAAGCTAGACTCAGAATTTCAGATACCATTTGTATTTAAATAAATCCAACCCAACACTGAATTCACATCTCCAATGAGAGGGGAGAGTGTGCCTCCGGCCTGGAACTTGATGTTCTATATTCACATCTCCTCAAGAGACGAGAGACTGTGGCTTAGGCCTTCGATGCTTTATAATTATTTTATTTTTTTTAAATATATAATGGTTGAAGAAAATTTTGCAACATCAAAAGTAATAGGTGAGAAAATATGAAATGTAAATTTGATGTCTAGGTATTTTAGTTGTTATTCATAAATTTTAATGAGTCGTTTAATAGAGGTTTAAGTTAAAGAATCTATTTAACTGCAACATTTATTTCTTGTTACTATTCCTTGTTCCTCGTTTGATTGGTTGAAAAAATAAAATTTGAGAAAGATTGGAGTAATGGCATTTTCTAGTTAGACATGATTGAGATAAACAAATTTTTAGTGTTATAGAATAAGAACAGTGAACTATTATTTTTTAAAGGAACTTACCTCCCAATTGTTAATAAAATTTGTGACCAGCTAACTGTAATCAAATTTCCACGAGACCAGCCAGATAAATTTGAAATAGTAAGCCTGGTGTGGCTACAGGGTGTGTGAACATACCACAGGACTTGCTGATTATTGATCGATCGGGTCACACGGACGCCGTAGATGATATTCCTCACGTTCTGTACGGACAATATGCTGCAATGTTGGGTTATTGAATACGGTGCCCAGCGATACAACCAGCCAGTTATGGTGATGTATCTGACGAGTAAAATCATAGCATTTGACAGATTGGGTCATAGCATGTGTATTTATTACCAAATCTCGACGATTTCAGCAAACCATTCCATTCAACCACTTATGGGATTAAAGTTGTGGAATTAAGTCACAATCACAAAGCAGTCATCAACTTGATTAACGCCACTTCTTGTGGCATTGGACCTTTATCTTCTAGTTAGCTGCTGACTTCAAGTTTTGTAAAACCTTCTTGACAATTTTGAAAGAATGTTAACTTGAATTCATTTGGAATCCATGTATAAATCGAAAAGAATACAGTGTAAAAGGCACAATATGAAATTCTACACGATAAAATTTTAAATTAACTAGCAAAGATATTATGGCAGTGTAAAATAAGAGAAGTTTATATAAATTGTATTATAGAGAAAGTATATTAATTTGTGTTATGTGCATAAAACAAAAACAAAAATGAAGTTAGATAAAAATTGAGAAATTTGAGGCAATGGCAAAAATCCAGAGAATAAAGAAATTATAAAAAAAAATGATATCATATTCATGGGCCAAGTAGAGTAAGGATATTTTATAGATAAAGATATGTCAATTAATTGCTATATATTTACTATTATATATATTGTAAAAAAATGGACACAAATTATGGAAGAATCTATATTGAGAGAATATACACAAGAGGAGTAATAAATCATAAAATGAAGTTTGTTCTGGTGGTAATGGAGGTAATTCAAGTTAGTGAATGAAGCTTTCAATCCAGCGGCAACGGAGGTAGTTTCAGTCAAGACAAATCAGATGTTCAATCCTAAATGAGAGCGCTTTTCAGTGTTCAACGTCATTGTTGGGGGTTCCTAGTTTGTTGTGCCATTGTTGGGGTCACAAGAACGAAGCCTTATGGTCAAGGAGAGGCATTTTTGGGGGTTTGTGGGTCAATCGTCAACCAAGAATGCTTTCTGGGTCCACTATGGATATTTTAACTTTTACTACATGCTAGGGTTGAGAAATCATTTTAAGTTGTAATAGAGGGGTTAGGCAACATAAAAATACCATTTAAAGACATGCCCATGGCGGAATTGGGGCAAGGCAAAGTTAAAACAAGAGATCTTAGGCCTCTTTCTATTAAAAACCAATCCCCAGTGCAAAACATATGCCATGCCAATCTTGGATTAGTAAAATGGACTCCAAATTGTTGTGAGACAATGAGAATCCCTACAGAAACATATCACAACTTAGAATGGAAACCCACGTTAACACAAGTAGCGCAATCTATAAGTGGATATTTGTAAATGAGAAACAATATTTGGGGATATTAAAGTGTAGAAAAGTTAGGAAAAAGAAACAGTTGCACGAAAAAAGACTCATCATGAATTTACCAAAAGTAACATAAAACAATTATGTGGTAGCAAATACAAAGGGCCATACAATAGGAAACAGATTGACCAAGGATGTGACAAAGGAAAAAAGAAAGAGACACTTTCTTCCTAGGAAACATATATGAAAATTGAAACATATCCATTAAAAAAATAGAATAGAAAGGATGGACTTCAAAGAAACAAAGACCTATACAGTCCCACAGTCCCAATAATAACAGAATTAGCATAGAAAAAAAATTGAATATAAATTAAGTGATATTAGGTGGTCCCTTAGACCGTGAGGTCTCGTGGACGTCATTAAAAATCATTCAATTCAAAATAACAATTACAACATTAATAAAAAGGTTTTGAAAAATAGTTGGGATTTGAAAAATAGTAGGGATGTAGGAAGGCTCTTGGAAGGTGCTCTGGTGGGTTATGTGCCCCTTTGACTTGGAATTGTTTTGTTCAAGAAGACTGCATAGTGTGGGAAGTAAATAAGTAAAATAGAAGAGACGCAGAGGCAGAGGCAAAGTCGTGTCTCTTTTTCATTTCATATCAATGTACAATCTGTTTTTTTACTTTACCTTTGAAGTGTGTGTTTTTCCCATTATAAGTTATAATTGAAAGTTTTTTTAAAATAGATATTTGTTTTATCGAATTTTAATATATTGAAATATTTTATTTATGATTCATATTCTCACATTAATGCTAATAAAAATTTTTAACTTAAAGATTTTTATTTTTATTTTTACTTGTATAATATACATGGACATTAAAATATTTTGTCTTTTTATGAGTCAAAAATTTTAGGAAATGTTTGTATTAAGAAACATCTAGGTAAATCTAGAGTTAAGATGATCTATGTTGGTTTTGAGCAAAACACTAATAAACTATTTTGATTACAAAAGATAATAATTTTCATTTTTTTTATATAATATACAAAGTTGAAATTGAAATATTTTATCTATAATTTACATTCTCTCATAAAACATGAGTATATCTTTCTTTACAAATATACATTTGAATTATCCATATTAAACATTGAACAAATTATAATTCTCATATTTATTAATAAACAAGTGCTACATAGTAGCTAGTCAATATCGCTTATATAATGAATGAAGGTGTGTATTTGTGAAGAAAGAAAAATAAATCAATTCCACACATCATTGGAACTAGATTAATTCGGGCTATCTATATTATATTATATAAAATGAATGAAAATTATTTTTTTTAGATTTACCAAGAATTAATAGGAATCAAATCTCTCAAAGTACAAAACCATTATAAATTTATGTTAATTCTAGATCTATCGAAAGTCTATATGAATCAAATTTCTAAAAGTGAAAATATTTCAGAAAATTATACTCATATATTAAAGTTTCTAATTCCAATAAACCAAGACAAAATTGCTAGATGTTTCAAACACTTATACCCACGTTTCTCAATATTATCTCATTCTAAAAACTTCAGAAAATAAGTTACCATATAAAAAAATTTAAAAAAACTACTATATTATAATAATAAAAAAATTCTTCACCCTTTTAATTAAGAAGAAATGCATTTACAACCTACCATAAAGAATTTTGATATATATAAACTTTAATATAAACTAAAAGATAAAACTTAAAATTTATAATATAAATATGATATTTATATACCAACATTAACCATTTGCATGGGTTTAATGGTTAAAAATAAGTATGTTTTAGTATATGTTTAAATCCAAAATAAATATACTATTTACACTATATTTTTCACACATTGTATTATAAAATATTTTAGTATATAATTAATTAATTATAAATAGAATTCAATATTTTTTATTTAGTATTAATTAATCAAAAATAATAATTTTTCTAATTTCATTTACATTTATAAATATAAAGTTTATTGAAATTTCTAAGTAAATTTTTATTATCATTTTTATTATAATTTGATTTTTTTTAATCAATTTATATTTAGTGCAACTATATTAACAAATATGGTTGATATACGTTTAAGTGTCAACTTATTAATAAAAGTGGTTGACATTGGCCAAAACTGCAATATCTCTGGTATATTTATCCAATAATTTAAATAAAATAAAAATCTAAGGACTTAGTAACATACAGATGTACCATTAACATTCCACACATAATTGAAATTCACAAGTAAATTAAATTTCTATTAAATATACCTATTTTTTTATTAAATATTAATTTAAAATCAAACCCACTAAATAAATCAATATTAATAAATTTTGAACATAGAATTAATGGCCATTAGGGTTCAATTTCCCTATTCAAAATAATCAACCGAAGGAAGCGCTAGAATCGTCCAATTCAAAAAGCGCTACAATCGTCCAATTCAAAAGGCAACGAATCAATATGAGGAAGGGCTTAACCGGGCCTGAAATAAATTGTTTTTAAATTAAACATGTTAGTGTTTGATTTGAAACTTAAATCTGTTTAAATATTTTTATATTTAATATTTTCTTCAATTTTATTTATTTTTTTATTTAAAAATCAAAACTTTTTAACTTTCAAATTCAATATAAATCACTCTACAAAATAATTAAAAAATAAATAATAATTATTATTATTATTATATAATTTTTTTAATTTAAAATTAAAAATAAAAACTTATTCTAAACCAATTTATATATTTTCTAACTTACACATAAATAATCTATTTATTATTATTATTAAAATATTAACGTGATAAGGTCTCTTACCTTCCCTTCCTTATCTTCTCCACGCAATACATAGCGTCATAAACAACAACTCCAAACCTAACGTGGCTGATAAAAAATGTAACAAACATCCACTTCAAATCTAAAGTCGATGAACATTTTGTAATTTAATAAATTAATATATAATGAAAAACAAACACCACTCCGCCTCCAAGTTGCCTCCTCACGCATTCATTCCAGATTTTAAAGCCCACGTAACTGGTAGGAGTTTTCTCCGGCGCCGCATCATCTTCCAACAAGCTTCGTACATCCCAACTAATTTCAAAACACTACATGCCTATACTAAAACACAAATCTCTAAACGGTTCATTGGTTGTTTCTGCTGAGTTTCATGGTAACTTACCATGCAGGCTTCTCAATACGAATCTTCGTGGTTGTTTCTCCTCATTTTCATAGCAACTCTGCACTCAATCAAACGCCTTATAAATACCAATCGCGGGCTTTATTGCTACCATTCTGTAACGCCCAAGATACACCAGCCCTTTTTTCTTCTCTGCTCTTTTCATTACAGTAATTATTGAATTGAGGCATCTCATTCATATCCCAAAGATGGTGTCTCATCTTATCATCAGAAACCCTGCAGTTTCAAATGCTTCTGCCATGCCCATGTACTGGAGCATTATTGTATACATGGCCCTGAGTTGGGTTCACAAGTTTTATAGCTTGTGCAACTACTATGTTTATGTTTGGGTTTCTGGGATGATGAAAACTAAGTTTCCTCAACTTTGCAATTCGAAAAACCCACATATTTTAAGGGCTTTTGCAAACCACCCGTCGTCCGGAGATATGATTGATGAATCGAGCAGTGATTTTATAACTAAAAGATATACTGCCTTCGTTCATACATGGGACCTCTCTCGAATTTTCAATGCCTTGGACAGCGATGGCGATGGCATGGTTACTACAGAGGATGTACAAGGGTTACTGGAAAAGCTTGGAATTCAAAATATATCTGATGATAATATGAAAATAATGATGGGTTCTCTGGAGCATATGAGTTTTCATGATTTCTGTGGATTTCTTCTCAATATGTGTGGGGAAGCTCATGAGGATGGAGAGACGGAGGAGAAAGTGTTGTCCGAGGAGTTGGTTGAAGCCTTCAGTGTTTTTGATAAGAATGGGGATGGCTTCATCAGCCCATGGGAGCTTCAACAAGTCCTGCTCAGCTTAGGACTAAAAGAAGGACAAGATCTGGAGAGTTGTGAAATGATGATCACAAGATTTGACAGAAATTCAGATGGTAAAATTGATTTTGAGGAATTTGAGAACATGATGACCATGACGGACAAATCTTTGTAAATGTGTTAATAAAAACTATGTCCTTTGGATTTCTTTTTTAATTTTTTCTTCCCAATATTTCTTGATGATATGAGAATAATGGACAGTTGCAATGACATATGGCCATGGAATTCTCAGTGGTTTGAATTAGCCTTTAATGCATTAAACCCAAGATTGAATTTTGGAACAGGCCAAATGTGTTATAAACATACTTCCTGTCTATATTACAGGAGAGCGATTTAGCCCTTTTACAGACGAGAGCAACAGAGTCCTTTCCACAACGGCTAAAACGAACCATTTAGGAACGGTAATGATTAATTGCTATAACAGTACGAAGACTGCAAACTAACTCAAATTTCTATGGCTAAGTTCGGAGTTAAGCATGAACTAACTGTAAAATTTCTACAACATATTAGACATATAATTGGACATATTGTTAGATTCGACATTTTGCTTGTGAATTGATGTTGCAAGAGTGCCCCGAATCTATATATGAGTTGCTTCCAAGTTCTTTTTGTTTTTGCAGATTATACCCCATATGCGCAAAGGGCAGAATTCTGCATACGGTTCAACTTTTTTGGGCAAATGGTTTCCATCACTATAAAAAAAAGTCTGGTAGAATTCTCCATGCTTTGGGGAAATTGGTTTCTACCATTATAAATCCCCTTACCTTTAACATTGGTTATCTTCTTAGTAACAGGGGCATGGACATAATGATTAGTAACAGGGGCATGGACATAATGAGTGAACCTTGTTAACATAATGGTTGATTAGTTGGAAATTTGATAAGGAGTAGGTTTATGGCGTATGCATCTGATCAACATAAATCTTATACGGAATTTGATAAGCAGTAGGTTTATGGCTTATGCATCTGATCAACATAAATCTTATACGGAATTTAAGTTTAAAAATGTAAACATCATTACAACTTTGTCAATGCTAAGTTTAAAGCTTAGATATCTCATTATATATCTCTGTTTTCACATCACCAGAAGACCTCATTAGATATCTCTGTTTTCACCAGAAGGCGTGATTAGATATCTCTGTTTTCACCAGAAGGCGTGATTAGATATATATGTTTTCAAATGTGACATCGTTGCCCATCAATGGGAAGCAAGTCCAACTCTATTACGGAATATTAATGCACCTCTGCTGCTTGATGTTCAAACCAGCGCACTAATTTTGTTAAGCCAGTTAGAATACATATACTCTGTTTTATAACAGAAGTCATATCCAATTTGCCCAATTATAAACCAGTGACCAATTTGGCCATTCAGAGATCCTTGTAGGTGACAGTCACAACACAGAGCCTAGGAATGTATGGTTTCTTTGTGTATTGGTGTATTAGGATCTAATAGACCAAGATATGGCTGTAGCATGTGGTTTGTGCAGCGCTGTACGATTGTTTTACCCGCTGATTCTCGCACATTGGAAAAATCTTCATACTATCTTATGCAAAAAGGAAACAATGCAATTTTCGGTTTTGAATGTGCAACCACAGCAATTGTATATGTGTCCATTCATACATCTGTTTATTCCATCAGCTGACAACTTGATAAGGTGTCTGACGCTTTGTTACGATGGATTTTAATTTTTTTTTTTTAAATTTGGGGAAGGAATGGTTAGAATTACAAATTTGAATTGGTAAATCAATATAATTCAAATTTTTATTTAAACACATTTTAAATTTAAAAAAAAAAAAAACCTATAATTTCACCATAAGTTATATCACTAAATCCAAGGAAAAAATCAAAACTCAAAATAATTAAAACTGCTGCCTCAATTCTGACCAATTTTTGCGCCCTATGGAATATTAAACAAGCTAGAATCAGAATTTCAGATACCATTTGTATTTAAATAAATCCAACCCAGCACTGAATTCACATCTCCAATGAGAGGGAAGAGTGTGCCTCCGGCCTGGAACTTGATGTTCTATATTCCCATCTCCTCAAGAGACGAGAGAGGGTGGCTTAGGCCTTTGATGTTTCATAATTTTTTTTCTTTTACGTCTTTTTAAATATATTAAATATATAATGGTTGAGGAAAATTTTGCAACATCAAAAGTAATTGGTGAAAAAATATGAAATGTAAATATGATGTTTAGGTATTTAAGTTGTTATTTATAAATTTTAATGAGTGGTTTAAATGGAGATTTAAGTTAAAGAATATATTTAGCTGCAACATTTATTTCTTGTTACTATTTCTTGTTTGATTGGTTGGAAATGATTATAGACAAAAATATTGAGAAAGATTAAAATACTGGCATTCTTTAGCTAGACATCATTGAGATAAACAAATTTTTTGTGTTATAGAATTAGAATAATGAATTATTATGCTTTCTTCTTAGAAAGAACCTACCTCCCAATTGTTAATAAAATTTGTGACCAAACTAACTGTAATCAAATTTCCACTAGACCAGACAGTTAAATTTGAAATAGTAAGCCTGATGTGACTACAGAGTGTGTGAACATACCAGAGGACTTGCTGATTATTGATTGATCGGGTCACAGGGACGCAGTAGCTGATATTCCTCACGTTCTGTACGGACAATATGCTGCAATGTACCCAGCGATACAACCAGTACAGTCATGGTAATGTATCTAACGAATTAAATCATAGCATTTGACAGATTGGGTTATAGCATGTGTATTTATTACCAAATCTCGACAATTTCAGCAAACCATTCAACCACTCATGGGATCATGGGATTAAAGTTGTGGACTTAAGTCACAATCACAAAGCAGTGATCAACTTGCTAACCGTGAGGTGATTAACGCCACTTCTTGTGGCATTGGACCTTTATCTTCCATTTAGCTTCTAACTTCAAGTTTTGTAAAACCTTTTTGACAATTTTGAAAGAATGTTAACTTGAATTCATTTGGAATCCATATATAAATTGGAAAGAATACAGTGTAAAAGGTACAATATGAAATTCTACACAATAAAATTTATATAAAATTAACTAGCAAAGATAATATTGCAATGTAAAATAAGAAAAGTTTATATAAATTGTATTTTAGAGAAGGTATATTAATTTGTGTTATAAAATAATGGAAAATTAGTGCATAAAACAAAAACAAAAATGAAGTTAGATAAAGATTGAGAAATTTGAGGTAATGGTAAAATCCCAATTTTACATGAAAATTGGAATGTAAGAGGACAAAGAAATTATAAAAAAAAATGATATCATATTCATGAGTAAGGTAGAGTAAGGATATTTTATAGATAAAGATATGTCAATTAATTGCTATATATTTAATATTATATATATTGTAAAAAAATGGACACAAATTATGTAAGAATCTATATTGAGAGAATATACACAATAGGAGTAATAGATCAAAAAATGAAGTTTGTTCCGGTGGCAATGGAGGTAGTTCAGGTTAGTGAATGAAGCTTTCAATTCAGTGGCAACAGAGGTAGTTTCGGTCAAGACAAATCGGGTGTTCAATCCTAAATGAGAGCACTTTTCAGTTTTCAACGTCGTTATTGGGGGTTCGTAGTTTGTTGTGTCGTTGTTGGGGTCACAAGAACGAAGCGTTGTGGTCAAGGAGAGGCATTGTTGGGGGTTTGTGGGTCAATCGTCAACCAAGAATGCTTTCTGGGTCCACTGTGGATATTTTAACTTTTATTACATGCTGGGGTTGAGAAATAATTTTAAGTTGTAATAGAGGGGTTAGGCGACATAAAAATACCATTTAAAGATATGCCCCTGGCGGAATTGGGGCAAAGAGAAGTTAAAACAGGAGATCTTAGGCCTCTTTCTATTAAAAACCAATCCCCAGTGGAAAACATATGCCATGACAATATTGGATTAGTAAAATGGACTCCAAATTGTTGTGAGACAGTGAGAATCCCTACAGAAACATATCACGACTTAGAATGGTAACCCCTTTTACCATAGTTTCAACAGGTTAACACAAGTAGCTCAATCGATAAGTGGATATTTGTAAATGAGAAACAATATTTGGGGATATTAAAGTGTAGAAAAGTTAGGAAAAGGAAACAGTTGCAAGAAAAAAGACTCATCATGATTTTACCAAAAGTAACATAAAACAATTATGTGGTAGCAAATACAAAGGGCCATACAATAGGAAGCAGATTGACCAAGGATGTGACAAAGGAAAAAAGAAAGAGACACTTTCTTCCTAGGAAACATATAAGACAAAGCAAATGAAAATTGAAACCTATCCATTAAGCAAATGGAATAGAAAGGATGGACCTCAAAGCAGTAAAGACCTATACAGTCCCACAACCTCACCTTTAGTATGGTCTCCAAAACTTTATGTAAATGAGCTCATGAACATGAAAAAGAGGATTGAAATTTTAGAGGTAAAAGTACAGCAAGAGGACAACCAGATAAAGGAAATTACAGAAACTAGAGGTAGGATTGCAAGAGAGAAAAAGTTGTTAAAAGAGCAGGCAAGAAGCCTATAAAATAAAATGGAGAAATGGTAGCAAGAGCTAATCAACTTAAATAAAGAAATAGGACAAGAAAGAGAAACAAAAAAATCATTTAGAGCCAACATGAGCAGCTAGAATAGTTCAGATGGAAAAGTTCCAGCCAGCAATGGTAGATATGGAAATAAGAGAAAGCAAGCTAATGGAGCAAAAAAAAGAGACTAGAACCTATGCTCAGGTGGTAAAAGAACCAAAAAGTGAATAAAAGGAAATTATAGAGAAAAAAAAATCAAGAGGCAAATGAGAGAGGAAATGGACGAAGAAGAAAAAGTGATAATTATCAACATCAATGGCTAGAAGGACATTGGGGAAAAAGTGAGAAGAAATATTCTAGCAAGGAATTTTCTCAAGGATGAGTTGCATTGAACATGTGGGATTCAACAGGAAAACATGATAAGAAAAATTATGGGAGCAGGAAGAGATAAACATGTGAGAGTTAGGCTTTAAGAAGCATGGAGGATAAGTCGAGGATCCTAAATAACAGAGGGTTGGTTAAGGGCACTCGTATCTACTTAGATGAAGACTTAACATTCGCCCAACAAGAAGAAAGGAGGAAAGAATGGGAGAAAGTAAAATCAACAAGAGAGGCAGGAAAGTGGGCATGGTTGAAAAACGGGAAAGTCCAAGTCGTTGATAGATTAACACATAAGAAATAGGGATTTGGGGCCCCACAAGAGTACCTAGACATGGTAAGATGGAATTTCATAAGTTATCGATATGTTATCAATAAGCTCAAAATTCTACCAAAAGAGGAACCTAGATAGTGAAGACCCCTATGCAACATTGAAAAAAAATATTTTAAACTTTAGCACTAAGGTAGAAATATTCCTATTTGGTGATTTTAATGTTAGAATAGAAAACAACCAATATATTTAGTTGGGCTGCAATATGGGAGAGGATAAAAATCCACTATGGCTTAGAGAGAATGAAAATCACCCTTGGAAGAGGACATCAAGGTATGGGAAAGGGAAGGTTTCACACTTTGGAGTAGAACTATTAGGCTTTTGTAGCCTAAATGACATGGTTATATGTAATGGAATGAAAAATTGGCCGAAGTCCAATAATATCACTTGTAAAACATACAACACGCAAATCACAATACACTATGTTATATTCTCTCAAAGGTCTATTTCCAAGTTGTTGAACTTTAGTATTAAGTGTTTCCCTATAGAGCTAGACTTTGACCATGTGCCTCTTCTTATTAAGCTTGGTCTAAATATAGAAGATCGAAAGGGGGAACATTCACAACACTCAGGAAAGAAATTTTATGAACATGGGAGAATTATCTTAAACCAAGAAAATCAAGAGCTTTGCATGGCTACTCTTAAAGAACACCTCCAGTTGGCCAAAAACAACAAAGCTTTAAAGGTATGTAAGAGATCTACGCCTTTGAAGAGGATCTCAAATACCTTCCCACCTAATCCTTGGCATGATAAGGAGTGCAAGAATGTGAAAAGAGCCCTCAAAGGAAATTCAAGCAAATAAAACAAGATTATATATAAGAAATTGATAAAATCAGAAAAAGAAAATTATGTGATTTCAAGAAGGAAGGAATTACTTTTTTTGGGAAAACACCATCCCAAAGGTTTCTAGAAGGAACTACAACAAAAGAAAAATAAAATAGAAATTAATATCACATAGTCCCAATGGTTAGACTATGCAAAAATTTTATATGAGAGCACAAATGAGAAAAGTAAGCCTGCCATAATTGTCTCCTGAACAAATTTATTTTCGGTTGCAAATATTGAACATGGTATAAATAAATTCGAAAATGGTAAAGCATAAGATATTGACAATTTACAGGATTTTTTTATTTTTAAAATGGGGAGTGAAGCTTCTAGCTCCACACATTTGGGAGATATTTAACAAAGTCAATAAAGATAACTTTCTAGTTGAGTAGACAACTAGTGTTGTTATACCTTTTCACAAAACCGAGGACATCAATAACCCTTCTAACTACTGTACTATTATGATAAACCCTCTTCTTGGAAAACATTTTGGGAGCATGATAGATTTTGAAATCAGCGAATGGGTTAATATAGAGGGAAAAAGAGCAAAGGGGCAGGTTGGCTTCAGGCTTAAGCATTCTACCAATGATCATTGCATCACTCAAAGACAATTCATTGAAAACGTTTGGGATAACCAAGGTGGGGAAGAATTTTGTTGCATTTTTTACTTCAAAAAAGCCTTTGATATTGTCCCTAGAGATAAGCTATGCCACAAAATGGAAGAACTAGGGGTCCCAAAAGATTTTAGGGTAGTTGTTCATAAGCTTTATGAGTGGGTTAGAGCCAAAATCATAACAAAGCGAGGCATTTCAGAATGCTTTGGCAATGACATAGGAGTCAAACATGGATGTCCTCTTTCCCCCAAATTGTTTGGTTTATATATTGATAAGCTTGAAGAGTGGATAAGAAATACCGAAGGAGAAGGCATCCAGTTGGCAAGATATGTGGTGAAACTACTTTTATATGCATATGACCTTATTCTTATCGCCATATCTACACTAGGTTTTAGAGAACGCTTGAAATATCTAGAACTCTTTTGTTAAGACGTGTGAATGCAAGTAAATACCAATAAAACAAAAGTCGTGATTTTTTCTTTGGAAAGAAAGAAACATCATATTACTTTTCTCTTTGAGGGAAACCCCCTCGAGGTTGTGGATGAGTACAAGTATTTAGGAATTGATTTCCACTATAGGATTATTTGGTATTGGGTATGTGTTATATTCTTTCCACGATTAGTCACATGCACGGGGTGGGGGGTCATAGGGGGGGTGACAACCCCCCTTGTCCAGGGGTTCATAGGGGGCGGGTAGCCCCCTACGCGGGGTTTAGGGAAGTGCCTCGGGAATTTTTTTTCCTTATTTTTCTGTGAGTGGACCTGCCTATGGTTTTGTGCATGGGTTTGTGCATGGTTTTGGGGCATGATGGTTTTCAGGCCCTTGTATTTCGTAGATCCGGTCAAGGGAACTATAGCTATGTTCTAATCTAGGGTTAATGGATTGGGGTTTATGAATGCTTTGGCATGTATATATATGTGTTGTAACACTAAAAGGAATATAATGAAAAATCAAGCTGGTAGTCTCGGCTTTGGGATCTCGTGGAAAAATCTCTATGTATATGTTTTATGTTTTATGCTCTTGCTATTGTTTATTTTCTGAATTTAAGAATTCGTTTGTAGATAATTTCTGTACAGGGTTAAAACCTACATTTGGTATCAAAGGTATTTTTGGCTTCAAGGGGACGCCTTTGTTGCTGAGGGGTTTTTTGTTTGGGCCTGTGGTAAATCCTATTTAGTGGGAGATATGCGGGATCGATTCTTGCGATGAAATAAGATGGCGAGCAGTGGAAAGATAGAGATCAAGAAATTTAATGGTTAGAGTTTTGAGTTGTGGAAGCTCAAGATGGAGGATCTTTTGGTCATAAAGATCAGTGGATCGCGGTAGATCTGGGTAATAAACCAACGGCAATTTTAGATGAATACTGGGTGAAGTTGGATCGAAAGGCAAAAAGCACAATACGGTTGTGTATCTCAGATTCGGTATTGTTGAATGTATCTGGGGAAGCTACGACGAAGACCTTGTGGGTCAAGTTAGGGACTTTGTACCAATATAAGTCTTTGTTGAATAAATTGTTCATGCGGAAAAAGATGTATAACCTGAGGATGAAGGATGGAGACTCAGTGAAAGAGCATTTGAACACCTTCAATACTATGGTAAGTTAGTGATCCGAATGGAAAATGGCATCCACCCATGGTGTTCATCCACCCACATTATCCATCCACCCATGGAATTTACCCATGGTATTGTAAATGGCATCGACCCATGGTATTCATTCAGATCTTGTGGGGAGGCCCCCAAGATCTAAAAAGTTGAAATGGATATGACAAGATTTGCAAAATTAAAATGCCAGAAAAAAGAGAGAACACACTGCAAATAAAACCACAAAGAAACTTGTTTTATTAAAACAGAGAATAACTGTAGAAGCTACATTGTGGTGGACCATCTGTCCTTTTACAAAGTGGGGCTTGTTATTTATAGCCTTTTTTTGAGTTACAATACTATGGGTAGATACCATAGGTGGATACCATGGGTAGATACCACTTACAATACCATGGGTAAATTCCATGTGTAGATGAATACCATGGGTGGATACATACCATGGGTGAATGAATATCATGGATACATGTCACTTACAATACCATAGCGAATAAATACCATGGGTCGATGCCATTTACAATACCATGGGTAAATTCCATGGGTGGATGGATAACATGGGTCGATGAACACTATGGGTGGATGCCATTTTCCATTCGGATCAGTTAGTTTTCATCTGTTGATATTAAAATATCAGATGAAGATAAGTGCATCATTTTTTTGTGTTCTCTACCAGATTCGTGGGATAGTCTTGTTATTGAAATAGGTAGCAATACAACTACCTTTAATTTTGATGAAATAGTCTCAGCCTTGTTTTCGGAGGAAATGAGACAGAGAAATATGGAGGGCCAGAATGGAGATACCTTATTTGTACGAGGAAGGTCCTAGAATAGAGAAAAAAAAAATCGAGTGGGAGATCTAAATCTAGCGGGAGCTCTAAATCTCTAGGAAAGTATGTAAATGTGTGCTGGAAATGCGGAAAGGAAGGCCATTACAAAAAGGACTGCAAATCTAAAGCTCCTGAGAAAGGAAAGGGATCTGATGATGCTCCTTCTACAGAAGCAAAAGCCACCTCAGATGAAGGTGGGGATGTGTATTTGGCTTCTTCTTCAAATACACATGTAGATCATGAGGAATGGTTGATTGACTCAGGTGCATCCTTTCACTTCACTCCCCATAGGGAGTGGTTCTACGAGTATGAGAAGTATGATGGTGGTGATATCTTCTTAGGGGATGATAGGAAGGCCATAATCAAAAGACGTGGAAAAGTCAATTTGAAGCTGCAAGGTGGAAGAATTAGAACACTCCTTGGTGTTCTTCATATTCCTGCATTGGCCAAAAATCTGAATTTTGTAAGCAAGATAGATGATGCAGGTGTAAGAACAATGTTCGAGAAAGATACCTGCAAGATGGTTCAGGGAGAACTGGTATTAATGCAGGGATTTTAGGTTGGAACTCTGTACAAGCTTCAGGGTAGCACTATTATTGATGGGTGCAATAGTTTTATGGTTCCTGGAAGTGGAGCGGAAAGCCTAGTAGTTTATGAAAAAAAGACCATGATATGACATCAAAGGCTTGGACATATTAGATAGAAGGTCCTTTGGATACGGTAATGGTATGGTAGAAGGTATGTCTAATTTCTCTCTAGATTTCAATTTATGTGAACATTGTGTATATGGAACGCATAATCGGGTGGGTTTTCCTTCTAGTGCTAAGAGGGCGAACAAGATATTAGAGCTTATGCACAGTGATGTGTTTGAACCTGTGTCGGTTCCATCACTGGGAAAATATGTGTACTATGTTTCATTCATATATGACATGGATATATTTCTTGAGGAAGAAATTTGAAGTCTTTCACATATTTAAAGAATTTAAGGCTCTGGTGGAAAACCAGACAGAAAAGAAGATAAAGTTGCTGAGGACCGATAATGGTAGAGAGTTCTGCAAGAAGGAATTTGAAGAGTTCTGTAAGAAATGTGGTATAGAATGACAAAAGAATACTCCATATACACCTCAACAAAATGGAGTTTCAGAAAGAATTAAGATAACGCTGATGGAAAATGCAAGGTACCAGGTTAGGACAGGAATTATGGGCAGAGGAAGTGGAGACTGCATGTTACATGGTTAACAGATCACCTTCATCAGTGTTGGAGGATAAGATACCACATGATGTATGGACTGGTAAGAAACCCTCTCTTTCACATTTGAGGGTATTTGGATGTGATGCATATGACCATGTTACAAAGGAGAAAAGGACCAAGTTGGATAGTAAATCTGAAAGGTGCATCTTAATTTGGTATAAGGATGGTTTAAAAGGTTACAAGATTTGGAACACAAAAACAAGGAAGGCTGTGTACAGGCAAGATGTGGTGTTTAGAGAGGTGAAAGATGTTGTTAAACATGTAGTCCTACCAAAGGAACCTGAGAAGATAGAGTTTGAGCTAAAGGAGGATGAATCAGACTCTACAACAAAACAAGATTCAGAAGAGGAAGAGCCACAAAATCTAGCTAGAAGATCAGATCGAGAAAGAAGGTAGCAAGAAAGGTATATTCCATCTTATTTCTATTCAATTTTTTCTTTAACTATCACTAATGATGATCCCAGAACTGTCAAGGAGGCAGTGGATTCAGAGGATGGAAAACTCTGGAAGGAGGCCATGGTTGTTGAAATGGCATCCTTGCACAAAAATGATGCATGTGATCTGGTGGAGTTGCCATATGGAAGGAAGCCCATTGGGAGCAAATGGGTGTTTAAGAAGAAGATGAATGTAGAAGGCAAGGTGGAGAAATACAAAGCTTGGTTGGTAACAAAAGGTTATTCCCGAGTGTCGGGAATTGATTTTGGTGATATTTTTTCTCTTATTGCCAAGGTTACTTCTATTAGATTAATTTTATTTTTTTCTGCTACCTTTGATTTTGAGATAGAACATATGAATGTGAAGACATAATCTCTTCATGGAGATCTAGAAGAGGAGATATACATGAAGCAACCTGAAGGCTTTATGGTGAAGGGTAAGAAAGAACTGGTATGAAGGTTAAAAAATTCTATGTATGGGTTAAAACAACCACCAAGGATGTGGTATCAAAAATTTGATACCTATATACAGGGACTTGGCTTCACCAGAAGCAAAGAGGATCAATATGTGTATTTTAAATTAATTGGTGACCGTGTTATTCATTTGGTCTTGTATGTGGATGATATGTTGTTGATTGGAAGTGACAAAGAAATTATCCAAGATTTGAAGACCCAATTGTTCTCCAAATTCGACATGAAGGATCTTGGTGCTACAAACTATATTTTGGGCATGGAAATTAAAATAGATCAGGTAAAGAGGAAGCTCTAGTTAAACCATAGGAATTATTTTGAGACAATATTGCAGAGGTTCAATATGAGGGATAGTAAACCGGTGAAAGTTCCTATTCCTATAGGTGTAAAGCTATCTGCTGAGCAGTGTCCCAAGGCACAAGAAGAACAGGAGGATATGTCCTGTGTTCCATATGCAAGTGTGGTAGCTCCACAGCACACTGAGCTTAGACTAGACACACACATACATTTGGGAGTAATGAGCAAAGCTATGTCAAAACCTAGAAGGAGTATTTGACAACAGAAGTTAAGCCAAATGTCATGGCACTAGTGATTATGGCTTGTGCTACCAGGGAAGACCAGGATTGGAAAGAATGTTGGACATTCGTGGTTTTGTTGATGCAGACTGGGCTGGAGATCTGGACCAAAGAAGATCTACAAGTGAGTATGTGTTTAGCCTATTTGGAGGTGCAGTCAGTTGGATGAGTAAAAGACAGTCTGTAGTGGCTCTTTCAACTACAGAGGCAGAATACATAGCAGCCACTCATGCAAGCAAGGAAGCAGTTTGGTTGCAGAGATTGTGTTCAGGTATGTTTGTGCACCATTATATAATAGATTTTGGATAGCCAAAGTGAAAATTTTTGAAGAACCCCCGTTATCATCTAAAAGCACACATGTTCAATATTACTGAGAGATATATGAGACAAAAGGTGTTTCTGTATGCAGGCACTAAGAATGTTTGGAGATGCGTTGAAATTTTTGTGAGCAATTCGAATTTCTCGTGTATAGAAACAACAAAAGGTGACCGAAAAATGACTAAGTTTCCCATGGCCCTGTGAGTAAAACAACATATTTATGAATCTTTATGGTGTCATCAAGCTCATTTACGCCCACGCGTGGGGGAGTGGTGGGAGGGGCCTGTGTGGTGGAAGCACCGCTTCCTTGTATTTCAGGCCGTGCAGCCCTCACAAGGTCCGGGTAGTGCCCTACAATTTTTTTTTCTTTTTGTTTTTTAAATAAGTATGACTCTCGCCAAGGTTTTGTGCATGGGTTTGCACATGGTTTTGGGGCATGCTGGTTTTAGGCCCCTTGTATTTTGTAGATCTATTCAAGGGAACTATGTTTATGTTCTAATCCATGGTTAATGGATTCAAGTTTATGAATGCTTCAGCATGTATATATATGTGTTGTAACACTAAAAGGAATATAATGAAAAATCAAGCTGGTAGTCCCGGTTTTGGGATCCAAGGGAAAAATATCTGTGTATCTATTTTATGTGTTGAGATTCAACAAGAGGATCCTAGTGAAAATTATGCACCTGCACTAGGATGGAGACTTAGGCTATTTTTAGGTGGATGTCTATTTATAGATGCACGAGAAAATTCTATTTATAGATGTATGTGCAAGTTCTATTTATATATTGCATGTCTATTTATAGATGAATGCCGACTATTATTATCCCTTAATAATAGTTGGACAATAAAAAATAATCTATTCTCAATGAGCACTTGGAAATAGTTAAATAAAGTGGAAAATCAGTTAGATATAGGAATTATGAGTTGAGTGGTTGGTTGGTGGGACATGCAAGTGGACTTAGTTGTAACTGAGTGATTCAAAGTTTTAACAGAGTTGGAAGTGTAGTTATGAAAGTTGTAAAGTAGTTTAACTCAGTTAAGTGAGTTAAACTCAGTTGTGCTAGTTGTAACTGAAGATACACTAGTGAGAGATCAAGTGAATTAATTATTAATTAATTCCCAATCAGTGGCCTCACATGCAACTGAAGTTTTACTACTCTTAACGACATGCATGTTAGATCCAGTGGAGACCCAGTTGATATGTAGGTGAAAGGGATAGATTGACTATCAGTTGTGACAGTAGTGGTTGCACACATGTGACCACACACACATTGGATGTGCCCATGAGGATTGTATAGCCAACGCAAGCAGGATTCCATTATTTCAGGGATTACTATCACCTGGGATTGCGCAATAGAGGCAGGCTGTCTGGAGGCAGTAAATTGGCTAACTTGCCAATTTTTGTATAAAAATGTGAGACAATTAGCTATTGTACTGAGAGCTCTTGGATTGGATATTTGTATGCAATTGTTTCATGATCCATGATATATACATAATAGAAGATAGTGGGGTTTTTAGCTTTATGCTTTCCCGATAAAATTATTTGTGTTATGTGTGATTGATCTTTCTTCATGATATTGTGATTGGCGATTGTTGTTCAAATTCCACAAAGATTTTTGTAGAAGCGATTATGTATTTAACAGTGGCATATAATTGTTAGATCAGGAGAATCCAGGAAGTACATATTTTGTATTAAATTTCTACATGGTATCAGATCACAGGAAATTGAAATTGTGAAGCAGGAGCTGAGTTTGTTGGTGGAAAGAATTCGAATTTGCAGAAGACTTTCTTGCTGCTACAACTGATTCAACATCGAAATTGATTTCAATGGCTTTCAGTTAGAGTATGCACTCGAGGGCAGCTTAAACTACATTTCTTGGAACGTCAGGATGGAGGCAGTGCTGGAAGAAAATGGCTTGAAGGAATTCATCGACAGTGATGTTCCTAAGCTTGCTTCGTCAGATGCTGCCAATCTTGATGCATGGCAAAAGAAAGTGGCAAAGGCGAGGAGGATTCTATTGGAAGGAGTACAAGACCACATTGTCTCAAGACTTCATGGGAAAGCCACACCATATGCTATGTGGAAGGCTTTGACAGATATTTTCCAAAGCAACAACGACCATAGGAAATTGGTGCTCAAAGATAAACTCAAGAAGATCAAGAAGGAAAAGGGCGACAACATTCCAAAGTATCTCACCAAGTTTTTCCAATGTCGAGATGAACTGGGGAGTGTGGGAATAACTATTGTTGATGATGATTTTGTGAGCTTGGCTCTCTTTGGACTTCCTAAGAGTTGGCATAGTTATGAAGACTTTGTCAACAGACGGGGAAAAATGCCGAATTGGGAACAACTATGGTTGGATCTGGTGGAAGAGGAGTTCAAGCGGAACACCAGAGATGGATCTTCATCAAAGCATGATGATGAAGAGGATTGTGCTTTGGCTACCAAGGCAAGGAAGGGGAAGGTGAAAAAATTCCATTCAAAATCCGAGTCTAAAGGTAAGAAGTTGGATTTGTCCAAGGTGAAGTGTTTTCACTGTCACGAACATGGGCATCTCGCTACTAATTGTTCGCAAAAGAAGAAGAATAAGAAGGTTGTTGGAGCTGCGGCTGATGAGACCCTTGCCTCGTAATTTGATCGCATGCATGGTGTCAAGTGCATTAGGATTGGTGTGGTATTTGGATAGTGGTGCTTCCTTTCACATGACGGGAGATAAGGATATTTTCAGTGACTTGGAGGAGAAATGTCTCCAAATGCATATAGAGATGGGTGATGATGGACGATACAGTGTGACCAGAATTGCTACCATTACCTTTCAGAGGGAGTCAGGTAAACCATTTCAATTGAAAGATGTTATGCATGCTCCTGGTTTGAAGAAAAACTTGGTCTCAGTCATAATGTTGGAGGACAGAGGCTATGACGTTGTTTTCAACAATGGAAAATATTTCCTACAACATAAAACAACGGGTCAAGCCAAGGGGATAGGGATTCTGAAGCAGCAAAACTGTAGGCTTGTTGACTTTAATTGTAAAAAATACACAAGAGGTATTTGTAATAATACTTTATTATATAAAAATGCATATGTGATGATAAAAATGTTATAATGAGGCCATGCTTATATACCTACGCAGGTGGCCTTTCATGACTAGGCATGTCTTTTAGACATGCCTTTTCACTTTAACTAACGACTCATTAAGATAATCATCATTTGATTTTATTATTTACATTTATTTGTATTATTCTATTTGTTATGAATTATATTCATAACATTGCCCCTTCCTTCAAAAGCTTTGTCCTCAAAGCTATATGTTGGAAATTGTCTTCATCTTGCGGTTGTCATATCAGTGTATGGAACGTGACGTCACTGATACCTCAGTTTGTATAAATTGGCAGTAATATTATTTTGGGTTAGTTTTTTTTTATTTTTTTAATTAAATTAATATATATATAACTATATTATATAATATAGTATATATTAATTTTATGTTTCATTAAATATGTTTAATAAAAATATTAACCACCAATGAAAAAAAACCACGTCTCATCTTAACCCGGGCAATTTTTCACTTGGTTGGCGTCATATTATATATATATATATATCTGATTGTATTATTACGGACTATATAATATCATTGTTTTTTCTTTTTCTTTTCTTTGGAGACGTGACCAGAGCTGCAACGTTTGACTCGGACATAAAACAAACTACGACGGATGCTATGAGAGCGTTCCGTCTGTCACATCCCGCCCGCAGAGGATTCTGCTGATCGAAACGAAGCAGCCCTTCTCAACCCCGCCGGCAGATAATTTAGAAAACGTCAACGATAATCCTCGAGTACCAGTAGAGTTCCTCCTCGACTGTCGGGACAGTGGTCTTTGGAAAGGTATGGTTGGGGGGCACAGCGGAGAAGGAACGAATGCCTCCTCGATGGATAAGTAGCAGACAACATTGGGGGACAGCCCTGTCGATAAGCCGACTAGCACCATTGGACAGAGCCAACGTGCTTCTGTGGAAGATAAATTACGAAAATTGTGTGTCCACGTTTCTTTCCAGGCAATTTTGTAACCACATCTATGACAACATACCAATGACACTGGCTGAGATCCTGGAAAATGAGAATTTCCATCGAACTCTACTCCAAGCACCATACAACAAATATTATGCATATTCGTTTGCTAAGCTGAAGGAGTTGCATCACCTAGGATATCATCATTTTTCATTACTTCATGTTCTACCTCAACTTCCTGATTTTTTACATGGAGAGATGTCATACGTAGAGCATATGGTACAGGTACTGAAGACAGAAACCCTGCAACAACTTGTGAAGTTAAGGTACTTGTGAATGGGCTTGCAAGCGCACGATGGGAAACCATATATTCCTCTCCTCCATAAATTAGACAAACAACTTGGCCCCGTTTGGGAGGAGAAGCCTTGTGGTGATAATACCATCCTTATGCGGCCTGGAGTCTAATTTTTGTTTTGAATGTACGGTAAATCTTCTTGGGCGGGAGATAGATTGTCATTGGGAACCACGATTTGAATATATTATAATAATACGATCATCGAGATGATCGGTTATGCGAGAGCATAGCAGAATAAACATATAACCATAAATATAGAGATGCAGCGGAAATAACACTTCATTTCATTAATATCAAGAACTGAAATTTTCTTACAGACAGAATGGAAATAAAACTAGCTAGGGCGCTGGTAGCTATCTCTGAGAAGAGATGTGGCGGCTACAGGCCTCTGAACTGAGTTACAATGAGGCTCGAGGGCCTATTTATTATTGAGAAACAATGGAGAACCCTCAACATCGCAAAAACCTAACCCTAGGAGATGAAGCGCCAAAACTATGGGCCCCGTTTGGGTAAATTGGTGTTTCAACTTCCCAGGGACGTAACTTTGGCATACTATCTCCGTTTGACGCATATGATACATCATTAGAAAGCTCTATCCGAGGACTACAGCTGTCGGGACGAATTTTATCGGAAAATTCGCTGGCGCTTTCGTACCCAAAAACGTCGTTTAGGGCCTGGCAGCTCCCGGAAGTTCGGACAGAAAAGCTATAAAAATAGTAAGTTATGCCAAAGGCGAAAAAGCGAAAGAGACAATGGTGCCCAAGTGGATAGATCCGGTGGCCACCGATATCCACTGGATCATCAAACCCTGGAATGTGATCAGCAGGCATGCATTTGATGGAGGTTGTTTCAGGTTGTTTTCGACCCTGCCTTTCAGAGTGATTATATGGTTCAAAACGAGGACAGCCAAACGAATTTAATGGGGAAACATAATTAGAACAGTCTCGGAGAGTGAGGGGCCTTTGTTGATCTGTTGGAGTCCGCTCATCTGGTGGTTGTTTATGCTTCCTGCCAAAGGAAATTAAATAGAGATTTTGTTCACAATCCTCATCAGCAGATGCTGCATGTCTAGCCTTATCTTCCAAAAACCTCGATAAAAAGTCCTGCAGCGCGTGCACAAAGTGGATGATAAGCTACATGACAATTTTGATTAGAACAATAATTTACATCACTCTCCATGTGGGAACTTTCACTGGAATATTTTGGTTTGTGTCATAATGCTAAAATATTCTCATCCTCAGAATCACCACACATAGGGGAAACTTCACTGGGTGGTTTTGTCGACCGTTGTATCTGAAACCTCATACGCAAGGGAACATCATCATCTGAATAATTATCAAACTTCACAGACTCTATTTGCATAGATTCTTTAGGCTGAATAAATTTTCTAGTAGGCAGCAAAATGAAACTTTTTTTTGAATCTCTGGCCAATATGTTTTCTGTAGCTCCTTCTCGCAATATAGACACATCACGATTTAAAGGTTTTCCATTTTTAGAAACTTTAATGTCTTCTTCAACATCTTCTTCATTGTTACAGTATTGTTCATCTTCTTCTTTTTCTTCTTCCAAATTATCTTTATCTGAATCCTCATCTTGATCTATATTGGCTTCATCATAATCATCTAGCTCTTCATCTTCTTCCTTATTATGAATTTCTTCATAAATTTTCTTAAAACGGATTGTAGCTTCTGCACATGACTTTTCTAAATGCTAAAGCTTTTCTTGAATTTTTCTAATCTTCTCACTTTCTTCAGGATCTACACGTAATGGCACATTGTACAGTAAACTATGTTCATAAGCTCATAAGACTATATTGTGCGACATGGCTCCGATACCACTGAAGCAACAAAATTGTAGGCTTGTTGACTTTAATTATAAAAAATACACAAGAGATATTTGTAATAATACTTTATTATATAAAAATGTATATGTGATTATCAAAATGTTACAATGAGGCCCTACTTATATACCTACGAAGGTGGGCTTTCATGACTAGGCATGTCTTTTAGACATGCCTTTTCACTTTAAGTAACGACTCATTAAGATAATCATCATTTGATTATTATTATTTACATTTATTTGTATTATTCTATTTTTTATGAATTATATTCATAACAGATTCGAGTTAAGAATATCTACAAGCTGGAGGTAGATGGTTGCGCTGCCATGATGGGCAAGGCAGAAAAAGTGGTGAGCTGGGATGAGGGAAAATTATGGCACGGGTATTTGGGCCATCTTCATCATGGAACCTTGAAAGTCATGCAACAGATATCTACTAGACTTCCAATGGGAACTCTTGCTCAGTTAGATCAGTGTTGTTATCACAAAATTGTTACTTGATTGGCTGTTGATCAGACAACTTAGTGTAACTGTTTCAAACCAGATTTTGACTGAAGTTTAGCCTCTTTAGTTTGAGAGGGCTCTCTCAAAGGTATTTTATGATATTGGTTAATGATAGTAATAGATGGCTAACTCTATAGAATTTGTGTCCTTTTTTTTATGATTGCAGGTTGAAATAATACATACTTGCTACCATTGGGCTTATGGAGTCAAAAATCAGTATTTTCAGTGGAAAGATTTCTTGACATGGAAGCTAAGGCAGATAGGGGTCTTTAACAAAGGCAATTTACTCATAAAACATAGGAAAACACAGTCATTTCATTACTAAAGGAAGTTAGAGCATAGAGTTATGAATTCTGAGTAATAGAAATGAAATCTACTGCAAGTGGTAAAACATAAGATGTAGATCAATAAGACATTAAAAACACCATAATAATCTCAAGTCTGTCAAGAATAAAATCACTCCGTATTACTGATATAAGTCAAAATACATAAAGCATCAGCTTGGTGCAAAAAATATCCAACCCTTCATTACTTCGATTCTTTGTCTTTAAATAGACATTCTTACAACAAGGATGATCTGCCTGGTGGCTAGATTCATTGAATTCTCCTATGACACATCACAAAACTGAAAAACATGACTTCTAACAAGAAAATGACAGCTACTCCCTAAAGAAGACATATCCTAATAGGAGTCTAACTCCTATTTATTACATACTCTACCTTATCTTGTGAAACAGTTACATAACAGTTACAAAATAAGCATCACGTGCTCGAAATATAGATGATAGGTTCATTTCCACTTTACATATTTAAGACTCTCCTAGACATGTGGAACAAAACCCTATTTTTCAGTAATGTATAACTCTTATCCTCAATGAGAGATTTGGCTAATGACCTGTCTCCACAACACTTCCTTTGAGTGATAAATATTTGATGTTAAGGTCCCTTGACATGTTGGAGGAGTCCATCTATCCACAATTTCCATTAATATTCTCCAAAACCTTCAAAAATAGTTCGCTACGAAAACATGACAGTTTCGTAGCGAGCTTTAGTAGCGTCTAAAAAGTAGCTTTTGCACCCAAAAAATATACTGCAAAAATTCCCTTCTTGAAAGCTGCAAAAAATTACTTTAAGGCAAAAGGGTTGCTATAGGTTTTTCCGTAGCGTTTTCCTGTCTTTAAGCCTAGGAAACGCTACAAAAAGAGGAAAAAATGTGTAAAAACATAGAATTTGCCTATTTCAAAATTGTCTTCAAAAAATGACCTCTTGTTGTTAAAACCTGATCTTCTGCATGTAATGAACCCTCTCAAACATATTCTATCTCATTTTATGGCTCTTGTGGTGTCTCCTCCTCATTGATGATTAGTTGAGCAATAGGCTCCTCAACTACAGTCATCTTTAAACCCTTCTTCTCCAGCTCTTCATGAATCAGTTCTAATTGCCCTTGAAGGTCTTTGACTTGGTCCTTTAGTGTCCTATTCTTAGATTTCAAATGCAAGTTTACCTTTTTGACATGCTTGAATTCTTTTCTTAGTGGTTGAGTCCACTTTATTAGTTTTTCTATGTTTTCCAAGGTCTTAGAGACACTTGTGATTTGATCCTCCCAAATATTTCTCATCTGTTCAAACTGCACTCTTTTAGCTTTATGTTTCTTTTCCTCTTTCCTCAAGACTGGTATCTCTTCACTTGCATCTTTCAACTATTCCTTAAGGACTTCAATTTATGACTTCTCATTGATTTTCTCTTTGGCCTTCTTTTGTTTGATGACTAATTCTTCTTTTGCAGGTGAGGAGAGGTCAATGATGCTTGGTGGTGGCTGAGCAGTTTCACTGATCTTCTGAGCTTCTTTGTTGCTTTCCAAGACCTTTATGGCATGTCCTGTCATTGGTTTTCTAGCTTGAAACATGAATCCTGCGTCTTTACCTGCAAAATATAACTTCTTAGTTGTTTTTCCTTTCTTAAGCTTCCTTCCTTCCTCATATATGTCTTCAGCTTGGACTATGGGAGTTTCTTCAATATCAATGGCATGCAAGATGTCTTCTAAGTTACCTTTAGCCACTATTTGGCTCCTTGTAATCCTCTTACTGCCATGTTTACTCACTGTTGCCTTTTTTTTTGCAGGTGTAGCTTTGGGTGTATCAACCTTCTGCAAAGGCTCTGTCTCCATGATCACTGGATCAAATTGTTGTGATACTGTAGGTGATGAAACATCTCTAGGTTTGGGAGTTCTTTTAGGAGTGATATCATCTTCTTCAAAACCACTTATAAACAGAAAAGATGACCAATCTCTGCCTAATATTTTTAACTCCTGTAACACCAACAACTTGATCAAACCATGATGAAAAAAGAGAGGTTTCATTTCCTTCTGCTTTAACTTGAACCTTGTCTGACATTTTAGCTAAGCTTCTATATAAGTAAAAAGTTAAATCAAGAGACCTCTTACCCACAAAATGTAGCAGAAGCCTAAGGTGGTAGGAATAAACCATGTGGTAATGGGGACTGCATTTATAGAGTCATGTACGCAGATGGAGCAATGACTGTGGGAAATTTCAGCTAGGAAACCTTCGCTCTGGGTTATGATTCTTTCCCAGGCTTCGCCCTTGGATTGGGGCATTCCAATACAGGCCCCTTTAATGGCACGACCGAGACTTGAGGATTGGGGCAAACTCCACTTGCCTTTCCTTCTCAGACAAAAATAAAATATGGCGGCCAATTCTCATACTGCCTTCTAGAATTGCTAGCCTCCTCATCAGCGGGCTCATTCAGCATCGATCCGAGTTCGATTCCTGCCAATTCCTCTTTCACCCTTCTCGTCGCAAATTTAGAGTATCCCAAATTCTATTTCGTGGGAATTAATGACATAAGCGTCGGAAGCAGAGGCTCGCAGTTTCACGTGCTTCTCTTGGAAACTTAAGGACAAATGTGGACTCTGGAACCGTCATAACTCAGCTTTCCCTAGCCGCATACGATGCCCTGAAAACTGCCTTCCTATGCCAAGCCCGAAATCTTCTGATCGCAGCCCCGGACACGGTCCTGGACACCTGCTTCAACTTCTCTAACTCCATTGGCCATGCCACCCTTCCCACCATAACTTTTCACTTTGCCAACAATGCGGATTTGAATGTGAGCGCTAAGGGGATTTTTTTTCCCATTAATGATGATACATCTCAGATGTGTCGCACATTCAGACCTGTAGCGGCAGATGAGCCCGATGGATTTAACATTATCGGGAACTTCCAACAATAGGAAACGCAGGTTTCTTTTGACCTTGCAGCTAGGAGACTTGGCTTCTCCTCTGGAAACTGCTCTTCTACTTAGCACTCTGGCTCAAAGTTGTGTCGTTGCCGCCATGGCCATCGAAGACTCCATAGAACGCCATCGTCTTCCAAGATTCGAACTGGCTACCGCCTAGGTGGTTTCCAGCCACATTTTCAATGCAGATCTGTGCCTGTGTCAAATTTGCATCTGGTCTATTTCCCATTTTCTGTAGATGTTTTAGAAGTTCATTATTTTTAAAACTGTTTTCTTATGTAACTAATTAAAAATAACAGTATTTACTCTGAAGGTAGAGAATGTTTCAATTGTCTAACATTAAAATCAATGATACATAATGGTACACCTGGAAGTTAGGAAAGTTTTTTTCAAATAAAGACACTTTACATCGTAATTATATTATATTATCTAAAATGCATGAAAATTATTATTTTTAGATCTATCAAGTGTTGATAGGAATCAAATTTCTCAAAATGTAAAACTGGTATAAATTCGTGTTAATTCTAGATCTAAAAGAAGTTTATATGAATCAAATTTCTAAAAATACAAATATTTTAGAAAATTTTACACTTGAAAAAAAAATTACATTTTGGAAAATTTCATTTTTCACCAAACTTAATTAATCCAAAATTAAAATAAACCTTTACCCATTTAAACTAATTTAACTTAAATTTAAACTCATATATTAAGTTTCCACTTCCAATAAATCTTGAAGAAATTGTTGGATGTTTCAAACACATTTTCAATATTATCTCATTCTAAAAAATTTAGAAAATAGGTTAAGATATAAAAAAATTTAAAAATTATTATATTGTAATACAAAAAAATTCTTCACCCTTTTAATTAAAAAGAGGCGAATTTACAACCTAGCATTTAAGTGAATATATATATATATATATATATATATATATAAACATTTACCATTTGCATGGGTTTAATAGTTAAGATTAAGTATGTTTTAGTACATGTTTAAATCCAAAAGAGATATAATATTTACATCTCATATCTTCCACACATTGTATTATAAAGCATCTTAGTATATAATTAATTAATTGCAAATATAATTCAATATTTTTTATTCATTGTTTATCCCAAGGAAAAATCCAAATTTTATTCATTTGAACAAAATTACATTTTTTAGATGCTAAGCAGCATATGCATCAATTCACAGATCTTGGTGCACAAGATCAATAAAAAAAACTCATTAGGGAGTTAACCTTTTTTACCTTTCTTTTTTTTCACTTTCTGCCAACCATTTGAGTTGGGAGAGGGTGATACGATAGAAATTTGAGTTGCTGTTACGTTTGACGAGATTTCTTTGTCAGAATCTGAATTTTTTGAAGCATGTGTTCATTTGGAGCCACTTGCTGCTTTTTCAAATGTAATCATCTCAAGTTGTTATTGTTGTTTAGAGGGCATTGGTACCAATGCAAATTTATGCTTGACCTCATCCTTTAGCATAGTTTCTTGGGATTTATGAGCATTAATGTATGAGGTATAGTCTATGGGTTCTACTTCTTCTATTTCTACTTCCTGAGTTTCTGAAAACTACCATCCTTTCAAATTTTGTGATTGTATTTTTTTCCTTTATTTTTTAGCTTTAGGACAAGCACTTTGAATGTTCCCAGTATGAAGACAAATACAGCATTGAAAGGTTGTATTCTCATATTAAAGGGGTTGAGACCACTATTGATTGTTTTGATATAGAAAAATGCGATAAGGTAACCCTTTACTAAGATCTACCTTCACACAGATTCTCGCAAAGGTGAAAATTCCCATTGTGATTCGATCGAAATAAATCTTTAAAAATTTTCCCAAAGAATTCCCAATTCCTACTAAAACTTTTTGATGCAAAAAATGCAATGGTAGTCTATGTAACCTTACCCACACAGGCATTTTGGAATTTACCATGGTATTTGCATCAAAAACTAGGAACCGTGGTATCATGAATAGGCCTGCATTGCCCCAAAACCATGGGCCCTCATTTAATGCATGATCTTTATCTTTTGTTGTATCAAACTTAATGATAAAGAAGCCTCTAGAACATAAATGGAAATCGCAGTTTACTATCCATGCAAAATAAATCCATTGACATAGAGCCTCTAGTAAACCATTAAATCTATATATAATTGCTTGAATATGGAATTCATCATGAATCTCATTTACCTCATACATTTTTATTGTCAAAGACAACACCTGGGCCATCTGCTCCACAATGTAAGGACCAGGTATAGTGGGAGCATGTACTGGTTGCGGTTAAAAACCGATCCCTAGTGGAAAACATATGCCATGACAATCTTGGATTAATAAAATGGACTTCAAACTACGGTGAGATAGTGAGAATGCATACAAAAACATATCATGAATTAGAATGGAAACCTCTTTTACCAGAGTTTCAGTAGGTTAAGACAAGTAGCTCAATTGATAAGTTGATCTTTGTAAATGAGAAACAATATTTGGGGATATTAAAGCGCATAAAAGTTAGGAAAAGGAAACAATTGCAGGAAAAAGACTCATCATGATTTTACCAAAAGTAACATAAAAAAACTATGTGGCACCAACTACAAGGGGCCATACAATAGTTAAACATATTGACAAAGGATGTGGCAAAGGAAAAAAGAAAGAGACAATTTCTTCCCACGAAACATACAAGACAAAGCAAATCAGAATTGAAAACCTATGTATTAAACAAATGGAAGAGAGAGAATGGACCTCAAAGCAAAAAAGACCTATACAATCCCCCAACCTCACCTTTAGTATGGTCTCCCAAACTTTATATAAATGAGTTCATGAACATGAAAAATAGGGTTGAAATTTTAGAGGTAAAAGTATAGCAAGAAGACAACCAAATAAAGGAAATTACAGAAACTAGAGGGAGGATTGAAAGAGAGAACAAGTTGTTAAAAGAAAAGGTAAGAAGCCTACAAAATAAAATTAAGAAAGGGCAGCAAAAGCTAATCAACTTAAAACAAAAAATGGAATAGGAAAGAGAAACATTAAAAAATCATTTAGAGCCAATAGGAGCAGCTAAAAAAGTTCAGATGGAAAAGTTCCAGCCAATAATAGTAAACATGGAAATAAGAGAAAACAAACTAATGGAGCAAATAAAAGAGACTAAATCCTAGGCTCAGGTGGTAAAAGAACCAACAAATGAACAAAAGGAAGTTATAGAAATTCAAATGAAGAGGCAAATGAGAGAGGAAAATGATGAAGAATAAAAAACAATAATTATCATCAATAAAGGCTTGAAGGACTTTGGGGAAATAAAGAGAAAAAATATTATACCAAGGAATTTTCTCAAGGATGAGCTGCTTTGGACATGTAGGATTCAACAGGCAAACATGATATGAAATATTATGAGAGAAGGAAGAGATAAAAATGTGAGAGTTATTTTAAGAAGAATGGAGGATAAGTCTAGGATCCTAAAGAATAGAGGGCTTCTTAAAGGCACTCGTATCTACTTAGATGAAGACATAACATTTGCCCAACAAGAAGAAAGGAGGAAAGAATGGGATAAAATAAAATCAACAAGATAGGCAGGAAAGTGGGCATGGATTAAAAATGAGAAAGCCCAAGTCATTAATAGATTAACACATAAGAACATGGTTTCAAGGCCCCACAAGAGTACCTAGACATGGTATTACAGAGGTTATCCATGGAGAAGGGGAACGAGGTTGGGACCCATAGCTGAAGGTAAATAAATTATTTGCCTTATGGAAACACACGAACATGATGGATGTAGAGTTCCAGACTTTGAAGGATACACTAAAATATCTATTTGGAACAAAGAAACTAAATCAGGTAAAGGACATGGAGGAATAACAATCATAATAAAAGAAGATTGGGTCAGGATTTTAAAATTGGAGAAAGAAGACCCAAATAAATAATTTATATGGCTGAAAATAACATATATGGATACAACAATATGGTTGGTTGCTTGTTATTTTACTCCAAAAAGCTCAATATTCTACCAAGAAAGGAACCTAGATAGTGAATAACCCTATGCAACATTAAAAAAAAATATTTCAAACTTTGGCACTAAGGGATAAATATTCATAATTAGTGATTTTTATGCTAGAATTGAAAAAAACCAATCTATTTAGTTGGACAATTGATCAAAGGCTCAATATTTAGCTCAAAAATGAAATTTATCATAATTGATTAGAAACTAAACGACATCGACCGTCCCATTGCCAAGAATCCAATGCAATTCATTTTGTCAAAAAAAGACTTCAGATGAAGAAGTTATAGCCTACTGGCTGCCATTTAAAACATGCAATTTTTTTTTTAAATGCAGAACAATGACAGGTTGATCACATCTGTTAATCTATATCATGAGATTATGTACAGGTTTATGCCCACTAGCATTGTGACCAAGTGTCACAACACAATTCGCTTTTTGGGTTTCGAAGGTGAAATTTCCCAATGTCCTCAGGTTGAATTTAGGTTTCATGATAAATTAATATATGTTAGAATTATTTTTTAATTACTAGGTTATGCTTATATATATATATATATATATATATATATATATATATATATATATATATATATATATATATATATATATATATATATATATATATATATATGTATATATATATATATCAATATTCTACAAAAAGACCTAGATAGTGAAGAACCCTAGTACAACATTAAATATATTTTAAAACTTTAGCACTAAAGGGATAAATATTTATTCAGCAATTAGTGATTTTATGCTAGAATTGAAAAAAAACCAATCTAACTTTAGTTGGACAATTGATCGGAAGGCTCAATATTTAACAAAAAAATGAAATTTATCATACTTGATTGAAACTAACGTAATGAGCCATTGCCAAGAATCCAACACAATTCATTTTGTCAAAAAACGACTTAGTGAAGAAGTTATAGCATCACGGCTTGTGGTTTAAAACATGCAATTTTTTTAAATACGAGAACAATAATAGTTGATGACATACATTAACTAGCATATGAGGAATATTCTTCAGTTTATGCCCACTGGAATTGTGACAGGTGTCACAACACGATTCGCTAGTTTGGGTTTCAGAAGGTGAAATTGCCCAATGTCCTCCAAGGTTGAATTTGGGTTCATGATAAATTAATACGTGTTGGAATTATTTTTTAAATACTAAGGTTGGATATATATATATATATATATATATATATATATATCCAAACCTTATATTATAATTCCACACATTATATTAATACAAGGTCTACATGGTCAAGGGTAATACATTAGAAAGGTTTTGATTAAACATATTTGGAGGGCATTATATATAAATACTCTAAAGTCCGATGACGGTTCAATGGAGCGCGTATGTAAATGTTGGAAAAACTATGTGTATAGGATGGGCAGAGGGTGGGTCGAACCCGTGACCTCCCCCTCCTAACTTAAACCTTTTACCAATATACCATGGGACGGGGCTTGTAAAGCCTTCGCACCCACAATGTATTTCAATGTTATGCGGATCTTCAACAGCAGAAGGGAGGGGGCCAACCCTCCTCCCCACGTGAAATTCCACATGACCGTCGACCAACGCCTATCACAAATGCACTTAGTGCATAATTAATCGTGCTTATCCAATAATTAAACATCAGTTAAGATAACATATTTTTCATCGGACCCGCTAAACCAAGAGCTACCTCCAAATTTGGCACCCTTAGAGGCAAATTCCCAGGAAGAAATTAATTTGACTAACACTATTAACAATTTCCAACCAATTTTGGCTCGGGAAAAGTGGGAAAAGGAGTCATTCTGGATAGTTAGCATGCTATGAATACATTGGAACGTGTTGCAGAGGTAGAGGATCAATTCTACAAGTTTTTTTTGTCACTTTTAAGAAATTTGAAGCCAGGGGCCGCCAAGAAGGAAGGCCATGCCTAGATCAGCTAAAGGCCAAATTGAGTAAATTAATAGTCATTTCTGATATATTTCGACATTATGAACTCATTTGAGTATGTTTGAGGATAATTTGATGCATGTAAACAACACATTTTTCACTATTGAGCTAATACAGAGGCCCAAGCCATGGAAGTTGGACCAAGGAGATGTAGTCTAGGAGTGAACTCCTTCATCACAACTCTATGTTGAAGGATCAATTGTGATGGTTTGCTTTTCTTTATGTTGCCGTTGTTCAGCATTTGAATTTCATACTTTATTCTCTTGAATTCACTCATGAAACTCGGTTATTTTACCTGTTTGACACACGTAAGATTAGCAAGTAAATTTTAAATCTGAAAATGAAATTTTCACAACAAAACTAACATTCATACTCAAATCAACAACGATATTGGAGAGGATAACAATCTGCTATGGCTTATAGAGAATGAAGAGCACCCTTAGAGGAGGACATCATAATATGGGAAAGGGAAGGATTCACACTTTGGAGCATAATTATTAGGCCTTTGTAGCCTAAATGACATGGTTATATATAATGGCATGAAAAAATGGCCGAAGTCTAATAGTGTCACTTGTAAAATATAGAATGGGAAAAACACACTACACTATGTTATATGCTCTCAAAGGACTATTTCCAATTTATTGAACTTTAGTGTTCAATGTTTCTTTATAGAAGTAGACTTTTACTGTTTTCCTCTTCTAATTAAGCTTGGTATAAATACAAAATATTAAAAGGGGGAACATTCACAACACTCACACAATAAATTTTATGAACATGGGAGAATTTTCTTAAATCAAGAAAATCAAGAGCTCTTCAGGGTTGCTCTTAAAGAACATCTTTAGTTGGCCAAAAACAGCAATAGGGGCTTCAAGGATAACGAAAGAGATATAAGATATATTTGCAGTAGTATGTTGATCCCCTTAATACACAAATATTTAAAGGTATGTAAGAGATCTAGGCCTTTGAAGAGAATCTCAAATACCTTCCGACCTAGTCCTTGGCATGATAAGGAGTGCAAGGATGCGAAAATATCCATCAAAGAAAAGTCAAGCAAAGAAAACAAGATTATATATATGAAATTGAAAATTCAAAAAAAGAAAATTATGTGATTTCACGAATGAAGGAATTAATTTCTTTGGGAAAACATAATCCCAAAGATTTGTGGAAGGAACTACAACAAAAGAAAAAGAAAATAGAAAATAATATCAGAGAGGCCCAATGGTTAGACTATGCAAAACTTTTATATGAATGGGAAAATGAGAAAAGTAATCCTCCCATAATTGACGCCTCAACATAGTTATTTTCGTTTGCAGATATTGAACAAGGTATAAATAAATTGGCAAATGGCTTAAAATGAAAAATATTAATAGTTTATAGGAAAAAAATTTAAAATGGGGATTGAAGCTTCTAGCTCCACACATCAGAGATATGTTAATCAAATTCAATCAAGATAACTTTTCGATTGAGTGGACAACTAGTGTTGTTATACGTCTTCACAAAATCAGGGACATCATAACCCTTCTAACTACCATACTATTATGATCAAACCTCTTCTTGGAAAACATTTTGGGGGCATGCTAGAGTGCAGAATCAAAGAATAAGTAGAAAAAGAGGGAAAATGAGCAAAGGGGCAGGCTAGATCTAGGCCTAAACATTCTACCATTGATCATTGCATCACTTTAAGACACTTCATTGAAAATTTTTGGGACAACCAAGGTGGGAAAGCATTTTGTTGCTTTGTTGACTTGAAAAAAGCCTTTGATATTGTCCCAAGAGATAAGCTATGTGACAAAATGGAAGAACCAAGGGTCCCAAAATAATACAGGGCAGTTGTTCAAAAACTTTATGAGTTTTTTAGAGCCAAAATAAGAAGAAAGGAAGGCATGTCGGAATGCTTTAGCAGTGACATATGAGTCAAATAGGGATGACCTCATTCCCCTACATTGTTTGGTTTATATATTGATAAGATTGAAGAGTGGATAATAAATACTGAAGGAGAAGGCATCCAGTTGGAAAGATATGTGGCGAGACTACTTTAATATGCATATGACCTTATTCTTATCGCTAAAGGTACAATAGGTTCGAGAAAACACTTGAAAAATCTGGAACTCTTTTGTCTTGAGATGTGTGAATGCAAGTAAATACTAATAAAACTAAAGTCATGATTTTTTCTTTGAAAAGAAAGAAACAACATGTTACTTTTCTCTTTGAGGGAAACCCCTTGGAGGTTGTAGATGAGTACAAGCATTTAGGAATTGATGTCCATCATAATCTTATTTGGGAGACATGTAGATCAAAGAGAATCCAAGGAGGGTGGAAAGCTCCGTACCTTCTTTAGAATAGTTGTAGGAAAGTAGAACTATGGGATTGGAAGACTAAGAAAACTCTCTTTGGTCTATCAGTGGTGCCAATTATCCTTTATGGCTACGAAATATGGGGGTGCAACATGTCAAGCCACAAATGGCGACAAATAGAAAGAATTCAAAAGCACCTAATCACAAGTAGCCTCAAAGTCTAATCGACAATCCCATATTATATCATTTTAGTTGAGGTTGGTATGTTTCCAATTGAGGCTTCAAGGATCATTCATTTTCTAAGTTACTTGAAGAAGGTTGAAAATATGGATAAGCACAAGTGGCCAAAATTGGTTGTTGAAGAAAAGCTAAATCATCACAAAAATACATGAATGAATAAAAACATAAAGTGGTTGGACAAATGAGACATAAATCTGCATGACTTCCCTCAGGCTAAGAAGGAGATAAAAAAGTGGGTGTTAGAAAAATTTATGACTGTCATGTGGACAAAGTAGGTAGGAAAAAAAAGACATATTATGCCAAAGAATTTAACTCAATATGAAACATGACGATAAAGAGTATTTGAATTCCTCAATCAAGGGTAAAGCTAAAATTTTAATTGCATAGTTGAGGACTAGCTCCCATCATCTAAGACGTGAAACTGGTAGATTGGTGTTCCCTAAAGAAGATTGGGAAGAACATACTTTCATTTTTTGTAGCAGAGGGGTGGTAGAAACATAATGGAATTTTATCAAAGAATGTGTAGTGTATGAAGTTATTCGTCGTCTAATTGATAACAACCTAAAGATGAACAATCTCAGTGATCTTGTTGAGGAGACAAGACTTCACAAAACAACAAATTTCTTACTCAACACATATTGAAATATTTTATTTATGATTCATATTCTCACATTAATGCTAATAAAATGTTTTAACTAAAAGATTTTTATTTTTATTTTTACTAATTTTTGTATAATATATATGGACATTAAAATATTTTGTCTTTTTATGAGTCAAAAACTTTAGGAAATGTTTGTATCGTGAGAGACCTCTAGGTAGATCTAGAGTTAAGATGATCTATGTTGGTTTTGAGCAAAACACTAATAAACTATTTTGATTACAAAAGAAAATAATTTTCAATCGTTTTATATAATATAAAAAGTTGACATTGAAATATTTTATCTATGATTTACATTCTCTCATTAAAATATTCATAAAACATGAGTATATCTTTTTTACAAATATACATTTGAATTATCCATATTAAACATTGAATAAATTATAATTCCCAAATTTATTAATAAACAAGTGCTATATAGTAGCTAGTAAATATCGCTTATATAATGAATGAAGGTGTGTATTTGTGGGGAAATAAAAATAAATCTATTCCACACATCATTGGAATTAGATTAATTCGGGCTATCTATATTATATTATAAAAAATGCATGAAAATTACTTTTTTTTAGATTTACCAAGAATTGATAGGAATCAAATCTCTCAAAATACAAAACCAGTGTAAATTTATGCTAATTCTAGATCTATCAAGAATCTATATGAATAAAATTTCTAAAAGTACAAATATTTTAGGAAAGTTTCCAATTCCAATAAACCAAGACAAAATTGCTAGATGTTTCAAACACTTATACCCATGTTTCTCAATATTATCTCATTCTAAAAACTTCAGAAAATAAGTTACCATATAATTTTTTTTAAACTATTATATTATAATAATAAAAAAATTCTTTATCCTTTTAATTAAGAAGAAAAGCATTTGCAACCATAGAGAATTTTGATATATATAAATTTTAATATAAACTAAAATATAAAACTTAAAATTTATAATATAAGTATGATATTTATATACCAACATTAATCATTTGCATGGGTTTAATGGTTAAGAATAATGGGTTTAATGGTTAAGAATAAGTATGTTTTAGTATATGTTTAAATCCAAAATAAATATAGTATTTACACTTTATATTTTTCACACATTGTATTATGAAATATTTTAGTATATAATTAATTAATTATAAATAGAATTCAATATTTTTATTTTTTATTAATTAATTAAAAATAATATTTTTTCTAATTTCATTTACATTTATATAAATAAATATAAAGTTTATTGAAATATCTAAATATAAGTAATTTTTTATTATCATTTTTATTATAGTTTGATTTTTTTAATCAATTTATACTTAGTGCAACTATATTAACAAATGTAGTTGATATACATTTAAGTGTCAACTTATTAAAAAAAGTAGTTGACATTGGCCAAAACTGCAATGTCTCTAGTATATTTATCCAATAATTTAAGTAAAATAAAAACTTAAAGACTTACTAACATACACATCTACCATTAACATTCAACACATAACTGAAATTCACAAGTAAATTAAATTTCTACTAAATATTCCTATTTTTTTATTAAATATTAATTTAAAATCAAACCCAATAAATAAATCCATATTTGTTGTATGATTCAAAACCAATAAATTTTGAACATAGAATTAATGGCCATTAGGGTTCAATTTCCCTATTCAAAAGAATCAACCGAAGGAAGCGCTAGAATCGTCCAATTCAAAAAGTGCTACAATCGTCCAATTCAAAAGGCAACGAATCAATATGAGGAAGGGCTTAACCGGGGCTGAAATAAATTGTTTTTAAATTAAACATGTTATTGTTTGATTTGAAACTTAAATCTGTTTAAATATTTTTTATATTTAATATTTTCTTCTAATTTTATTACGGCATTTCGCTCTTGCTTTGGTTGAATGTCAACTTTATTTCACTTTAGACCAATGAGGCTTTCTCCTTATTGTTCAACTCTATTTCCTAAATATTGACATTTTACACTTCTCTATTTTAGGTGCAGTTTCCAATTATTATAAACTCTTTCACGATTTTACTAGCTGGAGTTCTTACCATTTCGCCTTGCCACCTGAGTTCTTACCCATTTCTACTTCATCATTTTCCCACGAGTTCTCAAATTAATTAAGATTGATGGGCGCTTTCTCCTTAAATTTAACTACGTTATGGGTCGTAAATGCTTTCGAGATAATGTTGAAGCGTGCGTAGCCTCTCAACACATTACCAGACTCCAGGTTCAAAAATCAGTTATTGAGATATGGAATCAATGTTTGCTTGTTGTTGTTAAATGCTCTTATGCGATATAACCGTCCTTGCTACTAAGCTCGTTAATCTTTGAAACACGCCATCTTTAATGCGTTCATTTTCACCTCCGTCTTTAACATCTTCATAACTTTGCTTTCGTTCCGTTTGATTACAGCATTTCAATCTCATTGTTAGTTTCGATTACCTGCATTTCAATCTTATTTCTTGAAGCTTTACCTTCAGGAATAGTAGGTATGAATGTTGACATTTTTATTTATATTTGATCACGACTGCTAGCACGACTAGATTTGTTTGCCAATCGGCACACTTGTTGTGTTGTTCTAAGAGTAGACCCAGTTTGTTCTTCTCAAGCCTTCAAATTCTTTTTATAATAAATTTAACTAGTTGGAGAAATATGTGCCAAGGGACTGGACATTACATAGTGGACTTCCTCTGGCTTGGCTGCCAGTTCCGAGCGGTACCTATTCTTCCCAACTTGCTTTCTGACTTGCACCTGGCGTCATCCCTTTTGAATCTCATCCCAGGTAGACGATAGTGGGAATGAACCCTTGGTGGATGGCTGGATCCTCTGTCAGCCTCATAAACATACCAAATCCCCATTAACAGTCTGAAGTTGTTTTACGTTTGTGGAATACGTCTTTAATGCAGTTACTCTTTTGTTAAATTATTTCTCTGGAACACCTCGCTTCTGTGAGTGCAATAAATAATGGTAGCTTGCTTCTTTGCATTTCAATATTGCAGAATTTGGACATGGTTATCTGTTCATCTCAAGTAAACCCAGTACCTTGATTAAATTTCTTGTTTTGACTTTGAACTGTGAACTTTAAGGCTTAAACACTCTCTTTGGGACTTAAGTCTCTAGATTATTAGATATCATCTTACTCTAAAGTCCTTAATTCCATCCATTCTTCCCAAAATCCAGCAAACCAAAATTATGGATCAACGATATAAATTGCATATTTTGACATTCTGACTGGATTTGGAATCCCTAGCTCACAGTTTTTAAAGCAATGAAATTGTATTTTTGAAATGTTGAGATTGTAGCTACCAAAGTATAGCAAGATAACATGCCAAAGAAAAAACAGGAACAATACTTCTGTACTTGCTGGCGTCCTTGGATTAGATGTATCTGTTTGCTTAAGTTCCTTTGTACTTATTTCTTAATTGTGAGAGTACTTAATATAAAATAGATATATAAAAAAAATAGTGTCATATCTCTTATTCAGGAAATGTATAACCACACTATTGCTACCACTATAACCCTCCCTACCTCTGATCAGAATTGACTTATCTTGTACTTCATTCCTTATAATAATGTTTGAAGTATAGTGGCGAAGAAGGTCTTAAAAAGAAATTTATTTTAAAAATGATATAATAAAAATGTAAAATGGACTAGATTTTAGCATTGTCACATCCATGCTTTTGTAGAAAGGAATCCAAATAGAGTAAGTAGCACATTAAGCAAGTGCATGTATGCCATAATGCCAATTGCCAATTCAAGATGGGGCATGAGAGAGTGCCTCTTATCTTAGGCTATAAGAAGATAAGCTTTTTGACTTTAGTTACAAAATGGAAAGAATGGACAGTTACTGCAATGTATGTACAGTGGGTTGCGATTTTAGTTGGAGATTTTCAAAGATTGCAGTGATGCAATTCCGCACTTATTTCAACAGGTTATCGTTAAGAAATAACAGATTTGAAACTTCCGAGTCTGTTTTCTTGCTCAAATTGGGGTCTCAAAGATTCCTGCGAAGCTCGGACTCACATTGTTTTATACCTCTTGAGCTTGTATTGATCTTTATCACAACTAACACAGAAGCACCTTCCAAACGCCCTTTTCACAGAGTTCCGATTTTCAAGGAATATAGTTTCGCTTTTCAAGGAATATAGTTTCGATTTTTACTCCCCCAAAATGAGAATAGTTTCTCATGACATTTCAAAATGGAGTTGTGCAGAATTTTAAATGTTAGGTTGTCCATTTAGCACTGTCAAGTTGTCAAAATGGTTAGAACAATATTGATCTTGAACTCCTTATAAAGATTCACTATGCCTTTAGTTCTAGTTTATTCAATAATAGCGTTCCAGTTGTTTGATCTCTATCTGCATTGGGGTTGAAGTTGGCTGGCCATTTCAAAGCAGCGGGGGTGTTTACTGCGGTTAGATCCAATCCTGCAAATAAATGGTTATTCTTGTGTGAAAAATGGTTTGGTGATGAAGTATTATCTTGGTTCCCAGGAGCAATCTGGAATTGTGGTCTTTTCCACCTTGGCATGTCAAAATAAATATTCCTCAACTGCAATACACAATCCACAACATAAGTCAGATGAAGTCCCTGTTATGAGTTGTATCTCTCAAGCCCAAGGCTTCGAGGTTGTTGGTTGAAACTTTGGCTATACATATGCATCCTTCCTATTTTACTTCCTGCTATCGCCTCCATCTCTTCTTCCCTTATTTTCTTTTTTAAAGCCTCATCATTATTTATTTTCTTTTAAACCCCTTTTAGGTTGGGTTTAATTCCTATTACCTTTCATTTTCTTGATTTGGATACTGGGTTGTCTTGAAAATTGCTACAAAACTGCTGTGTGAGTACAAATTTCTAGATTCAACCAAGCTTATCGAGATAATAGTTTGCCATATGTTAAGAAAGTTTATTTGTTCCTTTTGTTGTTCTCATCTCTTCTTTGTGCTCTCAGGGTTCAAGGTTTTCGTCCTAATTTTACTTAATTTCCCGATTCCCTGTTTTGGGTAGAAGCTCATTTCTAGATTTCTAATGTAGAAAGGGCATGCCAACACTTTTCTGCTCTCTTTATCCTGCTTTGGCTGTAAAATATATTTCATTCTTTGTTGTGGTATTTACAGTATTTTGTAGGATGTGTGACTCTTTTTATCATCTAATGAAGAAAAACAATTATGTAATTCCAAAATTATGGGTGGCAGAATATAGTAGTCACAGTTCTAAACAAAAAAATGAAAATCCCTCAACAGTATATCTGCATATGTCAACATCCATTTTTCTTATATTGTATATTACATGTAATTGCAGCCATCTTATAGAGGAACATGGGATCTATAAAATACTTGATTTCTATTGTTTTTCATGTGAAATTCATTTACCTTCTTTTCCATACTTCTGGAGCACAAGTACAATAAAATCATTTCAAGTTGTTACACTCGTCCTTTTGCAACTTTAGTAGTTCAGTTACATGGCTGTAGCATGTTAGAGGCATGCCAAAAGTTCTCTCCTCTCTTTATCCTGATTTGGTTGTAAGCCTTTAGTTCAGCTTTATTCAATAGACAACTTGGATATTCCTATTTATGCAGTTGATAGTAGCAAAAAAAATAAAATCCCTCAATAGTATATCTGCATATGGCAACATACATTTTTTTTTATATTCTGAATTACATGTGATTGCAGCCATCTTATAGTGGAACATGAGATCTATAAAATACTTAATTTCTGTTGTTTTTCATGTGAGATTCCTTTACCTTCTTTTGCATACTTCTTGACCACAAGTACAATAAAATCATTTTAAATCCTTTTTGCAACTTTGGTAGGTTCGATTCCCATGTTTCTACCTGCCCTACGAACATGACAACACTTTGCTCCATTACGACCACATCTTATACAGGAACATGAGATCTATAAAATACTTGATTTCTATTGTTTTTCATGTGAAATTCGTTTACCTTATTTTCCATGCTTCTGGAGCACAAGTACAATAGAATCATTTCAAGTTGTTGAACTCATCCTTTTGCAACTTTAGTAGTTCAGTTACATGGTTGTAGCCTGTTAGAGGCATGCCAAAAGTTCTCTCCTCTTTTTATCCTGATTTGGTTGTAAATATATATATCATTTTTTTCAATAGCCTTTACAGTATTTTGTAGGATGTCTAGCTCTTTTTATCATCTAATGAAGAAAAACAATTATGTAATTCCAAAATTATGGGTGCAGAATATAGTAGTAACAGTTCTATTTTCAATCAATCTATTCCATTTGCTTGTGCGCTTATGTTTCAAACTGTCATGTGCATCTGTCGTGTCAAACATGATTTTCAATAAGTTGAAAAAAAACACTTAGATTATGCAAGATATACAGTTGCAAGTAGCATACTTCACAAGCTAATTTACAAATATGGTTATTTCACATTACTATTTCCTTTCCTTTTATACCTACAACCCAACATCCTCTCCTAACCTATTTTATGCCTATGCCTTGTTTACCATGAAAATAATTCAACATGCCCTATTCCAAAATATATGTTCCATAGGGAAAGCCTTTACAGTACTCATTGTCAGGAACGTATTTGCACAACTTCCACTTGTGCAACTTGCAATAGCATCTTCCATATAGCAAATTTGCCACTATCAATTAAAGAGTGGAAATCATCCAAATTAGCAATTCTGCACTTCATCTCTCACAAATTAGCAATATCAAACTTTCCCTTCATTTATGTGGACATGTTCTTCCTCACTTTCTTCACCTTAATATCTCTATTCGCTTGCAGCACATTGTTTTTACAAGCCACCCGTTCTGCCATGGAGATGTCATTATCTCGCAATTGTCTTTCTTCTCTACTAGCTGGTGCTACCGCCCAACAACCAACTCTCCAGGTTTTTGAACTTGCACAGATCAACTCTACCCGGAATTCAACAGCTCGATACCGCATGTCGCTTTCCGATGGTGTTCACAAGCATTCTGCCCTTCTCCCTTCTTCGCACACTTCCCTCGCGCAGAACGGGTCCTTGGCCATAGGCTCCATTGTTCTCTTGAAGAGATGCTCATGCACGTATTCGCATCAAACAATGTACGTTTACTGCATAATGCCTCCCACCTTCCTCCCCTATAATGGCTTTTCCCTTATGTCCCTCTATTTCCTTTATTATTTCTAAATTTCTACATTGCCACTTCATTGATACATTGCTCGTTCTTGCAGGTCACTCTCTATTCTCGAGCTTGAAGTAGTCCAGCGCGTTGCCCCATTGGTTGGTGACCCATGCCCTCTTACTCTCTCTACTAAACAAATGGTCCAAGCCACATCATCCTCATCTTCTGCCTCTCCCTTTTCATCACCACCGTCCCTTGACATTCACTCATTGTCCTCCCAAGATCCCGCCGCAACATCTTCGACAACTCTCCCTTTTAAAGCACTCTCCCCTACAAGAAAAACTTGGTCCATCCAAGGCCACGTCCTTTCAAAAACACCCCTTCGGCATTTTACCAATGCACGTGGCTCTGGAAAGTCACTAGGCTTTGACCTTGTCGACCACGAAAACGAGCAAATCCACGTGTCTGCCTTCAATGAATTGGTTGAATCCCTTCATGCTCTCATTCAAGTTGGCCAAATCTACAATGTTGCAAATGGCACCATAAAGGTCCCCAACCCTTCCTATAACCATCTAAGACGCCCATTTGAAATTCTCCTCTTCTCTTCATCAACAATTTCTCAAGTCTTGAATGATGACCTCACAATTCCTTCCCACACCTTCCACTTTGTACCTATCAATTCCCTTAAACTCTCACCTGCTAACTCAATCGTTGATGTCATAGGTATTGTTAGCTCACTCTCTCTTGCCTCTATTGTCCGCAAACGCGATGGCTCTGAAACTCCAAGAAAGACAATTTCTCTTCGTGACATGTCCGGGAACAGCATTGATGTGACCTTGTGGGGAGAACACTGCCATGCTGAAGGGCGTGAACTCTCTAAACTTTGCATGGCTCGTGCAGTTACAGTCCTTGCAATTAGAGGTGGCAGGGTCGTCGAGTTCAACGGCCAAACTATCAGCACAATCCCTACCACCTCCCTGGTTATCGATCCAAAGATCGTTGAAACGGTGGAACTTAAGCAATGGTTCGATAAAGAAGGCATTCAATCTTCGTCGCCCTCGCTTAGCCGCAAATACTCAAGCACCAGCAAGAAGCCACTTAATACAAAAACAATTTATGACATCCTCTCAATTCCACCTGGAGAAAATGTCCCATGGATGTCGCTCCGTGCTACTGCTACCTCAATTGACTTGCATGATTTCTACTTCCTTGCATGCCCACTTACCATTGATGGTATGCAATGCATGAAAAAGGCTATACAACAAGATGATGCCACGTGGCGTTGCTCAAAGTGTGAAGGGTCGTTCACCAAGTGTAACTACCGCTACATTCTCCGCCTCCAGCTGCACGATCACACTGGCCACCTCGAGAATGTTGTCGCTTTTGACGACGCCGCAAATGGCCTCCTAGGCATCTCTGCAGAGGACCTTTTCCTCCTCTCAACAGATCCTCAAGCTGTCCTTGACATATATAGCAAAATCAAAGGGCGACAATTCCTCTTCACACTATCTTTAAAGAGGGACACCTTCAACGGCATTGAACGACTGCGACCAATTGTTATGCACGCAGAATATCTGCCTTTTGCTGATGCGTCAAAAATCCTCCTTCAACTCTTGCAACCTCCAACTTCCCCCGCGAACAAAGCCTGTCGCCGCCTTTAGCCATACATTTCTTGCCTCTTCCCATTGTTCAACTTTCAACATTTTTTTCCCTCACTTGCCATGCATCGTCGATTTTGCATGTATGTTTTGTAATCGTTACTATATCTTTACAACCCCTTTCCCTTTCTAATAGTCCTCCTAAATGTATAGGTATCAACTCGTTTCTTCATTACATCTTGTTTATATGTTATTCCGCTATGTTGTAATGGACCTTCTTAATATATGAACATTTACACATGTCGTTTTTCATTTCCTCCTTCATGCCTTCATCTTGTTTGCAAAACACACATTTTATAAATGCAAATGTCAACATGCTATGCTTAGTATGGAATATAATACAAAATTTGCTTCTTCTTCTTTGCAAAAAATACAGTATATGCCTTTCATTTCCTCTTGCCAATAAATGCAACATGTTCTTGCTTTCAAAACACATATTCTCCGATTTCAAATATGCAACACTCATTTTTATGCAAACCATATTCAATACATTTCCACTTCAAAATTCACTCGCACCATTTCCATACGACTATTTCTATGATGAAATACATAACACAACAAAAATCCTCGCAAAAAATAATAAATAATAAAACAACAAAAATATGAAATAGAGTGTTGCATCTTCATGCTTCCCTCTTCTTTCATTATATGCATTTGACATGCCTTTCCTTGTTTGCAACAGCTATGCCAACCACACCAGACACCAATTTGCAAAGGGAACAACGTCGCTGCCACTACGCACTTAACAAAAAAAGAATTAATGCGCGTCGTCGTCTCCTCTTTGCAACTCGCCAGGCCAACCTTCTCTCTCAATCCACCACACACCAAACTCCCATTCCTTCACAAAGTACCCTCCTTCCACTACATCCCACCCAAACTTTTCCATTTACCCTTACAGCTCCCCTCCCTAGCCAGCCCTTTCCATTCCCTGCAATTCCTTTGCCTCTTGCCTACCCTTTCCATGTCCCGCACCATCTTCCTCCTTCTCCATCTGTGCAGCAATTCCTCCCCATCCAACTCCAACATGCACAACTTCGCTTCCGTGAAAAAATTGATGCACTTAGTCCCATCCAAGTTTGCTCAATTTGTTATGAAGCTTACCCATCCATGAAAACAAAAAGAACTAACGGAAACATTTGTTGTACCCGTTGTGTTGGCGAACGAACAACCCACCGTTTTTCCCTCATAAACAACATGGACCCAGGTATCCAACCCCATGTGCTCTCTTGCCTGACTCAAGTTGAAGAGATGTTGATTGCTCGTGTCAACCCCATTATTCAAGTCACCCATGCACGCGGTGGCCAACTAAAATATTCCGGCCACACTATTAGCTTTCCTCAAGATATCACTAATATTGTGACCTCTCTTCCTCGCATGTTATCAGACCTAGACATCCTTGTTGTAAACAAAATTACTCATGATGAAAATTCTTACGACTTCTTTGTCAGTAGATCGCGTGTTCATGCAGCATTGCAATTCAAACTACAAAATGATCCGTATTACAAAGATGTCCACATTAACCAAAATTCCCTGAATGCTTTGCCTATTGTGCCCACCAACATTTCCAACATGCTACGCCATGCCGACACATCTTCCATCCCACTCCAACAAGCCATTCTTGAAAATTGTGCTTCTGAACTTCCCCAACCATGCCCATCTGACCTCCACCCATCCTCCTTTGTTGCAAATCTGCCAAACTCTCATTCAGAAATAGATGGAATACTTGCCTACATAGAATCCCCCAATCACTCACCCATCCATTCACTTCAATGGCCCACCATTGGCCTCTCCCTAATCAATGAATACAACACAGAAGGCCTCTTCTCCATGGCATTCCCCACCCTCTTCCCCACCGGCTCTGCAATGATTAATCAACCAAGAATTACAAAAGTAGATATGCAAGAATACGCTTTGCATCTAATACGCTACCATGAAAACCATTTTGCACAACATCCTCTCTTCCGCTACTACTTGTACAACCTCATCATGCGCCATCGCAGCCAAGCAAATGCCTCTGTCTTCATGAAAAGAGACCTTTCAAACACCCTTCCAACAACAATCGCTGACCTTCGCCACCACCTTCAACAATTCCCCACTTCCACCATCCCAGACCAGATTATGCGCTTCGGCTCATCCTTGCGCGACAGCCGCTCATTCTGGACTAGAGCTAGACACAAGCTTCACGACATGATCATTCAACAAGGTACCCCTACCATATTCTTCACACTCAGTGCAGCTGATACGAAATGGCCTGACTTGCATAGAACCATGCCTTCCAACCCTCCATCCAATTCAAATGAGCAAACTCGATGGAGAATCCAAAATGTTGTTGCAAACCCTCACCGTGCATCTCGATACATCCATTGCAGATTCACAATATTCCTCGAAGAAGTGCTACTTAAAGGAGTCCTTGTAAAGGATTACTGGTGCAGGTATGCATACTATTCCTTCCATCTCTTACATTTCATTAACTTCACTTCCACACATCCATCTTATTTATTTTCCCCTTCTTTTTTTTAGGTATGAATGGCAACATCGCGGCTCCGCACATATCCACGGTTTCTTATGGCTTCCAAATGCACCTTCTATGGACACTTTAGATTGGACCAATGCTTCTGCTGTCCGTGCAGCTAAAGATTTCTTCGATGCATACATTACTACTGGAACCCTCGTCCCATTCAAAACCGGGTTGCTGGGATAAATTATTCATCCCTGCAAGACCCATGCCTCCTCCAGACACATGAAATTCTTACAGCCAATCAGTTGCAAGACTATGAGCAACTTGTCAATTCTGTTCAAAGACACACAACTTGCCACTCTAGTACATGTTTGCGCAAAAGAAATAACAAAACAAGTTGTCGCTATGGAGCCCCATGGGAAGTTCGCGACGCATCATCTCTTCACATTGATACTACTGGCCATAAATTGTACGCCCTTGCTAGAAATGATGACAAGCTAAATGTGCACAACGCTCATCTTCTTGCAATTTGGAGGGCAAACATGGACTTCCAACCAATTCTATCACGCCATGCTGTGTTGAACTACATTTCAAAGTATGCAGCAAAAGCAGAGGCAAAGTTTGAAAGCTACTACCAAATGCTTTCCCATCTCTCCCAATGTTCCCCACCCGATGCTCCTATTATTATTGTCGTCTGCAAAGTTCTGACCGAAATTGTCGGTGACCGAGACATTGGTGCACCAGGAACATGCCACATGCTGCAAAAACTCCCACTAATAAAGTGCAGTTGTTCTTTTGTATCCCTCAATGTGAAAAAAACAAATATTCAAACGTGTTTCACAACAATTGGATGGTGATCCTCCATCAACACCTTTCATTGTCTAATACATGCATATACCACCTGCACTCGAGGATTTGCCTCTTATTGAAGTTGCACGCTCTTGGACCACCTCCTCCCGCCGCAAAAAAACACCTTGGAAACAGATCTTCCCTCCTATGGTTGTACGTGTCCTTCCTCGTTTCACCTCCATCCCATTGAAAGACTCATCATCCTATGTGGACTTTTGTTGGAGTGAACTCCTTCTATACTGCCCTTTCCGTACCCTCCCTGACGACATTGGCACATCTGACGCGGCCATTGTGGCACATTGGGAACAAACTAGACATACATATCAAGCTTGGCATGTCCACCGCACCCCAATCGACCCTACCGATGCCGACTCTTGCTGTTCATCTCCTGATGCCCCTCCCCATGCCCCCACGCTCGACATGCCTGAATGGAAATTTCTCTCTCAACTCCACCCAAGCAACAACATCCTCCTCAATGAACTTGAAATGCTTGGCCATCGTGACTTTGATGCAAATTATAATTGGGCCAACTCCATTATCCCTTCACATTTACAAGAAACAGCCATTCGCTTCATCAACTTCAACCGCTCCTCCACAAGAATCCACCAAATCCAAACTCCATTCTCACATTCACTTTCCTCCTTGTCCCCAAGCCAAACCATTGCATTCAATATCATTTTTTCCCACTTCCGCACACACGCCACAGGATCAATTTTAAAAATGATAATCCAAGGCACTGCTGGTACTGGAAATTCATTCCTAATTGAATGCCTAAAAAATGCCTTCCTTGAAAACTCCACCAATGGACCAAGCCCCCTCCTCTTTCTTGCTCCGACCGGTGTTGCAGCATTCCACATCAATGCAGTGACAATCCACTCTGCTCTTCGCATCCCTGTATCCTCTATGCAACCTTTAGAAGGTCAAGCCCTCCTATACCTTCAAGAATAGCTTCAAGATGTGGAATACATTCTAATTGATGAAATGAGCTTCATTGGTCCTAAATTTCTTTCTCAAATCGATAATCGCTTGCGGGAGGCATTCCCAACAAATAAAAGCAGCCCTTTTGGTGGGCGCTCTATAATTCTCGTGGGGGACCTTGCCCAACTTCCACCTGTCAAAGACACACCAATGTATGTAGGCACTTCTCGTGGCACTGCACTATGGCAAAGCTTTGATACTGTGGTTACACTTTCAACAGTTTTCCGGCAACAAGGAACTAGCCCTTCTCAGATTTCCTTCCGCGAACTCCTTTCCAACCTTCGCAATGCAACACCCACTATTGATGATTGGAAGCTTCTTATGACACGCTCAAAAACAAACCTTCCTTAAGCCGAGGTCCAGTAATTCTCAAGTTCAATGCATCTATACGCCACAAATGACATTGTTGACATGCACAATAAAACCATGTTGAAATCACTCAACCAACCAATCGCACGTTGCTACGCTACCCAAAGAAAGGAATTTAGAGGAAACAAACTGGAAGATGAAAAACTAGCTGCAAAAATTCTCCTTTGCATTGGACAACGAGTTATTCTAACAAGCAACTTGTGGATTGAGGCTGGCCTTGTCAATGGTGCCCTCGGCACCATCCGCGCACTCGTATATGCACCAACAACTAAACCGCCCGAACTGCCATTATTTGTTGTAGTCGACTTTCTTCACTACAAAGGTCCACCATGGGATCCTTCAAATCCTAAATTTGTGCCGATCCCCCCCATAACAAGGGGCTCACACACACAAATACCGCTTCGCATGGCATGGGCTTTAACAATCCATAAATCACAAGGCATGACACTAGATAAGGCAACAATTGACATCGGAAACATTGATCGACAGGGTCTCACTTTCACAGCAGTATCAAGAGTCCGGTCATTAAATGACCTGTGCATCTCCCCTGCTTTCTCCTTCTCTCGCTATTCACGGATGAAGGAGAACCCTTTCGTCATACGCAGAAAAAAATAAGAGGCTCTGCTCACCTCAAAATCTATTGCTCAAGCTCCTCCAAACCCCTCTACTATTGGTACCTTAACATCCCACTAGCTATTCACTATTCTGCTTTCCCATTTCACTATATCTTCTATGCATCAATCACTAACATGCTTTCAATTTCTATGCAGGAACATAATGGATCGTAAATATATCTCACAGCTCCAACAATTTTGCAAAGAAATCAATGAACAAGAAGCTGCACTTCTCAATGTACAGGAGCGATTCCTACGTCCACCTACTCTGCCTCTTTACCGGTTGCGTCCCACAATACAACTACTGCAACGGATAAGAAATTGGATGAATCTCCTCATCCATATTCATGAAAGGGATGCACACAGAGAACTCCGAGCATACTATCTTGACCCCTTTGAAAAATATACAGCACATCTTACTTTCCAAACTCTTCCTACTCAAAAATTTATGTATATACCAAAAAAAAAAAAAAAAATCGCATCCTTACATCTTAGATACATTTTCACAAGCTTCAGCAAAAGACTCATTTCAGTACATCTACTGTCCACCTAGTAACTTTGAAATCACTTTTGGCAATTTTAAGGAAAAAATCTCTTTTGTATACACCTGCTCCTTTTGCACAAAATATAATGAACATTTCTTTACAACATCAACACAACTTTTAGAAAAAAAATTCCATGGATTTTCAAATTTCTAATGCTCTATGCTTATATCTCAAATTCAATCAATAAGCTTTGTTGGCTATCGCTTGTTATTCATGTGCCAGGTTGCTTTGATAACATCCTTCCTATCAGCAATTCTTTATTGCAAAACAAAACTGCAAATCAGGTACTAGCAATTGCGCACGACTGTTAGCAACATCCAACATCAAATATATCAGCCTATGATGTTCTAATTCACATCGTATTTCTAAAACATCTTTGTTTAAGATCAAGCAAAGAAACTTTACCACCGTTTTGAAACCCCATGGAATGCATTTTTAAACAATTTGATTAACAAAAACAAAAAACATAAAAAACTAATAACTAATCAGCATTTCTTTTAGTGTTAATAAAGACACAGAGAATACAGGTATGTTTGAGCAAGTCCTCAAACAAAATATGAACATGCATACACCAATATTCTTACCTCCCGAGCAGAGCACCACACACTTATAAATTGTTTTACAGGCAATAAAGATCGATTTCAATCCACCTAACAAATCACATTATAATTTCTCTACTGCACCAAATTGGCATGCCATATGCACCAAATGCCAATATGCATATAACATAAACAAGTATGAAGCATATCACAATCACTGACTTGATTAAAACATATTGTGTTGACCATATCTCAAAACATATTTTCCAAATACTTAATTTGAATTTTAAATATTTATATTTCTTTTAATAAAAAAAATAATTTTTAATTTAATATTATTAAATTGTACTTTATGTAAATTTATTTTTATTTCATTTTATTTATTTATTTATTAATCTTTGTTTTATTTTGTTTCTATTGATTTATTTATTTATTTATTTTATGCCAAGTATAAACAAAGATGTATAATCCAGAATTTTGTTGCTACACACATGGTAAAATCAAACACATTTAGTGTTCAGTTTATATATTTACCATTGATGCGAAGTCAAAACCTATGTCCAATGACAGGACTGCTGCAAGTTACAGATACCTTCATTGAACCAGATACCTTCAACTTCAGATACCTTCATCGAAACATCTAAATAAATTCAACAAATTAAACATGTTTGATTGGAAGTTTTGTGTTATGCAATGGTTGGAAATTGAGAATCTCAACTTGTGTTTGGGAGAAAATCGATTGACTAGAAGGATTCCTTCAGAGTTAGGTCGGCTCCAAACCCATGGGCTCTTGGACCTCTATACAAATAATTTCACTGGACCTCTTTCTCCAGGGATTGGAAACAACACATCTCTAGAGCTTCTCGATGTTCCCATTAACCATCTGACAGGTAGAATCTCAATTGACCTTGGTAGTCTCATTGATAAAGAGCAGCTAGATCTAAGTGAAAATTACTTAAATTTCAGATTATATCCCTTTTGGGAAAACTGAAAAACTTCAATAAGGTGATTCTTTGCAATCATCTTTTAAATGGTAACATTCTCCAAGAATTGAAGAATTGCTTGAATTAAGTTGTAAAAGACTAATAGTCTTTCTTCTGCCAACCCTTCTGGAATAGGATCTATTACTAGCCTGGCAATCAATCTCCACCTTTTAACACAACAGTGAACATCGGACCTTTCACAATAATATTAAAATGGTTGGGGTGCTTACAAGTTTGATTCCTTTGAATGTTTCTGTCAATAATTTCTCTGGCCCACTTCCTGCAACACTCTTTTTTCAAAACATTAACAAGTACTTTCATGGGCAATACTGAACTGTCAGTCCCTTTATAGCCAAACCTGTTCTTCTTTTGGAATCCATGATTCAAGTTTCAATCCTTGTTGGAGCAACCACTGTCCCTGTCCACGTTTGGCCTGGCATTATAGTATTGGCTATGTGCATAGCATGGTATTTAGTATTTAAACAAGGCAGATGCTTTCAATAGGAGTCAATCAGAGATCATTTTTCTTTGCCCTGGACATGCATTCCTCTTTTCAATTTAATTTGTAAAGCAAGTGCCAAGTAGAGAGATTGTTTCTATCCATTTTTCTTGTTGTAACTTCCTATTTGTCTTTGTTGAAACTTGAAAGTGTCCATTATTGTCATACAATGTTTTCAGGTGCAGTGCACTTATATTAGGGACTTACACTCTGCTGAAAAAGGGGGCAGATAAATTATTCTACTCTCCTTCTCAATACAAATTAGAGGTTTTTATCCTGAAATATTATAGGATTTTCGGCCACCTCTCTGTCAAAGTGTTAAATTTTTCACCTCTCTCTCAAATTGTTAAATTTTTGTTAGTACTGTAAATCTCGTTTTGCGGAACAGAGTAGTCATTTGTACAGCGTGTTGCAGGTGGAAAAGATGGCCTAATATTCATCTCGAGACAGGAAGGAAATTCACAGTTGTCTGCCATCATTCTGACTTAAGGCTACCACATCTGGGCAGATTACATGAAACTCAAAAGTTACTTTACATGGAATCCAACTAAGCTCTTTGTGATGTCTAAATTGGACCCTATCTTTCGCTAAATTGAACAAGTTTTAAAGCACCCCTCCACTTTAAAGGACACGAATTTACATATTCTTCACTGACATAAGTCAACTTCCTTGTAGGAGCTCTGCAAAGGCAGATTAATTAAGAAAAAATGTTTTTTTAAGAAGCTTCACACAGTTTACTGTTAAATTTCTGCGAGATATAAATTTTGACAAAAATTGATTAAATTTCAGAATGCTTCGGAATTCAATGCAATAAGGTATTGTTTATCCTGATTTTCAGTTCGCAAAGCTCAAAGCTCAGAGATATTTGAGAATGATTTTAAATAATATACAGCATTGCAGCAACAGTCCGCCAGAAGTGGTTCTTAATTATGAAGCAGCTCTTAAGCCCACAACACAAATGTTTCTGAGAAAGCATAATGGATGCAAGATTGTTTATGTAGCTTCAAACAATATAATGTTAAAAATGCTGCAATCTATAACAATAATTGACGAATTTGACAATACCTTGCAATCTACTTCTATTTTGATCTATGAAGACAGTTGATTCTAAATTCTAATGTATTTCTGTTCAATACTATTCATTCTTAAGCACACTATATAAATACTGGGGGCAGCGTTTAATGTTTGCAAAAAAGAGTCGTAAACAATGCCATATTGTTGCTGCTACAATCCCATCTGCTATATGTTCCCATCTACTATATGTGTCTGCGCGAGTGTAATGTAGATAAGTTGAGAAATATATACATGAGTATTGCAGTTATCTCTTCTCTTCTTTTGCTCATCAATACAAGCAACTGAATCCCTACTGCATCTACATGTATTTTGGCCCTCTTCTGGCAAACACAAGCTAGGGTTGCCAACAAATAACCTCGAGGAATTTGAACTCGCAAACCTCAACCATGACGAGGGTATGAATCTCGTGAGCTGGTTATTGGAGATGTTTAATCGAAGCAATGACACAAGCCCACTAAACGATGACGCAATGTTTCCTGAGAGATTATTGAATGACAAATCTAGCTTCTCAGGCTTATTCACCTGACCCAAAGACGATGGAATTTCACCCTTTAGTATGTTTTTTCCTAGATTCATTCAGGGCAACAGCCACATTCTGTAAACTTCCAAGCGATGACAAGATTCAACCTTCAAACTCGTTTCCTCGTTTCCTCCTACATTAAGCTCCAATAACTGCTCAAAATCTAAGAACATTTCTAGAATGCTTCCTAGATATTCCAATTGTTGTAGATTGGCCAAATTCTTTGCTATTGAGCCATTCAGTGAGTTAAAACTTAAGTAAACAGAGTACAAAAGATGACATTTACCAAGTTCTGAAGGCAACAAGTGCTACAGATTGGAGAGTTGCCCCAATTTTAGAGGAATGGTACCGCTCAATCTATTCCTGGACATGTCAATGGAGCTCAAATTATTGCTCTACCCTATGCTTAAGGGTATTTCACCTTGCAAATTATTATCCGCCATATCCATATAGTCATTGTGAAGATTCGAGTGCATAGCCGTGGTTAATCACTGTACAAAAAAACCACAGTGGATTTCCAAGGGTGGATTGCCCTATTCCGCACCGCCTCTTGACATTGAGTGGTATTCATGGGTCGGGCAGCGATTCCATAGGGAATCTGCCGCGTGTCCCAAGTGGGTTTTATTAACGTGAAATTTCGCGCGTTAAAGTCCGACGGGGGACGCGCAGCAAAATGCACCCGAGCCTTTGATCGGGGAGAAGGAGATCGGATGGCGGGAGCGGGAGGAAGACGTGCGAAGTTTAATGAAGAAGCATGGGAATTAACCTAAGTTCTGAGCGGTTGATTGATTAACAATTCACATATAAGGTGGGGCCCCGGTTGTCGGACATGAAATGCTGTGGATCGCTTTTGTTCAGGACCTTTCAAGACTATTGTTGCATCAATTACTTTGCTCCCCTGCTCGCCTCCTTTCTAAGCCTTTTGCACCAGGGGCAATTGCTAGTTTATTTTTTATTTAAAAATCAAAACTTTTAAACCTTCAAATTCAATATAAATGACTCAACAAAGTAATTAAAAAATAAATAATAATAATAATTATTATTATATGATTTTTTTAATTTAAAATTAAAAATAAAAACTTATTCTAAACCAATTTATATATTTTCTAACTTATGTTATTATTATTATTAAAATATTAATATGATAAACTCTCTTCCCTACCTTATCATTATTATTAAAATATTAACGTGATAAGGTCTCTTCCCTTCCTTATCTTGGAGGCAATCCATAGCGTCATAGATAACCACTTCAAATGTAACAAACATCGACTTCAAATCTAAAGTGGATTAACAGTTTTTAAATTAATAAAATGGAAAACAAACACCACTCCGCCTCCAACTCTCCTCCGCACGCATTCATTCATTCCCGGTCAACATTTTTATGAAAACAATTCTAAACCCCCGACCCATTCCAAGTTCGAGGTAACTGAGACCAGTTTTCTTGTAGAAAACAATTCCAGCTCACATAAGCCGGCCGGCGCCGCATCTTCCAACAACCTTCTTACATCCCAACCAATTTTCAAAACACTACATTCATTGGTTGTTTCTGCTGAGTTTCATGGTAACTTTCCACAGGCTTCGTATGCCTATACTAAAAACACAAATCTCTAAACGGTTCATTGGTTGTTTCTGCTGAGTTTCATAGTAACTTAATTACCACAAACTTCGTACATACCTATACTAAAACACAAATCTCTAAACGGTTCATTGGTTGTTTCTGCTGAGTTTCATGGTAACTTACCACAGGCTTCTCAATAGGAGGAATCTTCGTGGTTGTTTCTGCTCACTTTCATAGCAACTCTGCACTCAATCAAACGCCTTCTAAATACCAATAGCAGGCTTTCATGGCTACCATTCTGTGACGCCCAAGATACACCGCCCCTTTTTTTCTTCTCTGCTCTTTTCATTACAGAAATTATTGAATTGAGACATCTCATTCATATACCAAAGATGGTGTCTCATCTTATCATCAGAAACCCTGCCGTTTCAAATGTTTCTGCCATGCCCATGTACCGGAGTATTATTGTATCCATGGCCCTGAGTTGGGTTCACAAGTTTTATAGCTTCTACAACTACTATGTTTATGTTTGGGTTTTTGAGATGATGAAAACTAAGTTTAAGTTTCCTCAACTTTGCAATTCCAAAGACCCACATGTTTTAAGGGTTATTGCAAATTACCCCTCGTCAGGAGATATGATTGATGAATCGAGCAGCCATTTTATAAATAAAAGATATGCTGCCTTCCTTCATACATGTGACCTCTCTCGAATTTTCAATGCCTTGGACAGCGATCGCGACGGCATGGTTACTGCAGAGGATGTACAAGGGTTACTCGAAAAGCTTGGAATTCAAAATATATCTGATGATAATATGAAAATAATGATGGGTTCTGTGGAGCGTATGAGCTTTGATGATTTCTGTAGATTTCTTCTCAGTATGTGTGGGGAAGCTCATGAGCATGGAGTGACGGAGGAGAAAGTGTTGTCGGAAGAGTTGGTTGAAGCCTTCAATGTTTTTGATAAGAATGGGGATGGGTTCATCAGCCCATGGGAGCTTCAACAGGTCCTGCTCAGCTTAGGACTAAAAGAAGGACAAGATCTGGAGAGTTGTGAAATGATGATCACAAGATTTGACAGAAATTCAGATGGTAGAATCGATTTTGAAGAATTTGAGTACATGATGACCATGACGGACAAATCTTTGTAAATGTGTTAATAAAAACTATATCCCTTGGATTTCTTTTTGTAATTTTTTCTTCCCAATATTTCTTGATGATATGAGAATAATGGACAGTTGCAAAGTTGCAATGACATATGGCCATGGAATTCTCAGTGGTTTGAATTAGCCTTTAATGCATTAAACCCAAGATTGAATTCAGGAACAGGCCAAATGTGTTATAAACATACTTCCTGTCTATATAACAGGAGAGCGATTTGGCCCTATTACAGACGAGAGCAACATAGTCCTTTCCACAACGGCTAAAACGAACCATTTAGGAACGGTAATGATTAATTGCTATAACAGTACGAAGACTGCAAACTAACTCAAATTTCTATGGCTAAGTTCGGAGTTAAGCATGAACTAACTGTAAAATTTCCACAACATATTAGACATATAATTCGACATATTGTTAGATTTGACCTTTTGCTTGTGAATTAATGTTGCAAGAGTGACCCGAATCAAAATATGAGTTGCTTCCAAGTTCTTTTTTTTTTTTGCATATTAAACCCCATATGCTCAAAGGGCAGAATTCTGCATCCGGATCAACTTTTTTGGGCAAATGGTTTCCATCACTATTAAAAAAAATCTGGTAGAATTCTCCATGCTTTGGGGAAATTGGTTTCTACCATTATAAATCCCCTTACCTTTAACATTGGTTATCTTCTTACTAACAGGGGCATGGACATAATGAGTGAACCTTGTTAACATAATGGTTGATTAGTTGGAAATTTGATAAGCAGTAGGTTTATGGCGTATGCATCTGATCAACATAAATCTTATACGGAATTTAAGTTTAAAAATGTAAACATCATTACAACTTTGTCAATGCTAAGTTTAAAGCTTAGATATCTCATTATATATCTCTGTTTTCACGTCACCAGAAGACCTCATTAGATATCTCTGTTTTCACCAGAAGGCGTGATTAGATATATATGTGTTCAAATGTGACATCGTTGCCCATCAATGGGAAGCAAGTCCAACTCTATTACGGAATATTAATCCACCTCTGCTGCTTGATGTTCAAAGCAGCGCACTAATTTTGTTAAGCCAGTTTCAATACAGATACTCTGTTTTATAACGAAAGTCATATCCAATTTGCCCAATTATAAACCAGTGACCAATTTGCCCATTCAGAGATCCTTGTAGGTGACAGTCACAACACAGAGCCTAGGAATGTATGGTTTCTTTGTGTATTGGTGTAACAGGATCTAATAGACCAAGCGATGGCTGTAGCATGTGGTTTGTGCAGCGCTGTACGATGCTTTTACCCTCTGATTCTCGAACATTGGAAAAATCTTCATACTATCTTATGCAAAAAGAAAACAATGCAATTTTCGGTTTTGAATGTGCAACCACAGCAATTGTATACGTGTCCATTCATACATTTGTTTATTCCATTAGCTGACAACTTGATAAGATGTCTGACGCTTTGTTACGATGGATTTTAATTTTCTTTTTTAAATTTGGGGAAGGAATGGTTAGAATTACAAATTTGAATTGGTAAATCTATATAATTCAAATTTTTGTTTAAACACATTTTTTTTTGTGAGTCAGAGGAATCGGCAGCGACTGACAGTTTTTACACGGGAGACCCATGGTCAAACCCAGCTACCACTATAACCTCTCAGGGCCGCCCAACCTGCAAGGACGGTACCCATTTCAGATGAGGTTTGAACTCGTGACCTACACAACGGCACGAATGACTTAACAGTCATCCGCTGGCCACTAGACCACCACCACCACCATGCCCAGAGCAAGGCAAAAACATTTTATATTAAAAAAACCTATAATTTCACTAAAATTCAAGAAAAAATCAAAACTCAAAATAATTGAAGCCCATAATTCTGACCAATTTTTGCGCCCTATGGAATATTAAACAAGCTAGACTCAGAATTTCAGATACCATTTGTATTTAAATAAATCCAACCCAACACTGAATTCACATCTCCAATGAGAGGGGAGAGTGTGCCTCCGGCCTGGAACTTGATGTTCTATATTCACATCTCCTCAAGAGACGAGAGACTGTGGCTTAGGCCTTCGATGCTTTATAATTATTTTATTTTTTTTAAATATATAATGGTTGAAGAAAATTTTGCAACATCAAAAGTAATAGGTGAGAAAATATGAAATGTAAATTTGATGTCTAGGTATTTTAGTTGTTATTCATAAATTTTAATGAGTCGTTTAATAGAGGTTTAAGTTAAAGAATCTATTTAACTGCAACATTTATTTCTTGTTACTATTCCTTGTTCCTCGTTTGATTGGTTGAAAAAATAAAATTTGAGAAAGATTGGAGTAATGGCATTTTCTAGTTAGACATGATTGAGATAAACAAATTTTTAGTGTTATAGAATAAGAACAGTGAACTATTATTTTTTAAAGGAACTTACCTCCCAATTGTTAATAAAATTTGTGACCAGCTAACTGTAATCAAATTTCCACGAGACCAGCCAGATAAATTTGAAATAGTAAGCCTGGTGTGGCTACAGGGTGTGTGAACATACCACAGGACTTGCTGATTATTGATCGATCGGGTCACACGGACGCCGTAGATGATATTCCTCACGTTCTGTACGGACAATATGCTGCAATGTTGGGTTATTGAATACGGTGCCCAGCGATACAACCAGCCAGTTATGGTGATGTATCTGACGAGTAAAATCATAGCATTTGACAGATTGGGTCATAGCATGTGTATTTATTACCAAATCTCGACGATTTCAGCAAACCATTCCATTCAACCACTTATGGGATTAAAGTTGTGGAATTAAGTCACAATCACAAAGCAGTCATCAACTTGATTAACGCCACTTCTTGTGGCATTGGACCTTTATCTTCTAGTTAGCTGCTGACTTCAAGTTTTGTAAAACCTTCTTGACAATTTTGAAAGAATGTTAACTTGAATTCATTTGGAATCCATGTATAAATCGAAAAGAATACAGTGTAAAAGGCACAATATGAAATTCTACACGATAAAATTTTAAATTAACTAGCAAAGATATTATGGCAGTGTAAAATAAGAGAAGTTTATATAAATTGTATTATAGAGAAAGTATATTAATTTGTGTTATGTGCATAAAACAAAAACAAAAATGAAGTTAGATAAAAATTGAGAAATTTGAGGCAATGGCAAAAATCCAGAGAATAAAGAAATTATAAAAAAAAATGATATCATATTCATGGGCCAAGTAGAGTAAGGATATTTTATAGATAAAGATATGTCAATTAATTGCTATATATTTACTATTATATATATTGTAAAAAAATGGACACAAATTATGGAAGAATCTATATTGAGAGAATATACACAAGAGGAGTAATAAATCATAAAATGAAGTTTGTTCTGGTGGTAATGGAGGTAATTCAAGTTAGTGAATGAAGCTTTCAATCCAGCGGCAACGGAGGTAGTTTCAGTCAAGACAAATCAGATGTTCAATCCTAAATGAGAGCGCTTTTCAGTGTTCAACGTCATTGTTGGGGGTTCCTAGTTTGTTGTGCCATTGTTGGGGTCACAAGAACGAAGCCTTATGGTCAAGGAGAGGCATTTTTGGGGGTTTGTGGGTCAATCGTCAACCAAGAATGCTTTCTGGGTCCACTATGGATATTTTAACTTTTACTACATGCTAGGGTTGAGAAATCATTTTAAGTTGTAATAGAGGGGTTAGGCAACATAAAAATACCATTTAAAGACATGCCCATGGCGGAATTGGGGCAAGGCAAAGTTAAAACAAGAGATCTTAGGCCTCTTTCTATTAAAAACCAATCCCCAGTGCAAAACATATGCCATGCCAATCTTGGATTAGTAAAATGGACTCCAAATTGTTGTGAGACAATGAGAATCCCTACAGAAACATATCACAACTTAGAATGGAAACCCACGTTAACACAAGTAGCGCAATCTATAAGTGGATATTTGTAAATGAGAAACAATATTTGGGGATATTAAAGTGTAGAAAAGTTAGGAAAAAGAAACAGTTGCACGAAAAAAGACTCATCATGAATTTACCAAAAGTAACATAAAACAATTATGTGGTAGCAAATACAAAGGGCCATACAATAGGAAACAGATTGACCAAGGATGTGACAAAGGAAAAAAGAAAGAGACACTTTCTTCCTAGGAAACATATATGAAAATTGAAACATATCCATTAAAAAAATAGAATAGAAAGGATGGACTTCAAAGAAACAAAGACCTATACAGTCCCACAGTCCCAATAATAACAGAATTAGCATAGAAAAAAAATTGAATATAAATTAAGTGATATTAGGTGGTCCCTTAGACCGTGAGGTCTCGTGGACGTCATTAAAAATCATTCAATTCAAAATAACAATTACAACATTAATAAAAAGGTTTTGAAAAATAGTTGGGATTTGAAAAATAGTAGGGATGTAGGAAGGCTCTTGGAAGGTGCTCTGGTGGGTTATGTGCCCCTTTGACTTGGAATTGTTTTGTTCAAGAAGACTGCATAGTGTGGGAAGTAAATAAGTAAAATAGAAGAGACGCAGAGGCAGAGGCAAAGTCGTGTCTCTTTTTCATTTCATATCAATGTACAATCTGTTTTTTTACTTTACCTTTGAAGTGTGTGTTTTTCCCATTATAAGTTATAATTGAAAGTTTTTTTAAAATAGATATTTGTTTTATCGAATTTTAATATATTGAAATATTTTATTTATGATTCATATTCTCACATTAATGCTAATAAAAATTTTTAACTTAAAGATTTTTATTTTTATTTTTACTTGTATAATATACATGGACATTAAAATATTTTGTCTTTTTATGAGTCAAAAATTTTAGGAAATGTTTGTATTAAGAAACATCTAGGTAAATCTAGAGTTAAGATGATCTATGTTGGTTTTGAGCAAAACACTAATAAACTATTTTGATTACAAAAGATAATAATTTTCATTTTTTTTATATAATATACAAAGTTGAAATTGAAATATTTTATCTATAATTTACATTCTCTCATAAAACATGAGTATATCTTTCTTTACAAATATACATTTGAATTATCCATATTAAACATTGAACAAATTATAATTCTCATATTTATTAATAAACAAGTGCTACATAGTAGCTAGTCAATATCGCTTATATAATGAATGAAGGTGTGTATTTGTGAAGAAAGAAAAATAAATCAATTCCACACATCATTGGAACTAGATTAATTCGGGCTATCTATATTATATTATATAAAATGAATGAAAATTATTTTTTTTAGATTTACCAAGAATTAATAGGAATCAAATCTCTCAAAGTACAAAACCATTATAAATTTATGTTAATTCTAGATCTATCGAAAGTCTATATGAATCAAATTTCTAAAAGTGAAAATATTTCAGAAAATTATACTCATATATTAAAGTTTCTAATTCCAATAAACCAAGACAAAATTGCTAGATGTTTCAAACACTTATACCCACGTTTCTCAATATTATCTCATTCTAAAAACTTCAGAAAATAAGTTACCATATAAAAAAATTTAAAAAAACTACTATATTATAATAATAAAAAAATTCTTCACCCTTTTAATTAAGAAGAAATGCATTTACAACCTACCATAAAGAATTTTGATATATATAAACTTTAATATAAACTAAAAGATAAAACTTAAAATTTATAATATAAATATGATATTTATATACCAACATTAACCATTTGCATGGGTTTAATGGTTAAAAATAAGTATGTTTTAGTATATGTTTAAATCCAAAATAAATATACTATTTACACTATATTTTTCACACATTGTATTATAAAATATTTTAGTATATAATTAATTAATTATAAATAGAATTCAATATTTTTTATTTAGTATTAATTAATCAAAAATAATAATTTTTCTAATTTCATTTACATTTATAAATATAAAGTTTATTGAAATTTCTAAGTAAATTTTTATTATCATTTTTATTATAATTTGATTTTTTTTAATCAATTTATATTTAGTGCAACTATATTAACAAATATGGTTGATATACGTTTAAGTGTCAACTTATTAATAAAAGTGGTTGACATTGGCCAAAACTGCAATATCTCTGGTATATTTATCCAATAATTTAAATAAAATAAAAATCTAAGGACTTAGTAACATACAGATGTACCATTAACATTCCACACATAATTGAAATTCACAAGTAAATTAAATTTCTATTAAATATACCTATTTTTTTATTAAATATTAATTTAAAATCAAACCCACTAAATAAATCAATATTAATAAATTTTGAACATAGAATTAATGGCCATTAGGGTTCAATTTCCCTATTCAAAATAATCAACCGAAGGAAGCGCTAGAATCGTCCAATTCAAAAAGCGCTACAATCGTCCAATTCAAAAGGCAACGAATCAATATGAGGAAGGGCTTAACCGGGCCTGAAATAAATTGTTTTTAAATTAAACATGTTAGTGTTTGATTTGAAACTTAAATCTGTTTAAATATTTTTTATATTTAATATTTTCTTCAATTTTATTTATTTTTTTATTTAAAAATCAAAACTTTTTAACTTTCAAATTCAATATAAATCACTCTACAAAATAATTAAAAAATAAATAATAATTATTATTATTATTATATAATTTTTTTAATTTAAAATTAAAAATAAAAACTTATTCTAAACCAATTTATATATTTTCTAACTTACACATAAATAATCTATTTATTATTATTATTAAAATATTAACGTGATAAGGTCTCTTACCTTCCCTTCCTTATCTTCTCCACGCAATACATAGCGTCATAAACAACAACTCCAAACCTAACGTGGCTGATAAAAAATGTAACAAACATCCACTTCAAATCTAAAGTCGATGAACATTTTGTAATTTAATAAATTAATATATAATGAAAAACAAACACCACTCCGCCTCCAAGTTGCCTCCTCACGCATTCATTCCAGATTTTAAAGCCCACGTAACTGGTAGGAGTTTTCTCCGGCGCCGCATCATCTTCCAACAAGCTTCGTACATCCCAACTAATTTCAAAACACTACATGCCTATACTAAAACACAAATCTCTAAACGGTTCATTGGTTGTTTCTGCTGAGTTTCATGGTAACTTACCATGCAGGCTTCTCAATACGAATCTTCGTGGTTGTTTCTCCTCATTTTCATAGCAACTCTGCACTCAATCAAACGCCTTATAAATACCAATCGCGGGCTTTATTGCTACCATTCTGTAACGCCCAAGATACACCAGCCCTTTTTTCTTCTCTGCTCTTTTCATTACAGTAATTATTGAATTGAGGCATCTCATTCATATCCCAAAGATGGTGTCTCATCTTATCATCAGAAACCCTGCAGTTTCAAATGCTTCTGCCATGCCCATGTACTGGAGCATTATTGTATACATGGCCCTGAGTTGGGTTCACAAGTTTTATAGCTTGTGCAACTACTATGTTTATGTTTGGGTTTCTGGGATGATGAAAACTAAGTTTCCTCAACTTTGCAATTCGAAAAACCCACATATTTTAAGGGCTTTTGCAAACCACCCGTCGTCCGGAGATATGATTGATGAATCGAGCAGTGATTTTATAACTAAAAGATATACTGCCTTCGTTCATACATGGGACCTCTCTCGAATTTTCAATGCCTTGGACAGCGATGGCGATGGCATGGTTACTACAGAGGATGTACAAGGGTTACTGGAAAAGCTTGGAATTCAAAATATATCTGATGATAATATGAAAATAATGATGGGTTCTCTGGAGCATATGAGTTTTCATGATTTCTGTGGATTTCTTCTCAATATGTGTGGGGAAGCTCATGAGGATGGAGAGACGGAGGAGAAAGTGTTGTCCGAGGAGTTGGTTGAAGCCTTCAGTGTTTTTGATAAGAATGGGGATGGCTTCATCAGCCCATGGGAGCTTCAACAAGTCCTGCTCAGCTTAGGACTAAAAGAAGGACAAGATCTGGAGAGTTGTGAAATGATGATCACAAGATTTGACAGAAATTCAGATGGTAAAATTGATTTTGAGGAATTTGAGAACATGATGACCATGACGGACAAATCTTTGTAAATGTGTTAATAAAAACTATGTCCCTGACATATGGCCATGGAATTCTCAGTGGTTTGAATTAGCCTTTAATGCATTAAACCCAAGATTGAATTTTGGAACAGGCCAAATGTGTTATAAACATACTTCCTGTCTATGTTTAGCCCACTTACAGAACGATCATGATTAATTGCTATCACAGTACGAAGACTTCCAACTACATCAAATTTATATGGTTAAGTTCATAGTTAAGCCTATTAGATATTAGACATATACTTGGACATATGACTAGATTGCTTAGCACCTTTGTGAATCTATATATGACTTGCTTCCAAGTTCTCTTTGTTTTGCAGATTATACCCCATATGCGCAAAGGGCAGAATTCTGCATACTGTTCAACTTTTTTGGGCAAATGGTTTCCATCACTATTAAAAAAAATCTGGTAGAATTCTCCATGCTTTGGGGAAATTGGTTTCTACCATTATAAATCCCGTTACCTTTAACAATGGTTATCTTCTTACTAACAGGGGCATGGACATAATGAGTGAACTTTGTTAACATAATGGTTGATTAGTTGGAAATTTGATAAGCAGTAGGTTTATGGTGTATGCATCTGATCAACATAAATCTTATACGGAATTTAAGTTTAAAAATGTAAACATCATTACAACTTTGTCAATGCTAAGTTTAAAGCTTAGATATCTCATTATATATCTCTGTTTTCACATCACCAGAAGACCTCATTAGATATCTCTGTTTTCACCAGAAGGCGTGATTAGATATCTCTGTTTTCACCAGAAGGCGTGATTAGATATATATGTTTTCAAATGTGACATCGTTGCCCATCAATGGGAAGCAAGTCCAACTCTATTACGGAATATTAATGCACCTCTGCTGCTTGATGTTCAAACCAGCGCACTAATTTTGTTAAGCCAGTTAGAATACATATACTCTGTTTTATAACAGAAGTCATATCCAATTTGCCCAATTATAAACCAGTGACCAATTTGGCCATTCAGAGATCCTTGTAGGTGACAGTCACAACACAGAGCCTAGGAATGTATGGTTTCTTTGTGTATTGGTGTATTAGGATCTAATAGACCAAGATATGGCTGTAGCATGTGGTTTGTGCAGCGCTGTACGATTGTTTTACCCGCTGATTCTCGCACATTGGAAAAATCTTCATACTATCTTATGCAAAAAGGAAACAATGCAATTTTCGGTTTTGAATGTGCAACCACAGCAATTGTATATGTGTCCATTCATACATCTGTTTATTCCATCAGCTGACAACTTGATAAGGTGTCTGACGCTTTGTTACGATGGATTTTAATTTTTTTTTTTTAAATTTGGGGAAGGAATGGTTAGAATTACAAATTTGAATTGGTAAATCAATATAATTCAAATTTTTATTTAAACACATTTTAAATTTAAAAAAAAAAAAAACCTATAATTTCACCATAAGTTATATCACTAAATCCAAGGAAAAAATCAAAACTCAAAATAATTAAAACTGCTGCCTCAATTCTGACCAATTTTTGCGCCCTATGGAATATTAAACAAGCTAGAATCAGAATTTCAGATACCATTTGTATTTAAATAAATCCAACCCAGCACTGAATTCACATCTCCAATGAGAGGGAAGAGTGTGCCTCCGGCCTGGAACTTGATGTTCTATATTCCCATCTCCTCAAGAGACGAGAGAGGGTGGCTTAGGCCTTTGATGTTTCATAATTTTTTTTCTTTTACGTCTTTTTAAATATATTAAATATATAATGGTTGAGGAAAATTTTGCAACATCAAAAGTAATTGGTGAAAAAATATGAAATGTAAATATGATGTTTAGGTATTTAAGTTGTTATTTATAAATTTTAATGAGTGGTTTAAATGGAGATTTAAGTTAAAGAATATATTTAGCTGCAACATTTATTTCTTGTTACTATTTCTTGTTTGATTGGTTGGAAATGATTATAGACAAAAATATTGAGAAAGATTAAAATACTGGCATTCTTTAGCTAGACATCATTGAGATAAACAAATTTTTTGTGTTATAGAATTAGAATAATGAATTATTATGCTTTCTTCTTAGAAAGAACCTACCTCCCAATTGTTAATAAAATTTGTGACCAAACTAACTGTAATCAAATTTCCACTAGACCAGACAGTTAAATTTGAAATAGTAAGCCTGATGTGACTACAGAGTGTGTGAACATACCAGAGGACTTGCTGATTATTGATTGATCGGGTCACAGGGACGCAGTAGCTGATATTCCTCACGTTCTGTACGGACAATATGCTGCAATGTACCCAGCGATACAACCAGTACAGTCATGGTAATGTATCTAACGAATTAAATCATAGCATTTGACAGATTGGGTTATAGCATGTGTATTTATTACCAAATCTCGACAATTTCAGCAAACCATTCAACCACTCATGGGATCATGGGATTAAAGTTGTGGACTTAAGTCACAATCACAAAGCAGTGATCAACTTGCTAACCGTGAGGTGATTAACGCCACTTCTTGTGGCATTGGACCTTTATCTTCCATTTAGCTTCTAACTTCAAGTTTTGTAAAACCTTTTTGACAATTTTGAAAGAATGTTAACTTGAATTCATTTGGAATCCATATATAAATTGGAAAGAATACAGTGTAAAAGGTACAATATGAAATTCTACACAATAAAATTTATATAAAATTAACTAGCAAAGATAATATTGCAATGTAAAATAAGAAAAGTTTATATAAATTGTATTTTAGAGAAGGTATATTAATTTGTGTTATAAAATAATGGAAAATTAGTGCATAAAACAAAAACAAAAATGAAGTTAGATAAAGATTGAGAAATTTGAGGTAATGGTAAAATCCCAATTTTACATGAAAATTGGAATGTAAGAGGACAAAGAAATTATAAAAAAAAATGATATCATATTCATGAGTAAGGTAGAGTAAGGATATTTTATAGATAAAGATATGTCAATTAATTGCTATATATTTAATATTATATATATTGTAAAAAAATGGACACAAATTATGTAAGAATCTATATTGAGAGAATATACACAATAGGAGTAATAGATCAAAAAATGAAGTTTGTTCCGGTGGCAATGGAGGTAGTTCAGGTTAGTGAATGAAGCTTTCAATTCAGTGGCAACAGAGGTAGTTTCGGTCAAGACAAATCGGGTGTTCAATCCTAAATGAGAGCACTTTTCAGTTTTCAACGTCGTTATTGGGGGTTCGTAGTTTGTTGTGTCGTTGTTGGGGTCACAAGAACGAAGCGTTGTGGTCAAGGAGAGGCATTGTTGGGGGTTTGTGGGTCAATCGTCAACCAAGAATGCTTTCTGGGTCCACTGTGGATATTTTAACTTTTATTACATGCTGGGGTTGAGAAATAATTTTAAGTTGTAATAGAGGGGTTAGGCGACATAAAAATACCATTTAAAGATATGCCCCTGGCGGAATTGGGGCAAAGAGAAGTTAAAACAGGAGATCTTAGGCCTCTTTCTATTAAAAACCAATCCCCAGTGGAAAACATATGCCATGACAATATTGGATTAGTAAAATGGACTCCAAATTGTTGTGAGACAGTGAGAATCCCTACAGAAACATATCACGACTTAGAATGGTAACCCCTTTTACCATAGTTTCAACAGGTTAACACAAGTAGCTCAATCGATAAGTGGATATTTGTAAATGAGAAACAATATTTGGGGATATTAAAGTGTAGAAAAGTTAGGAAAAGGAAACAGTTGCAAGAAAAAAGACTCATCATGATTTTACCAAAAGTAACATAAAACAATTATGTGGTAGCAAATACAAAGGGCCATACAATAGGAAGCAGATTGACCAAGGATGTGACAAAGGAAAAAAGAAAGAGACACTTTCTTCCTAGGAAACATATAAGACAAAGCAAATGAAAATTGAAACCTATCCATTAAGCAAATGGAATAGAAAGGATGGACCTCAAAGCAGTAAAGACCTATACAGTCCCACAACCTCACCTTTAGTATGGTCTCCAAAACTTTATGTAAATGAGCTCATGAACATGAAAAAGAGGATTGAAATTTTAGAGGTAAAAGTACAGCAAGAGGACAACCAGATAAAGGAAATTACAGAAACTAGAGGTAGGATTGCAAGAGAGAAAAAGTTGTTAAAAGAGCAGGCAAGAAGCCTATAAAATAAAATGGAGAAATGGTAGCAAGAGCTAATCAACTTAAATAAAGAAATAGGACAAGAAAGAGAAACAAAAAAATCATTTAGAGCCAACATGAGCAGCTAGAATAGTTCAGATGGAAAAGTTCCAGCCAGCAATGGTAGATATGGAAATAAGAGAAAGCAAGCTAATGGAGCAAAAAAAAGAGACTAGAACCTATGCTCAGGTGGTAAAAGAACCAAAAAGTGAATAAAAGGAAATTATAGAGAAAAAAAAATCAAGAGGCAAATGAGAGAGGAAATGGACGAAGAAGAAAAAGTGATAATTATCAACATCAATGGCTAGAAGGACATTGGGGAAAAAGTGAGAAGAAATATTCTAGCAAGGAATTTTCTCAAGGATGAGTTGCATTGAACATGTGGGATTCAACAGGAAAACATGATAAGAAAAATTATGGGAGCAGGAAGAGATAAACATGTGAGAGTTAGGCTTTAAGAAGCATGGAGGATAAGTCGAGGATCCTAAATAACAGAGGGTTGGTTAAGGGCACTCGTATCTACTTAGATGAAGACTTAACATTCGCCCAACAAGAAGAAAGGAGGAAAGAATGGGAGAAAGTAAAATCAACAAGAGAGGCAGGAAAGTGGGCATGGTTGAAAAACGGGAAAGTCCAAGTCGTTGATAGATTAACACATAAGAAATAGGGATTTGGGGCCCCACAAGAGTACCTAGACATGGTAAGATGGAATTTCATAAGTTATCGATATGTTATCAATAAGCTCAAAATTCTACCAAAAGAGGAACCTAGATAGTGAAGACCCCTATGCAACATTGAAAAAAAATATTTTAAACTTTAGCACTAAGGTAGAAATATTCCTATTTGGTGATTTTAATGTTAGAATAGAAAACAACCAATATATTTAGTTGGGCTGCAATATGGGAGAGGATAAAAATCCACTATGGCTTAGAGAGAATGAAAATCACCCTTGGAAGAGGACATCAAGGTATGGGAAAGGGAAGGTTTCACACTTTGGAGTAGAACTATTAGGCTTTTGTAGCCTAAATGACATGGTTATATGTAATGGAATGAAAAATTGGCCGAAGTCCAATAATATCACTTGTAAAACATACAACACGCAAATCACAATACACTATGTTATATTCTCTCAAAGGTCTATTTCCAAGTTGTTGAACTTTAGTATTAAGTGTTTCCCTATAGAGCTAGACTTTGACCATGTGCCTCTTCTTATTAAGCTTGGTCTAAATATAGAAGATCGAAAGGGGGAACATTCACAACACTCAGGAAAGAAATTTTATGAACATGGGAGAATTATCTTAAACCAAGAAAATCAAGAGCTTTGCATGGCTACTCTTAAAGAACACCTCCAGTTGGCCAAAAACAACAAAGCTTTAAAGGTATGTAAGAGATCTACGCCTTTGAAGAGGATCTCAAATACCTTCCCACCTAATCCTTGGCATGATAAGGAGTGCAAGAATGTGAAAAGAGCCCTCAAAGGAAATTCAAGCAAATAAAACAAGATTATATATAAGAAATTGATAAAATCAGAAAAAGAAAATTATGTGATTTCAAGAAGGAAGGAATTACTTTTTTTGGGAAAACACCATCCCAAAGGTTTCTAGAAGGAACTACAACAAAAGAAAAATAAAATAGAAATTAATATCACATAGTCCCAATGGTTAGACTATGCAAAAATTTTATATGAGAGCACAAATGAGAAAAGTAAGCCTGCCATAATTGTCTCCTGAACAAATTTATTTTCGGTTGCAAATATTGAACATGGTATAAATAAATTCGAAAATGGTAAAGCATAAGATATTGACAATTTACAGGATTTTTTTATTTTTAAAATGGGGAGTGAAGCTTCTAGCTCCACACATTTGGGAGATATTTAACAAAGTCAATAAAGATAACTTTCTAGTTGAGTAGACAACTAGTGTTGTTATACCTTTTCACAAAACCGAGGACATCAATAACCCTTCTAACTACTGTACTATTATGATAAACCCTCTTCTTGGAAAACATTTTGGGAGCATGATAGATTTTGAAATCAGCGAATGGGTTAATATAGAGGGAAAAAGAGCAAAGGGGCAGGTTGGCTTCAGGCTTAAGCATTCTACCAATGATCATTGCATCACTCAAAGACAATTCATTGAAAACGTTTGGGATAACCAAGGTGGGGAAGAATTTTGTTGCATTTTTTACTTCAAAAAAGCCTTTGATATTGTCCCTAGAGATAAGCTATGCCACAAAATGGAAGAACTAGGGGTCCCAAAAGATTTTAGGGTAGTTGTTCATAAGCTTTATGAGTGGGTTAGAGCCAAAATCATAACAAAGCGAGGCATTTCAGAATGCTTTGGCAATGACATAGGAGTCAAACATGGATGTCCTCTTTCCCCCAAATTGTTTGGTTTATATATTGATAAGCTTGAAGAGTGGATAAGAAATACCGAAGGAGAAGGCATCCAGTTGGCAAGATATGTGGTGAAACTACTTTTATATGCATATGACCTTATTCTTATCGCCATATCTACACTAGGTTTTAGAGAACGCTTGAAATATCTAGAACTCTTTTGTTAAGACGTGTGAATGCAAGTAAATACCAATAAAACAAAAGTCGTGATTTTTTCTTTGGAAAGAAAGAAACATCATATTACTTTTCTCTTTGAGGGAAACCCCCTCGAGGTTGTGGATGAGTACAAGTATTTAGGAATTGATTTCCACTATAGGATTATTTGGTATTGGGTATGTGTTATATTCTTTCCACGATTAGTCACATGCACGGGGTGGGGGGTCATAGGGGGGGTGACAACCCCCCTTGTCCAGGGGTTCATAGGGGGCGGGTAGCCCCCTACGCGGGGTTTAGGGAAGTGCCTCGGGAATTTTTTTTCCTTATTTTTCTGTGAGTGGACCTGCCTATGGTTTTGTGCATGGGTTTGTGCATGGTTTTGGGGCATGATGGTTTTCAGGCCCTTGTATTTCGTAGATCCGGTCAAGGGAACTATAGCTATGTTCTAATCTAGGGTTAATGGATTGGGGTTTATGAATGCTTTGGCATGTATATATATGTGTTGTAACACTAAAAGGAATATAATGAAAAATCAAGCTGGTAGTCTCGGCTTTGGGATCTCGTGGAAAAATCTCTATGTATATGTTTTATGTTTTATGCTCTTGCTATTGTTTATTTTCTGAATTTAAGAATTCGTTTGTAGATAATTTCTGTACAGGGTTAAAACCTACATTTGGTATCAAAGGTATTTTTGGCTTCAAGGGGACGCCTTTGTTGCTGAGGGGTTTTTTGTTTGGGCCTGTGGTAAATCCTATTTAGTGGGAGATATGCGGGATCGATTCTTGCGATGAAATAAGATGGCGAGCAGTGGAAAGATAGAGATCAAGAAATTTAATGGTTAGAGTTTTGAGTTGTGGAAGCTCAAGATGGAGGATCTTTTGGTCATAAAGATCAGTGGATCGCGGTAGATCTGGGTAATAAACCAACGGCAATTTTAGATGAATACTGGGTGAAGTTGGATCGAAAGGCAAAAAGCACAATACGGTTGTGTATCTCAGATTCGGTATTGTTGAATGTATCTGGGGAAGCTACGACGAAGACCTTGTGGGTCAAGTTAGGGACTTTGTACCAATATAAGTCTTTGTTGAATAAATTGTTCATGCGGAAAAAGATGTATAACCTGAGGATGAAGGATGGAGACTCAGTGAAAGAGCATTTGAACACCTTCAATACTATGGTAAGTTAGTGATCCGAATGGAAAATGGCATCCACCCATGGTGTTCATCCACCCACATTATCCATCCACCCATGGAATTTACCCATGGTATTGTAAATGGCATCGACCCATGGTATTCATTCAGATCTTGTGGGGAGGCCCCCAAGATCTAAAAAGTTGAAATGGATATGACAAGATTTGCAAAATTAAAATGCCAGAAAAAAGAGAGAACACACTGCAAATAAAACCACAAAGAAACTTGTTTTATTAAAACAGAGAATAACTGTAGAAGCTACATTGTGGTGGACCATCTGTCCTTTTACAAAGTGGGGCTTGTTATTTATAGCCTTTTTTTGAGTTACAATACTATGGGTAGATACCATAGGTGGATACCATGGGTAGATACCACTTACAATACCATGGGTAAATTCCATGTGTAGATGAATACCATGGGTGGATACATACCATGGGTGAATGAATATCATGGATACATGTCACTTACAATACCATAGCGAATAAATACCATGGGTCGATGCCATTTACAATACCATGGGTAAATTCCATGGGTGGATGGATAACATGGGTCGATGAACACTATGGGTGGATGCCATTTTCCATTCGGATCAGTTAGTTTTCATCTGTTGATATTAAAATATCAGATGAAGATAAGTGCATCATTTTTTTGTGTTCTCTACCAGATTCGTGGGATAGTCTTGTTATTGAAATAGGTAGCAATACAACTACCTTTAATTTTGATGAAATAGTCTCAGCCTTGTTTTCGGAGGAAATGAGACAGAGAAATATGGAGGGCCAGAATGGAGATACCTTATTTGTACGAGGAAGGTCCTAGAATAGAGAAAAAAAAAATCGAGTGGGAGATCTAAATCTAGCGGGAGCTCTAAATCTCTAGGAAAGTATGTAAATGTGTGCTGGAAATGCGGAAAGGAAGGCCATTACAAAAAGGACTGCAAATCTAAAGCTCCTGAGAAAGGAAAGGGATCTGATGATGCTCCTTCTACAGAAGCAAAAGCCACCTCAGATGAAGGTGGGGATGTGTATTTGGCTTCTTCTTCAAATACACATGTAGATCATGAGGAATGGTTGATTGACTCAGGTGCATCCTTTCACTTCACTCCCCATAGGGAGTGGTTCTACGAGTATGAGAAGTATGATGGTGGTGATATCTTCTTAGGGGATGATAGGAAGGCCATAATCAAAAGACGTGGAAAAGTCAATTTGAAGCTGCAAGGTGGAAGAATTAGAACACTCCTTGGTGTTCTTCATATTCCTGCATTGGCCAAAAATCTGAATTTTGTAAGCAAGATAGATGATGCAGGTGTAAGAACAATGTTCGAGAAAGATACCTGCAAGATGGTTCAGGGAGAACTGGTATTAATGCAGGGATTTTAGGTTGGAACTCTGTACAAGCTTCAGGGTAGCACTATTATTGATGGGTGCAATAGTTTTATGGTTCCTGGAAGTGGAGCGGAAAGCCTAGTAGTTTATGAAAAAAAGACCATGATATGACATCAAAGGCTTGGACATATTAGATAGAAGGTCCTTTGGATACGGTAATGGTATGGTAGAAGGTATGTCTAATTTCTCTCTAGATTTCAATTTATGTGAACATTGTGTATATGGAACGCATAATCGGGTGGGTTTTCCTTCTAGTGCTAAGAGGGCGAACAAGATATTAGAGCTTATGCACAGTGATGTGTTTGAACCTGTGTCGGTTCCATCACTGGGAAAATATGTGTACTATGTTTCATTCATATATGACATGGATATATTTCTTGAGGAAGAAATTTGAAGTCTTTCACATATTTAAAGAATTTAAGGCTCTGGTGGAAAACCAGACAGAAAAGAAGATAAAGTTGCTGAGGACCGATAATGGTAGAGAGTTCTGCAAGAAGGAATTTGAAGAGTTCTGTAAGAAATGTGGTATAGAATGACAAAAGAATACTCCATATACACCTCAACAAAATGGAGTTTCAGAAAGAATTAAGATAACGCTGATGGAAAATGCAAGGTACCAGGTTAGGACAGGAATTATGGGCAGAGGAAGTGGAGACTGCATGTTACATGGTTAACAGATCACCTTCATCAGTGTTGGAGGATAAGATACCACATGATGTATGGACTGGTAAGAAACCCTCTCTTTCACATTTGAGGGTATTTGGATGTGATGCATATGACCATGTTACAAAGGAGAAAAGGACCAAGTTGGATAGTAAATCTGAAAGGTGCATCTTAATTTGGTATAAGGATGGTTTAAAAGGTTACAAGATTTGGAACACAAAAACAAGGAAGGCTGTGTACAGGCAAGATGTGGTGTTTAGAGAGGTGAAAGATGTTGTTAAACATGTAGTCCTACCAAAGGAACCTGAGAAGATAGAGTTTGAGCTAAAGGAGGATGAATCAGACTCTACAACAAAACAAGATTCAGAAGAGGAAGAGCCACAAAATCTAGCTAGAAGATCAGATCGAGAAAGAAGGTAGCAAGAAAGGTATATTCCATCTTATTTCTATTCAATTTTTTCTTTAACTATCACTAATGATGATCCCAGAACTGTCAAGGAGGCAGTGGATTCAGAGGATGGAAAACTCTGGAAGGAGGCCATGGTTGTTGAAATGGCATCCTTGCACAAAAATGATGCATGTGATCTGGTGGAGTTGCCATATGGAAGGAAGCCCATTGGGAGCAAATGGGTGTTTAAGAAGAAGATGAATGTAGAAGGCAAGGTGGAGAAATACAAAGCTTGGTTGGTAACAAAAGGTTATTCCCGAGTGTCGGGAATTGATTTTGGTGATATTTTTTCTCTTATTGCCAAGGTTACTTCTATTAGATTAATTTTATTTTTTTCTGCTACCTTTGATTTTGAGATAGAACATATGAATGTGAAGACATAATCTCTTCATGGAGATCTAGAAGAGGAGATATACATGAAGCAACCTGAAGGCTTTATGGTGAAGGGTAAGAAAGAACTGGTATGAAGGTTAAAAAATTCTATGTATGGGTTAAAACAACCACCAAGGATGTGGTATCAAAAATTTGATACCTATATACAGGGACTTGGCTTCACCAGAAGCAAAGAGGATCAATATGTGTATTTTAAATTAATTGGTGACCGTGTTATTCATTTGGTCTTGTATGTGGATGATATGTTGTTGATTGGAAGTGACAAAGAAATTATCCAAGATTTGAAGACCCAATTGTTCTCCAAATTCGACATGAAGGATCTTGGTGCTACAAACTATATTTTGGGCATGGAAATTAAAATAGATCAGGTAAAGAGGAAGCTCTAGTTAAACCATAGGAATTATTTTGAGACAATATTGCAGAGGTTCAATATGAGGGATAGTAAACCGGTGAAAGTTCCTATTCCTATAGGTGTAAAGCTATCTGCTGAGCAGTGTCCCAAGGCACAAGAAGAACAGGAGGATATGTCCTGTGTTCCATATGCAAGTGCAGTGGGTAGCCTGATGTATGCAATGGTCTGTACTAGACTAGACATTACACATACATTGGGAGTATTGAGCAGGCTTATGTCAAAACCGGGGAAGGAGCATTGGACAATAGTGAAGCGGGTTTTCAAATGCTTGCGTGGCACTAGTGATTATGGTTTGTGCTACCAGGGAAGACCAGGATTGGACAAAGCTTTAGACATCCATGGTTTTGTTGATGTAGATTGGGCTGGAGATCTAGACCAAAGAAGATCTACAAGTGGGTATGTGTTTAGCCTATTTGGAGGTGCAGTTAGTTGGATGAGTAAAAGATAGTCTGTAGTGGCTCTTTCAAATATAGAGGCAGAATACATGGCAGCCACTCATGCAAGAAAGGAAGCAGTTTGGTTGTAGAGATTGTGTTCAAGTATGGGTTTGGTGCAACTAGCTATAAGAATAGATTTTGATAGCCAAAGTGAAATTTTCTTGGCTAAGAACCCTGCTTATCATTCAAAGAAAAAGCACATTGATGTTCAATATTACTTTGTGAGAGATATGGTTTAGGATAAAAGGTGTTTCTGGTAAAGGCAGACATTTTGAAGAATGTTGTAGATGCGTTGAAATTTTTTGTGAGCAATTCGAATTTCTCTTGGTGTATAGAAACAATGGGTGTTGCAGGACTGGACTAGTGACTAAGCTCTCATGTGGCCCTGTGTGGAAAGAAAACAACATGTCGGAGAATTTTTGGTATGTGTCATATTGTTTCCACGATTACTCACACGCGTGGGGGAGGGTGGGAGGGGGGTCACAGGGGGGTGGAAGCACCCCCTGTCTAGGGGTTCGCAGGGGCCAGGTAGCCCCTTGCGCAAGGTCCGGGGTAGTGCCCCAAGAATTTTTTTTTCTTTATTTTTCAGTGCGCGGACCCGCCTATGGTTTTGTGCATGGGTTTGCACATGGTTTTGGGGCATGCTGGTTTTAGGCCCCTTGTATTTTGTAGATCTATTCAAGGGAACTATGTTTATGTTCTAATCCATGGTTAATGGATTCAAGTTTATGAATGCTTCAGCATGTATATATATGTGTTGTAACACTAAAAGGAATATAATGAAAAAATCCATTTGAGTAATCGGTTTGGGATCGAGAAAAATATACGTAATATGTTGTTTGTGTTTTATGTGTTGAGATTCAACGAGAGGATGATAGTGAAAATTAAGCACCTACACTAGGATGGAGCCTCAGGCTATTTTTAGGTGGATGTCTATTTATATATGCATGATAAAATTCTATTTATAGATGTATGTGCAAGTTCTATTTATAGATTGCATGTATATTTATAGATCCATGACGACTATTATTATCCCTTAATAATAGTTGGAAAATAAACAATAATCTATTCTCAATGAGCTCTTGGAAATAGTTAAATAAAGTGGAAAATTAGTTATCTATAGGAATTTCAAATTAAGAGGTTGGTTGGTGGGACATGCAAGTGGACTTAGTTGTAACTGAGTGATTTGAAGTTGTAACAGAGTTGGAAGTGTAGTTATGAAAGTTGTAAAGTAGT